>CP054538.1:0-332500 GCA_017301755.1 Pneumocystis wakefieldiae | reverse complement strand
ATTTGAATAATTTGACTATTATTTTTTGAAATGAAGCTTTCTTAATGATTTAAAGATAATGGCGTTGTGTTAAGTTTAACCATTACATGGGTTTGGAGAATTGAATTTGAGAATTACCAATTGTGAAAAAAATGTAGAATTGAGTGCATTTATAGTCGTTTTTTAATTATTCTTAAACACATGTAATATATACATTAAATCTTATATTTTCAGATTGATAAATTATTTTGAATATATTTATCCATAAAATATTTTTTTGTTTAATTTAGCTAAATATAATATGAAGTTTCATTTATATTTACTTTTAAAAACTAAATTACTGCAGAGTTCTGTTATTTTTTAAAAAATATTTTTTCTAGCTATTTATAAATATAAATTTTATTCTGGGCTTAAAACGTTTTATATATCAGTAGATATTTTAAATTTTTATGACTTAAGTTTAATCTTGAAATATAGTTGAAAAAATATCTGTAATAATTTCATAGAATTTCTACTCTAAACGTATAGATTATATTAAAATTTAATGTTTTATACGTCAACGAAAATATATATTATAAATAATCATAGTGGATAAGAAATCATTTTTAAAATTAGTATACGTACAATATTGATAATAATTAATATTTTCTGGAAGATCAAGTTACAGTTTATTTTTCAGACGAAGAATTATAATTATTTGAGAATTTTAAATTTTTTAAAAGTGATTATCTATAAAACGTTAACAGTTTGAGGTTATTTTAATAAAAGTGAAATGAATGGTGAAACGAAGCAAATAAATCAAAATTTGAAAAAAGGAAAAGAGAAAAATGATACTGAAGAACTCGTACGTGAATATTAACTTAAATATTTTTAGTTTTTTATATTATTTTTAGTCTGAAGAAGATAATCAATTAAAAGCTAATCTTAATACATTAGTTGAAAGACTTAAAGTATGATAATATTTTTATAGTTGAAATTATGACCTATTCTAAAATTAGGAATCTGATATTAGTTTACATGGACCTTCATTGGAATCGTTAAAAGTTTTTATTCGAACATCAACTAGTTCTATGACTGCTGTACCCAAGCCTTTGAAATTTTTGCGGCCACATTTTTTCGATCTTATTCAAATTTATGAAACTTGGCCTGCATCAGAACAAAAAGTATTTGTTTTTTTATAATATATTTTTTAATTACAAAAGGCTGTTTTTGCTGATATTTTATCTGTTCTTGGTATGACTTATGCTAAAGACGGAAAAAGAGAATCTCTCAAATATTGTCTTTTGGGTAAGAAAAATGATATAGGTTTTTGGGGGCATGAATATGTTAGGTAATGATTTTTTTTGTTTAGTATTGGAATTAAAGTTTCAGACATTTGTCAGCGGAAATTGGAGAAGAATATTCAATAAGAATTGAAAATGATTCTTCAACAGATGATCTTATGGATTTAGCATTAAGGATTGTTCCATTTTTTCTTACTCATAATGCAGAGGCTGATGCTGTTGATCTTCTTTTAGAATTAGAATCTATTGAAAAACTGCCTCCTTTTATTGATTCTAATACGTATGCTCGAGTATGTTCATATATGGTGAGGTAGAAAAATTATCTAAAATATACTATTTCTAAGTTAGTTTAAGTTGTGTTAATCTTCTTGCGCCTCCGGATGATGTTGCTTTTTTGAAAACTGCTCATGCTATATATAAAAGTCAGGGGAAGCTAGCACAAGCATTGATATTGGCAATACGTTTAGGGGATTATGAACTTATTAAAAATGATTTTAATAGCACAAGTGATCTAAGTATTAAAAAGCAATTAGCATATTTAATAGCTCGACAACAAATTTGGTTCGAAGATGATGATGAAAGCATAAATGAATGTTTAAGAAATAGTCGTTTGAGTGAATTATTTAAATTTGTTGCAAAGGAACTTAATGTTTTTGAACCAAAAACTCCTGATGATATATATAAAAGTCATTTGGAGGTTCGATCATCTTCACTAACTTCTGCTATTGATTCTACAAAACAAAATCTTGCAAACACATTTGTTAACGCTTTTGTAAATGTTGGATTTGGTAATGATAAACTTGTTCTTTCTGAAGATAGTAATACTTCATGGATTTATAAAAATAAAGATACTGGTATATTCATATTTAAATTTATTATCGTTATTAATTTTATTCCAGGAATGATGTCTGCCGTAGCTTCAATTGGAATGATCATGTTATGGGATATTGAAATGGGACTTACACAAATCGATAAATATCTTTATTCATCCGATGAAAATATTAAGGCGGGCGCGTTGCTGGGTATTGGATTAATTAATACTGGTGTTCATGATGAATCTGATCCGGCTTTGGCTTTACTTGGTGAATACCTGGAAAATAAGGATACAAAAATTAAAATAAGTGCTATCGTTGGGTATAATTTTTATAATATCTTTATTTTTTAACTTTATATTTTTAGTCTTGGTATGGCATATGCTGGTTCTAATATGGAAGATGTTATGGAATTACTTCTTCCGTTCGTAAATGATACTGAATTACATATGGAAGTATCTAGTTTAGCTGCTTTATCACTTGGTATGATATTTGTTGGATCATGTAATGGAGATATAACATCAGCAATTCTTCAAACGATGATGGAAAGAGAAAATAAATCTCTAGAAGAAAAATGGGGATGTTTTATGTCTTTAGGATTAGCGTTGTTGTATGCTGGTAAACAAGATGCGTCAGATGCAACTTTAGAAATATTGAAGGCTATTAATAATCCTATTGTACGGCAAGCAAGTGTCCTTGTTGATATTTTTTCATACGCAGGTACAGGCAATGTTTTGAAGATTCAAGGTCTTTTGCATATATGTAGTAGTCATTTAGATAGTGATAAAGAAAAAAATGATTTGCATCAGGGTTTTTCAGTGTTAGGATTAGCTTTAATTGCAATGGGTGAGGATATAGGAGCAGAGATGATTCTTCGTCAATTTGATCATTTAGTAAGTTCATATTTTAGAAATAATAATACTTATAATGAAAGATGTATTATGGTGAGCCTGTCATTCGCAAAGCAGTTCCATTGGCTTTAGGATTACTTAGTGCATCTAATCCTCAAATTAAAATATTTGAAACTCTTAGTAGATATTCACATGATACTGACATTGACGTTGCTATTAATGCTATTTTTGCAATGGGTTTAGTAGGCTCAGGCACGAATAATGCAAGATTGGCTCAGTTGCTTCGTCAATTATCTAGCTATTATCATAAAACACCAAATGCACATTTTATGGTTCGTATAGCTCAAGGGCTTTTACATATGGGAAAAGGGACAATGACCCTTAGTCCATATCATACTGATCGACAAATTATGTCATATGTATCAATGTCTGGTTTATTTACTGTATTAGTTGCCATGATGAACTCTAAATCTTGTAATGTTTTTAATATCTATCTTTATATCTAATTTTGTTTTAGTTATATTGGATACATCACATTGGATCTTATATTATCTTACTATGGCTATACATCCTCGTATGCTTTTAACTGTTGATGAGTCTGGTAACTTTCAAAAGACAGTAGTTCGGCAAGGAACTGCTGTAGATATCGTCGGGCAGATTGGACGACCAAAAACTATAACTGGGTTTCAAACCTTAGAGACACCAACTTTGCTTCAGCATAGCGATCGTGCAGAACTTGCAACTGATGAATATATATCTCTTACACCTACACTTGAATGGATTGTTATATTGAGGAAAAATCCAAATTATATGGAAGAAGATACATAATTACACATATAGATAATACGAATGATTGATTTTTTCTAGAAGGAATAATGCATATATAGATTGTATTAAGCTGTTTACCGTATATTTTATGTAAATAAATTTATCTAGGTAATTTTATGTTGATCTAGTTTTTTTGTTTTATTGATAATTGAATTTTTGTTTTAAATTATTTAATTTTGATTACTTTTATGTAAAAAAGTTACTAGTAAAAATTTATATTGAATATTTTAATGAAATAAAAAATAATACTTATCTAATTATAATTGATTTTTAAGCAATTTCTTTTATAGTTCAATCAATATTCCATTATTAGTAATAAAAAATATATTGATGATAGTGTTTAAATTAAATCTATGAAATTACATTTCTGTTAATTATTCAGAAATAAATTTTTCAGGGATAAATGGAAATATATACTGAATTAGATAAGTTTTATATATTCTATATTAAAATCTTGTTAATTGTGTATAATTTATAATTAACATATATAAATTATAAAATGTGTAACGTTGATATTAATATTTTTTGTTTTAGATTGTCAAATTTATTTTATAAAAGTTATCATTATATTGATATATAGTTGATATAACAGAAAATGCATATCATATTATTAATGTTAGATATTTATTTATTTATCATTATGCTTCAATTTTTTTAAAATTCTAACTATTTGTCTTTTTTTAGAAAGATTATAGAAGACCATAGTTATTTAACAGTAAAACTATATATACATATTTGTATTTCATTAATATTTTAACAATATTTTTAAATTTATATAAATTTTAATTTGAAAGTTTTTAACATATATTAAAAAAATCCAATAAAATAATTAAAAAAAATAATATATTTCTTAATCCTTGATTTTTTTTAATATTTAATATTTCAATTTAAAATAAATGAATTTTCAAGTCATAATATGTTAATATTATCATTTTTTATAAATAATAATATTATTTTATTATTTAATGTAATTAGGGTTATTAATTTATAAACAAGATATAATGTATTTTTTTGAAAATATTTATAGCAATATGTTAAAAGTAAAATATACTGCATAATTTTACGCTATTTTTGCCTATTTCTACAATTGCGCTGACATAATTCAATTATAACGTCTGGCAAAATTGAAAACCTTTTAAGCAAAAGCAGTAATAAAAGAAATAATAATAAAGCAATAACAAAATTGTTAATATTTGATTCAATTAATTAACCTTAATAATATTAAAAATAGATATATATATATATATATCTTAAATTTCCACCTGAATATTATTATCCACTAAATGATATGCTATATCTTTTTCCTTCATAACTGTTGATTTTTCATTATTCGTTTCAGATTTCGTTTCACAAGGAACTGAAGTAGAATTTAAGGATGGTGTTTCGGGCAATGATTTCGGTTTACTATTTATCGAAGACCCTCGTTGAAGATGTTTAAAATATGAAGCATAAGGATGATTTATGTTCCAGGTATATGGTTGCATGTGCGTTTCGCATTTAGAAGGATATCCTGTTATTCCAGGGCTATATGGATTAAAAGGAGTGAGAATCAACTTTTATAATCATACCTTAATGGATAATACATTTGTAAATTTGAAAATGCACCTGAATTTGACGGATCGTTATGAACATCAGTGATACCTGTTCCACTATGTTGAATGCCATAATGGTCTATACCTAAACCTAGACTAGAGAAACCTAATGAATCATCTATAATAGAACGGCCAGTTAAAACATTATATTCTCGAGCTCTCCATAATCTGCGACTAACTGTTTGACCTTTAAGGCCTAAATAATTTAAGTAATGTATATAGTTATAGATATAATTGTACGTTTTTGGGAAGGTGAATCTGCATAACGTACTTGTAATGGCAATGTAGCACCAGGCAATTTTTTACCATCAAAATTTTCAATTATTGCGTCAGCAGCTTCTCTATCCGACATTCTTCTAAATATTAGATAAATATTTATGTATTCAGACTAGAGAACCTAGCAAATCCGACACCTCGACTAACATTATTTGAATCTCTTAGAATACGATTAGAAATAACTTTATATGGAGCGAATTGTTCTTCTAAATCCTGCATATTATTAAATTTTAAACAATTATTCCTTCATAGCTCACCTTCTCATGCATATTTAAAGGAAGATTAGATAAATATAAATTAGTTGATCCTGGATCTGCTAAATTTTTAAGTCTTGTACTGAAAGATTCCTAAATTATTTAATAAGCAGAAATAAATATAATAAAAATATAAACTTTAGCAAAAGACACTTGATAACCAAAATGCATTAAACCAGTAATACATGCTTTTGCTTCTTCTTCTTGTTCGAACCAGGCAAATCCGAATCTAAAAACTATTGATATAAAAATATAAAATTATTTGCATATAGATACCCTTTACAAGTACCAGATTGTGTATCAAGGATTGCTTTGCTGCTATGAATTTTTCCAAATCTGGATGCTAAAATATATAAACTTTCATCTGTGGTATCTGGAGGAAGTCCTCTTATATAAACATTCGTTGTTTTATTAGGATTTTGAAGAGATGATTCTAGAGTATCATAGTAGGCTGGACCAGAAAATATTGAGGGAACAGGTGCTGGTACAGGTGGTCCTGATGCAATCATTCCAGCAATTTGAGGGCTAAGTGGAGTAGGAGGTTGCGATGAAGACGATGAATAAACGGAGGATATTGAAGGATGTTGAGCATGTGTAGGATATCTATAAATACCTGGTGTTGTGAATGTGCCAGTATTTATTGTAGGATTCGAAATTATATTGGCAGCAGGAACTGAATGATACAACGTAGCAAGATGATGATTATGTGCTGTGAACCATGTAGGTTTAACCTGAGCAGGATGATTTCTTAAAAAAGAGCCCATAGCATATGTATGTTGATGATCTGCTGGATGTTTATTGATAGTATTAAAGTTAATTCTACGAATATATCTTCCTTTGTTATTATATAAAACATTGTTATTATGGATATATTGACGTTCAGAAAAGGAAGAAGGATCAAGCTGCGTATGTGACGCTATATCAGAATTTTGTATAGATTTTTGCTGTTTTATAGAAAATGAGTTTGAAACAGGTAATTTTTGATCTTGAACAGAAAGTAACGGTGATGAAGGTGGTGACAATAAATTTGTTTTGGTATCTGGTTGATGTGATGTTAATAACTCCTGTGATTTAATAGGTGATACTTCATTAGACGCTGGTGTCAACGGTATATTCATATGTTTAGGCAACCCATCAAAAATAGACTCTTTTGATGCTAAAGTAGTAATATTATTTGCAGTGGAAATATTAAGAGATGCCATTGCTGATGTCAATGGAGATTCTTTATTAGATGAAACAGAAATATGAGTGGTATCTGTGGTAGACATTGATTAATAAATTAGTAATATGAAAAAAAAACTGAATAATTAATAATAATTTTTAAAAAGTGCCTATATAATATTTCAATATGTTTATAAAGTCTTAAATTTTTATGCAATACCTATAAAGTGTGGATATTTGACAATAAGTAAATTATTTGATCTAATATTCAGAACAAATTTCTATAATTTATAGTAAATAAAGACTGAAATAAGCCACAAGATAGATAATAAGTAAAATTAGAATCTAAAGATAATGAAGTTATAATATAATATTAAAAAAGAACCAATAAACGAAACTTCTAAAGTTTAATAAAATTTCTTTATAACATGAAAAATGTTCGAGGATATAAGGAAGGGGTTAATAAACTAGAAAAAATAGGAGCAATATAAAAATAGAAAATATAAGCTAAATTAATTAGTGGTTTTACGGAGGTTGGACCAAAAGGTTTGTTTCGCGCACATCTTATATATTAGATTTACTAAAAATGATAATTATAATTGATATAAACTATTTAAAAGAATCTATTGCCTTTTGTATAATATATGAATTAATGGAATATATTGTATTTATTAAATATTTGATTTCATAATTTTTTTGATTTTAATCTATTTTTTATAATAATTAAAATGTATTTAATAAAATATTGTTTTTTATTTTTAGATTATTACATATTCATAATGTTTATTATAATTTAAAACAATGTTTAATTATCGCCAATTTTTTAGATAATTTTATGTTAATTGTTTGTCGATAAAAAAGGCTAAAAAAAATTGAACTTTAATAGATTAAATTATTAAAAATAAAACTTACAGCAATCTATAATTCTTATATTTAAAAATATAGAAATGCTGGAAAAGAATAATGATATTTTTTATTTAATATATAAATATATTTATTTATCTAATATATTAATTTTTAATGTTTAAGACCAAATATCTTCGAATAGTTTATTTTCATTTCTCATTTTTCTTATAACTTCATTTCCTTCAATTTTCCCTATTCCGCGTTCCTCAGTAATTATTTTATGTAGAGTTATATTTACTTTTCGAGCCATACGATTAGCCTATGTGAAAATTATTTAGAGATTATAATATTTCATATAAAATCATACATCACCACATATATAAAAAATGCCCCCTGATTCCAAAATTTTATTTATTTTAGATGAATTTTGTTCTAATAAATCTTGTACATATACTTTTTTATTGGTTTCTCGTGAAAATGCAATATACATTTCAAACAAATCTCCCATAATATTCTTAAATTCCTAATAACTGTAAAGATATAAAAGCTTTATATTTAAATAGTACTTCATACTTTCCACTCATTTTTATATAAAAAATCTACATTTTTGTATCTACATCCGTAGAAAAGTATTGTTTTGCCAATTTTCTTTCCTCTTTTCATTTGTTCTGCCCTTTCCATGACAAATGCTCTAAATGGTGCTACTCCAGTACCTGGACCAACCATAATAATTGGAATAGCTGGATTATGAGGAAGATGAAAGTTTGACCGTCTAATATATATTGGTAAATGAAAATTACGATATTTATTGCGGGGACCATCCAATTCATAATTTATTTCAAAGGAACGTGTATTAGTATCCCCATTTTGTTTTTGTTTTAAAGCTAATAAATAATTTGTTGTTACCCCGTTTAAAATATTACCATTCTCTGGAAAAAAAATTGATTCTACGACTGCTGTAATATGCACTTTTGTCGGATAAATTAAATTAGAACTTGAAATAGAATAATATCTTGGTTTTAGACGTGTGAAACATTCAATAATAAATGAAAAAGGAATTTTCGTCCATAATTCGGAAGTTATAAATTGCATTGTTTGCGCAAGATTAAAACAACGAGATGATATAATTTTATGAAAATAATCTTTGTCAGACCCGAGTTTAAGAGTTTCTTTTTTTGCTTCTTCAGATGGTGCAAATTGTGCTAAAGTAGTCAATGATTGTCGAGATACTGGTCCACAAATTTCTAAATAGTATCTCACAATAGAATCATATGTTGAAGGCTGAGGTACTGGTACTTTAGCTATAGGATCAATATTTTTAATACGTATAACAGTATTCCGTTTATGAGCTAAGTTTAAAGTAGTAAGCAATCTGTCTACCTCTTGATTTGAATTTGAGGGATAAACAGCTAAATGATCTCCCGCTTGATATTTCATACTAGAGTCCTTAATATTAAATTCCATATGCAAACAGTTTCTCTTCCCGGAAAAAAAGAGTTCACGTGATTCAACAACAGGTGCAATAAACGGATTATAAGAATTAAATGGTTTTATTTGTCCAGTAAGATATTCTTTACTTAGTTCTCCAAGAAATACTGTTTCTAAAGAGCTAGATAATTCTAATTCTTCGA
Source organism: Pneumocystis wakefieldiae (assembly GCA_017301755.1). NCBI lineage: Eukaryota > Fungi > Ascomycota > Pneumocystomycetes > Pneumocystales > Pneumocystaceae > Pneumocystis > Pneumocystis wakefieldiae. The sequence continues at coordinate 322,987 of CP054538.1, read as the reverse complement.
TAATTTCAAATTCTGGTACATATCTAATTAATGTCAAAAAATAAAAATAAACTTTGAAAATACATTGCTTTTTTTTCTTTGAGATTCATTTTTCTCGCTACGTCAGCCCACATTTTATCTTTCCAGCTAAGAAAATCCTCTTCCAATGTAGCATTACTATCATCTCCTTCACCTCTTTTTGAAATTTTATTGGCACCAAGTTTAATAAGTAATGTATCTAAAGTGCGAGCCGCGTGATTATAATATTCGTAAGTAGAGTTTCCTAGGCCAAAAATAATATAGTTTAAGCTTGATAAAGGTCTATTATTAATAGTATCACCATTAGAAAATGTTAAATTTTTGCAATCCAAAAATTTGAAAAAATCTATCGCATTATCTGTTGGTTCTCCTTCACCATAAGTAGCAACGACGAAAATTGCTATTTTTTCAGAAGGAAAATCATTAAGATTTTCGTAGTCATAATCTTCAAAATTAGCCGTCATAGTTGATAAGCCATAACGTGCATGACCTTCTTTTGCTAAACGAAAAGCAAAATCTTCTGCTGTGCCTGTCTGAGATCCATAAAAAATAACTACATTCTTTTTCTTAGTTATATATTAGCCGCATCTTTATATAATTATGATTAGTCTTACCAAATCATGCATTTTTTGAATAATATTTCTAGTATTTTTTGGTATTATTAAAGCATTGTTTGTGGAATTATTAAAAATAGATAATATACATCCTTTTTTTGTCTGTAACTTCCCTCTAAATATATATAGAATTGTAGTTAAAATTGCAAATATAAAAATAATATCAAATGTGTCTAAAGATAATTCTTGTTTTTCTTTAAACATTTTTTATATTTTTTAGATAAATACCATTTCTTTTACAAAAGAATTTTTTGATTATTTGATTAAAGTTTCTTTTTTATAAACTTTTTAAAAATTAAAAAACTGATTTTTGTTAATTTAAGTTTCATTTTAATTCTTAAAATTTAAAAATTGCAAATAAAATTAAATTGAAAACAAACCTTGAATTTATTGAATCGAAATATACTATTTTTCAGTATATTTTTTTTACTTTTTCAATATATAATTTAAATTTTATAAATGTTTATTTTTTAACATTTTTTATTCGAAATACGAAAAATTGTTGAAAAAATTGTCATTAAAAGAATAAACATTTAAGTACCAAGATATATTTAATAATTCTAATTAATGTACATTATATATTAAATATCATTTTTATATGATTTAATATATATTGTCTTGATAAAGAAGAGCTCTTTAATTTTAATTTGGTATTAAATTGTCTGACTTATCATGATTTAAAAATATTAAAAAAATTTCTTAAACCATAATAATGGGTATGTATTTTTTATTATATTTTTAAGTTTCTTCTTTTAATTTATGAATATGATAGCATCTAATGCCTTTTTGTTATCTGAACACTCTCCAATAAATAAAGAATCACTTGAGGTTTTATCTAAAAATTCTATCTCCTATGTACCAAATAACCATATTTTGTTGAGCTCTGGCATTCCGTGTGGCTTAAATGATTCCGGTTGTATGGATGAATCTCTTGTTCAAAATTTATCAAAAGAACCATTGTTATATTCTCAGGTTTCTGCCTCTGATCAAGTATTCTCTCCTGTAAATCATGCTGTTTTAAGCTCTCACAATAGCGTTTTTTCCTCTCATTTTCCTAGTCATATGCCATATAATTTGTCAAAATATGAATTTAAGGCACCTAATGAATATGTATCTTATATTCTTTTTGCTCAGTTTGTTTGTGTTTCAGAAAAAAAGATTAATACTATATTGGGATATCCTTTGGATTGGGAACCTAATATTGCTAAAATAGTTGGCGAAGGTGTTGATCCTAAATTCGATAAGATTTTAAAAAGTTTGGGATATATAGCTAGACATAAACCTAAGCCTATTATTGATTCATTTATGTATTGGAGGAAGTCTAAATTAGAAACATCTATCGCTTCTATACTTAATAAAGAGTATTTATTTAGTGAGGAAAAAATTGAAGATGGTTCTCAAATACAAAATTCTAATTCAAGCACTATTCAATTTAATCAAAGGGTTTCGGTTATAAAGGATAGGAGATCTCTTGTTTCCATATATATCTTATGTAGAGCACTTATTGAGATAATAAAACAGGTATCTGCAGATACATTAGGAGACGAGCTTGGAAATAAGCTTGAGGAAATTGTTTTTAATCAGCTTCGATCTACTAATCCTAGGGTTTTATCTAATAGTATCATTAGATCAGCTAACTGGAACTTGTTTGCTGAGCTTCTTGGTTGGATGAGTAAAATTCGTTTTTCTAGTGTCAGTGATCGTTTTATTGCTGATCTTGAAAAATTTAAAGGAAATATTACTAAAGAAAAAGAATTGAAAGTTGAAATGGTTATACATGGTATGAAATATCTTAAAATAAAAGTGACAGTGTTTTCCTTTTTTGAAAAATAATGATTAATTTTCTTTTAGTTATGCCCAGAAGATGCATTAGAAGAATCATCTGATTTTATTGCAAGTTTAGCTAGATTTTTTCAGGAGACCCGTTGTTATCGTATTAAATATGCTTATGCTACTCTTTTTCATCGTTCTATGCTTCCTATGGTTGATGTATGTTACTTAAGAATATGGTTTTTAGATTAATTTTTTAGAGTGCAACAGCAGAGCTTAATTTTCCTTCATGGGCTGGAACTGTTGAGATGTTGTATCCTAAGGTTATTAAAATGTCTATGAAAGTTCGATTGTGGAATATGGCGTTTTCTTTAGCTGCAACTCTTCTTTGCGTTAGTCCTAAGGATATGTTTTTGGCTAACTGGCTTAATCTAATTGAATCGAATGTATTAAAATTGAAAGATAAAACCACGAGGATATTTTTAGTAACATGCATAGCAAGGATGACATGGGTTTATATGTTTCGTTATTCTGAGAGTCTTAATACAACTACAAAAAAGTTAGATAATTTAATTTTAATGCTTTTTCCTCCAGTAAAACGATATCTAGGTTTTTCGGAATCGTGTATTTTAGCACTTGTCGCCTTTATTCGTTATATTGGATTAAAATATCCTGATTATTGTTTTAAAAATATTATATTTCCTCTTATAAGTGCAGATGCATCTAAGTTTTCTCAGGATTTTCTTGTCGTTGATGATTTGTCTCCAGAAAGAATGATAATTGCTATGAAGGCTGTCTTAGCTATCGTTTATGATTTATCATGTTTTGGAAATAGACCATCATTTCCTGTAATTATTGAGGGAATTCCAGCATATTCTGATGATCAACTTAATTTATTGTATGATGTTATAAATAAGTCTATTATTAAAGATTATTATGAACTATTTTCTAAGATGGTCTTTAAAATAGCATATATATGTGACCAGAGTTATGGTTATAAAATTGAAGAAATTGATTTATCTTTACTAAAAGTGCCTTCTTCGAGCAATGAATCTTATTTATCAGGGGATTTAAAAGATAATCGAATATACTATGAGCTTTTAATTGTTAGTTTTGAAACTTTATCAAAATGTTTGTTCAAAGAAGTATCTCTTGTAAAAGTAGTTGATATGATTTGTAAGAGTCTTTTGCATTTTGATCCTGGAGTTTCGAAAGCTGCAAGTAATGCACTTGAATTGATTGCTAAGCAAAATAAGGCACAAATAGTTTTATCTGCTGTTTCTAAACTTATTACAAAGTATGATGAATTGTTTTTAAAAGAATATAATGTTTCTGCAACTGCTAATCAGAATATTTTCTCATGTACTGAAAGTATATTGCGGCTTTTTGTTGATTTATTGAAGATTTGGATTAAACAAATTGAATATAAAGTAAACGAAAGAAAAAAAGTCTCTAATTGTTTAAATCAGATTTCTAGTGATGTTGATTCTGATGGAAAAGTAGAAATGACTAGTATATTGATTTTAGTTGATGAAATAGAATCAAATGGTCTTTTTTTCTTGTTTAGTCAATCAAGGATTATAAGATGTTATGCTTTTAAAATGTTGCATTTAGTCGTTAAAATTGATGAAATTATAGGTAAATGTGGCAAAAATAGTATAGAAAATCTTTCTTTAAGTCAATCAATTAGACATGCAGATTTTGCGTATTCCAGAATAATAAATATATTTTATCATGATGGTTTGAGGTTATTATCTTTCCCTGTTGATTCTTTGTCAGCTGTTGAATATAATCGGCTGCAGAAAGTTCATGATGGTAAACGCAATGATATACTTATAAAAATATCAGAAAGTGAAAGTACTATCGATACTGCTATTTGGTTTCGTGTTTTTCCTAAGTTTGTTAAATTATGTTTTGAGAAATTTCCAATTAATGTTATTTTCTGTCGAAATATTGCCTGTTTAAGACTTATGCGAATGCAAAAGTTTATTATGAAAACTATTGAGATTTCAAAAAAAAATAATTCTCTTGATATATTGTCAAAGTATTCTAATAGGCATTCTAGTTTTCCAGATGCTGTTTTTGAGCAATGGAAACTTTATCTTATAGTTGCATGTTCTACATTAACTTCAACTGATGATGAGGCTTTAAAATATATTCAGAAATATGAACAGAAAAAAAGTATTATGAGTATATTTTTTGAAAAAACAATTTCTGCGCATTCTGTTTTTCAAGAGATTTTTCTATTATTGGAGACAAATTGCGTTGCTATTAAAGATTCTATTGTATCTGCATTAGAATTTATAAATGTAAATGTATATCGAGTATTGTTAGAAGATTTACAACTCGTATTGAAAAAGTCAACAGAAAATAGTCATTCATTTCATTTTCGAATATCTGAAAAGTTTCCTCAGACAACATTATATGATTTATTAACTCAAGTTACTCATATTCTTCAGCTTACATCTCATTTTTTAATGGAGGATAGTATAATTCAAGATGAATGGATATTAAATACATTAGTATCTTATATTAAAGATGTTAGCATATTTATTGGTGAATTGAATCTACAAAGAGATTGGGAATATTTGAGGTTAAAGCGATATTTTTGCGGATTACTTGAAAACGTATACGAAGGAATTTGTAGAACCTCTGATCCTCTAAGATGGATGTCATTTGATGATCGAATATCTTATTTTTGTATGATTGAAGAGTGGTGTGGATATGGTTCCTATGAAACACTTTCTCAGAAACATGAAGAATATTTAAAGCAATTAGTTTTAGATCAATATAAAGATCTTCGTGATTTTAATCCTATAATTGCATCATTGGAAATTGAGAAGAAAAATCTGCAAATGGCTGCTCTTAATTGTATGACTTCGCTTTGTGTAAGTCTTATATTTTTATTTCATTATTTCGACGTTAATCTTATATAGTCCGGAAAAATTATACCTGTAGTAGAAGATAATATTAATAAGAAGGATGTTGCATCATTTAATATTGATAGTTTTTTTCGATGGACTGATGCATTATTTTTAAGTCAAAATGAAAGAGTTTCAGACTTAGGTTGTAAAGCACTTCTTAATTTGCTACGATATAACTTGGATCATCCTGTTTTACTTGAGAAAAGCATGCAAAAATGTTATGAATTTCATATGGAATCAAAATTTTCTCAGTGTTATTTTTCTGTGCTTGTAGATGTTTTAATAAATGCGGCAATATTTCCATATTCTATTCATCAAGTATTAGTACTTTGCTTATTTAAAATTGGTGATAAAGATTTGGATGTGAGAATTAATTCATTGCGATTGTTGAAATATTCTGAAGAATTAGTTTTTGGCAAATCATTAGTATCGGCATTCGAAGCAGCAATTTTTAATAATACTGTCTCCATATATAGACGTGGTCAATATCTTCTACTTTCTAAATATTCGAAAGAGTATTCTGATTTGGCTTTTATTGTATTTTCTGAATGTTTAAAATGTTTTTATTTAGTATCTCAAGAATTACAGAAAGATATTATCATAATACTTTTGCCTTGGGTTCAAGTTATAGAACTTCAGTTTGATACATGCAATGAAGATTTAGGCTTATCTTCTTATATGGTTTTGGTTAATCTTTTAGAAATTAGTGTAAAATATTGTGATAGATTTCAAAATGAAATAGAAGAGCTCTGGACTGCTTTGGTTTCTGGCCCTTATGTCGGAAATATAAAAATTATCCTTGATTTTTTCGTGTTGAAATGTATAGAAAGAAAAGATCCTGCATTCGTCATTTTTGCAAAGAATCTTATAATTTATCTTAATAGATCTCCATTGGGATTTAAAATTATGGACACTTTATTTAACTATCTTCAGAATCCGCGCTCAATGATTCCTCAGCTTCGTGAATTAACACATCATCCTAATACAAATTCTACTTATCCTTATATTGCGATATTGGATGATTTTTTTCCATTTCCGAAAAAACCAATTATTTTTTCTCATGGACAGATAGCATTGATATTTGTCATTGATTTGATAACAGAAACTGATTTCTCTATTGCTGTTATTTTGCCATTAGCATTGCATCTTGCATTTATACATTTAGATCATTATATTGATTTAGTAAAGGATCAAGCAAAAGAAATGTTGATAACTTTATTAAATTGTATTAATTCTGATAGCTTGAAAGAAAGCGAATTATTGAAAATTAAAGTTAATTTTGTTAGTACTTTAAGATTTAAAGATTCTGAATTACTCTGGACTTACGATGACTTAAATCAATGTAAAAAAAATCCAAAAATACCTGAGCAAATGAAGAAAATGGTGGATGATGTTTTGAAAATATGTTCCGTAGAATATAATGATTTGTGGCAAATATGGGGGAAACTTGCGATTACATGGGCAACATTGTGTCCAGTTCGTCATTTAGCATGTCGATCTTTTGAAATATTTAGATGTCTTTTGCTCCCATTGGATCAAAATATACTTGCTAATATGTTAGCAAGATTATCGAATACTATTTGTGATAATTCATTAGATATTCAGGGTTTTGCTATGGAAATATTAGTAACTCTAAAAGTTTTAACAGAGAAACTCAATGAGTCTGACATTAAGAATTATCCTCAGTTGTTTTGGGGTGTAGTAGCATCTTTAAATACTATTCATGAACAAGAATTTGTACAGTGTATTTTGATTTTGGAGGAAATAATGAAAAAAATTGATTTAGGTTTTCCTTCTAATGTTAGCTTTTTACTATCGGTGTTTCCACCTAAGTGGTCTGGAGATTTTGATGGATTGCAATCATTAATTTTAAAGGGATTAAGATCATCTACTTCTTATGATATAACTCTTAGAGTTTTGGATTTTATAATTGGATTGCCTAATAATGACATTATTGGAAATAATGAAAGATTGCTTTTTGCTATATTGGCTAATTTACCTCGTTTTTTGGATGCTTTAGAAAATGCTACATTATCTGAAAATGTTATTAACTGTGCTAAAAATCTCGAAGCTATGGCTAACGCTCAAGGATTTTTGGAATTAGAAAAGATTATTTCTTCTTTTTCTAAGTTACGAATTCGTGTTAAAGAGGATTTTATAAAGCAAATCATTTTTATAATTCGTGATATTTATTTTCCTGAATGGGAAGTGTCTGCTCTTTTATTTATGTTAAGAATGCTTTCGAACAGACAGAAGTGGATTAAAGTAAAAATTATGGAGATTCTTAAGGTTATGTTGCTTTATATAGATATTAGTAAGCCAAAGTTTTCCGGATTTGGTGCTGATTTGATATTTCCTCTTCTTAAGCTTTTGAAGACAGAATATGTTCAGCTCGCCATAGAAGTTTTAGAGAAAATAAATGTAATATCTGGAGGTTCTATAGATAAGCATGTTTTAAGAATGATTTTGGGTAATAAAACTATTTTGAAAGAGTTTGGAAAAATTGAGGAATTGTTTGGTATTCCTGATGAAAATGGATGGGCAGTACCAATGGCTTCTTTTACTGCTACTATCACTAGGTCAAATGTGCATTCTGTGTTTTGCACATGTACTGTTGCATCTTCGAATATGAGTTTAATTACTTCAGATGTTCAATTTCATCTAGATAATTATCATGGAAGAGATAATCATTCAGGAACAGCATTTTCTAAAAATTCTGATGATTGTGAGGGTGATTCTCTTGATGATATGGTGTCAACTTTGCATAGTCTTGATGTTTTTTTTACTGAAGATGCTTCAAATACTTCATGTGATTATGAATCGTTTATAGTTCATACGGGGTTTGATTCAATCGAGAAATCTCAGAATGTTTATGAAAATCAAGTAGTAAGTTTGTTTGTAGCGTTTTTAAATAATATTTATTTTAGGATTCAATTCTAGTAAATTTTAATGAAAAAAAAGTAAAAGATACATTGAATTCTTCTTTAGTAGGACTTTTTGATTCAACAATGATAAATGATAATATTTTGAATAAAATATAGATTTAGTTACTAATAGTCAACCTAAATCTTCTATTACTACCGGATGTTTAATTTCAGAAACTAATAGGAGTTATTCTTTTTCTGATGATTGAAAATGAAGAATGATGATAAATGGTGTTAATATTATTAATGAAAGTTATAATTTTTTTTTGAATAGATCTTTGAAAATATAATTCTCTGATGTTATTAGTATATAATTTTTCAAGTTTGTATTTAGGATTTTAGAAAATTGTTTAAAGCATAAATCGCTTTCAAGTTCCTAAAGCTTTATAGTTTTAAGCATTTAGAAAATAAATTAAAGATTAATTTTTTTTAGAAAGTATGATTGATTGAAAATGATAACTATGTATATAACTATTTAATTTTATGCTTTTTAAAATTGATGTTGATTTAGATTTGAATTAACATATAGAATAATCGCTTTGGTTAATTTTAGTAAAAATTACAATATATATATATATATATAATAGTATTAACTATTAGAAAAAATAAACATTTGGTTGTACTTTTTCGTATAAGTTTGAGCTTGATAAAATTTTAATGTTTAATTTATATAAATTATAATAAACATATATTTTTAATATATATGAAAATGTAAATTTGTTATTAATATTATTGAAACTGTTTTATGTAATTTAACATAAAAAAACGTTTATGTTATCAACATTAAAAAAAAATATAAATAAATAACATATTTTATCAAAATATTTTTTTATTTATAATATTTTAAAAAATGAAAGAAATCTAAATATAAAATAATTATGGTGTTACATATTTTTTCTATAATCATTTATTAAATTATAAATTATTATTTTTATTAAAAAATATCATTGGATTAATTTAAATTATTTGGATTTCATAATTACTAAATGAATGGATTTATAATAAATTTTAAACATAGTAAAATCTAACTTTTTTTGTTATCCAGATTTGATTCTATTAAAAATGTCAGAAATTTTTGGGTCGAAAGAGCTTGGTGTTATTTATAACAATAGTATTAATGCAAATTTTGTAAAACAAGTCCAATGGTATCGTATTATTAATAAACATTAATTATTTACGGTTAAATAATAGGTCTCCTGATGGAATGTGTCTTTTGAGTTCTTCTAATGATAATATTTTACGAAGTTTTATTATGTAAAGATATGAATAATTATATAATTTTAACTCTAATTTGAAAGTTCAGATAGTATTTTAGAAAAAAACAAATGTAATAGTTTGGTAGTGATTTATATTGTAATTAAATCTTACTAGTTTCTGATTTACCATGTTCTTTTATTCGGTCAGCCGAGCCTGTTTATTCTTACGTTTGGTATCCTAAAATGAAGCTAAATGGTAAGTTATTAATTTTCAGTACAAATAATTCATTTTATAGATCTTAACTCGTGTTGTTTTTTAGCTTCTATTCGCGATCATCCTATTCATTTATATGATGCTTTGACTTCAACGGTTTATTAAAATAATTATTATGGATTAATTTAATTTTTAGTTAAGGGCTTCATATCCTCTCATAGATCATTGTGAAAGATTTCTTGCTCCGAATTCCTTGATATTTTCTCTGGATGGTTCTAAGTTACATTTGTTTTATATAATTAAATGTTGATTAATATGTTTGTTTTAGGTTTATCGCCGGTACTAATAATATGTTATCTATACATGACTTACATATGTATGGTGATGGTCCTATAGCAACTTTTTATACCACACCCACAAGGCACTCTAAATCCTCTTTGTTTCATCCTATTCAAAAAGGTATTATTTCTTCACTTAGTCTTAATACTCTTGGCGTTCTTGCAGCTGGAACTTTTAGTTCAACTGTTGGTATATATACTAATGAGGGTTGTGGTGATATTGTTTCTGTTTTTAATGTTGGAGATGGGGGTGTGACACAAGTTTTATGGATAAATGACTTTAAATTGCTTGTAGTTTCACGTAAGTCAGAAAAAATGAGCATTTGGGATATTCGAACGCTTTCATGTATTAAAACATTGGGTCCTCGTTTTGCTATGACACAACAAAGAATGACTGTAGATATTTGGGATAATTATATATTAGCCGGAAGTATGGATGGTATTGTCAGAATATGGAAAGATGATAATTTGCTATATGAATGGAATGCCCATCGTGGTTTGTATAAATGTTTTATTTTTAAAAAAATGTGTATTTATTTTATTATAGATGTAGTAAGCTCTGTAGTTGTACATCCATTATATCCGTTGGTTGCAACCTGTTCTGGTTCAAGAAAATATGATGAAAAATACTTTGATAAATATGATAATGATAGTGATAGTGATGATGATATGAAATGTATTTCTTGTAATTATGAAAATAGTATTAAATTATGGAATTTGCTATGAAATATATTTTTTAGAATAGTTTATATGAATATTATGGTATTATAAATAGTATAATAAATGTAGTAAAAAAAAAATTAATGTTTTTGAAAAATATTATTATTGTTAATTAGATATTATTAAATTAACATTAGGATTGTTTTCTATCATATATTATATGGTAACCTGTTATTAAAGTTGAATTTATAACCTTATGTTGAATTTGTATTAATATTTTTATAGTTTAGTATAATTATTATATAAAAGAATGGCTATTAAAAATATCTATAGTAAACCTAAAAAAATATGAATAATTTTATGATAATATATATTAATTATAACTAAAAAATAATGAATTGTGTAATAAATATATAGAAAAAAATATATTTACGATCATTTTGGAATTACATCTAACATTATATGTAGTATTTAACTTACATTCAATTTCATCTATAAGTATGTATTATAATTTAAGCATATGTGACATGATATTAATAAATATTAACATAAAAATTTGATAATAATATATGTTAAAAATGATAACAACGATCTAATTAATTAATATATAAATTTAACATTATAATAATAATACCTTACATAATTAAACATAATGTAATTTATTTTATGTTGTATACGTTGTGTTCCATTTATCCCATTGCGCCTTTAATGTTTGATTTCCAATACTAAACCATCCAGGTATTAAATTTCTAGAAAAGAATTCACATCCTTTATAATCATGAATTAGCGAATTTAATAGATCTATCATATTTTAAAAATTGTATTCTAGCATTCACGTAATATATACTTTTAAGGCACGGTTTTCTTGAATGTAAATCGGGAACAGCTGCTATTATTCGTTTTGAAACTTCAATTTTTTTAGGTTCATCTGTAAATTGTGCAAATAATATCTCTTCAAATGGTTTTCTGTTAAATGATTGGACATCAAAGATAGGTTCACCTGTATCAGTAACCTGAAATAATGATAAATTGTTAAAAATTTATATATATGTATACTTTTAACCAGCACCATGAACCAGATTTGGACATTTTCCAATTTTTAAATAGCTTATTCTCTACAAATTCATGAATAGACTTTTTGTTGGTCATCCATATGCCAATTATTCCATTTTTTGATAATAGTTTCTGTATAGGTATCTAGTAGCATTGATATATTTATATTTTTAATATGTTTTTACCTTCATTAAGGTATAATTATTGCTTGATGAATATGCCATTTTTCTAGCGGATGATTTGTTTTTCCATGGAGGATCAAAAATTATAATATCAAATGTACCATTTTTAGTGATATAATTAACCAATGAATCTATATTATCATATATATTTCCTAAAATAAATGATGATTTAGGAGGAATATGAAAAATATTGTTTGAAATTTTAATAGATTTTGTATGAAAGTCCGAATTAGTCACTACACGATTATAAATATCTAACCAGTTATAGTTTTTATCTACTGATATTAAAATATAATTAAAACTTTTTAATATTTAATACCTTTTAGTTCTAAATCGTCTAATTGTCCTCCAAGGAGTTTTACTGATCTTAAAATATTATAAGAGGATAGTGATTTTAAAAAAATAATATTTTCTAGTGTTTCTAAGGATTTTGTTTTTTGTTTTGTTATAATTTTTTTTTTTAATGTCCATTTTTCATTTTTTCTCATATAATGTATTTGTTGTAATGCCTCATTTATTTCGTCCTTCCAATAATTATACTTAGTGATTAGGAATTCAGATTGATGTAACAATTTAGATTCAGGTAGTTTAAATGGTTTTGTAATTGGTTCATTTGATAAAAGATGAGGATTTATAGATATAGAAATGTCTAAAAGTACATGTGATGATGGTGTCTCTAAAATAATATCTTGGTTCATTTTATAAAATTATATAAATATAATTAAAATATATTGGAAGTGTTAATTTCGTCTTGTAATAAAATATATTTGAAAAATATATAAATCTCAAAAATATAATTTAATTAAATTATCAATTAATTATTACATATGAAATCATTAAATAAATAATATATAAAAATAATATATTAATATGTTTATATAATGTAATAATTTTATGATATAATTTATTAAATTATTTACATATATACAAGTAATTAATGAATAGTTTTTTAATAATAACAATATCTATAAATTTTATAATATACATTTAATCATAAATGTTTTTATATATTATATTTTTTATCCTTTAGCATTAAAATTTATATATTTATCTATTCATGAACATTTCTACATATTTAACCAGTCTCTATAATACTAATTTTAAAAAATTTAATATTTACGTTTCTTATATATTTAATATATTGATAATACTATAATTTTTATTGTGGTTATCTATAAAATAAAAGTTAAAAGATAATTGTATATTATTTATTTCATTTTAGTGTTATAATAAACGATATAAGATTAATATTAGAAATAATAATCATACTTTTAGTTATTAATATTGAAATAACTATATATATTGTTAATGGTATATATATAATATTAAAAACGCATTTAAATGTCATTTTTAATAAGTCATCAAATCATGAACAAAAAACATTCTATAATTCAATCAAATCAATTATCACTGTTATCGTTTGAAATCAACGATATTATCATTGCTATAATAAATATTTTATTTTTTTTTTAACAAAAGTTTAAATTCATCTTAAGATTTTCAAAAATATATCAAAAGAATAACATAACAATTTACAAGAATTACTCAGTGTTTAAGTAAAAAAAATATTTTATTATAAATCTTATTAACTTAATCTAACATTGAATTCTTAACAGACATATTTTTTAAGCAGTAAGTAAACGACCAATTTTCTTATACATTTAATACATCAAGAAAAATATTTCAATCCTGAAAAGCATTTATGTTTTCTAATATTAATATTTTATATTTATATATATTAATATACAAACCATTATTCAGAGAATCGACATGTAAAGAAGATAAACGAGAAGGTTGATTAAGCAAACTTAGAAAAAAATTTGAATCAGAAATATCCTTATGCATAGATGACTGATATTTAGGTAGATTATCAGATTTTTGTATGGAATATTCATCATTCTTATTATAATCTACATCATTAGATGATATATTATTGTTATAAGATACCGAACGCTATATATATTATATCAAAAAAAAAAAAAATTAGGTTACGTACATTTGTAGAAATAGATTGATTCGATTTTCTTAGCATATCCATTATTCTTTGAAAACCAACTTCATCACTCGTCTTAGAAGTAGTAATAGAAATTTCAGATAATTCATCTTTATAATCAGATCCATGAATCAAATCAGTACCGGAATATTCAGTAGACAAAGATTCATTATTTGATGAAACATTCAAATTATTTTTCTTTGGATCGTTTATCAAATTTGTAGAATCACTAGCAAAAAAAGTAGAAAAACGTGATGTTTTATTAGAGTTAAGATTATTATATCGTGAAGATAACACTTGTCTCGAATTCGGTAAAAAACACATCGAATCAAATCCACTATCAACATTTTTTAATTGAGAGAAACTAGACGAACTTCTATCATATTCATTATCGTATTCAGAAATATATTCTTTTTTATATTTCATAGGAATATCTTTTCGTGAAACTTCCAATTCAAGAATAGTTTTTATACGATCACTAGGATTACCAGATATAATTGTATTTTTTAAATCCCTAAAACCTTCGACATTCTTATTATCATCAATTATATTAGGATTATTATTATATTTCATGTTCATCTCCCATTCCTTAAATTCATTAATAATATTTTTATTTGTATTTTTTATTAAATCGGATGATTTAAGATTTAACAACTTAATTCTATCAAGAGAAGATTCCAATAATATATCATTACGATTTTCAAATGTTGATTCACGTCTATTTTCACGAAGACCCTTAAGTATTTTACGTTCATAGTGCATTTCTTCAGAAAATTCTAAAAACATAATCATATGTAAAGAACGAATAAACATTATTCATATACCTTGATTAGTTTTTGGAGTCGCGTTTTCAATAGCTATAGATTTTTCATGTGCTATTCGTGTTGAACTTGCTCCACGATTATTATTAACTTAAGACTTAAAAGAGTTTATAAACAAAGAAAAAACATACCATCTTCATTAAATACACCCGTAATATCATATTTAGTAAATGTTCTGGAAATATTGCCATCATTATTATCGGTATTAATAACATTACTCCTAAATTCTGGAATAAAAGATACAGTGTTATATGGATCAGAAACCATCATATCTATACAAAAATTTTTTTAAAAAAGCATTATATACTTAAAATTATTACCAGAAGCATAAAATGATTTATAATCTTTTATACTATTACGCATTTCAACATCACCAGAGGACCTAATATAATACAATAAAAAATAGTATGTTTCGATAAATAAAGATTAATACCTTTCTCTAAAAGAAGCATTTACATCATTACATGTTTTATTATATTCCACTTCTGTCTCAAATCTTAATTATTAACATAAAATTAGATTATATTTTTTTCTATTTTTACAAACCCTATCCCATCAGGCAACCTATCAGGCTTTTTAACAAGAGGAGACTCCTTAATATCAAATAGTTGTTCTACTGAATAAATTAGAGACATAACTCTAAATATAATAATAATCGTCAAATTTCAATTTTACCGAACGTCAAAACGATATCGAATTCATTGATTTAAATTATTTACATAATAGATTACAATTATTTACATAATAGATTACAATTATTTTTATAATAAATTATAATTCCATGAACTAATTTATATTACAATTTTTTGTTTTTTTCTTGATAAATTCGACTTATATAGATTTTTCAACCTTGAATGATGAAAACGCAAAAACAATCGTTTTAACATTATTTTTAACGTTCCATCTCTACAAATAGAAATTTGTTGATCAATCCAAGAAACTATGCCATAATCACGGACCAAAGAGACATTAACTTCATATATATTTGAAGCGAACCATAAAAGCTTAATAATTTTAGAACGAATATCATTAGTAACAATTTCTGAAGAGAACAAACAACACAAAAGCTCAAAAATATGTCTCTTCTTATATATATTATAATCCTAAGCTATTTTAAACTCCATAAAACCAAGTGATTCAAAAATATTACCGATAAAGTCCTTAAACCGGAACTTAAAAACGACATCAACCAATTACTTTGCTTATAGTAATCACGCGACGAATTCCAAAGACTAAAAAACATAGGAATATCATGGAAATCAAGTTTTGATCTTTGTAAGTAAAAACGACAAACTTCATCAAACAAAAAGTGTGAAGGATTAATTATTATTTGTATAGATAACGCCATAAAAAGGGAAAAAACATAGGGAATAGGCTCTAATTCCATACCAGAAAGAGTTATAGATGACTTCAGCAGCTGAAAAAACATTAATATTTGATTCTTTTCAGAACAAAAAATCTAGAATATTAACCTTAAATAACAAAATACAAAAAAACACAAGAAACCTTATTTTCAAGCATAGAAAGTACAGTCAATGCCATTTTTCTTATAGTCCTATTATCAGAAGATAAAGATATCAAAACGTATCCTAATATATTAGAATCAATCAAAAACTTAATTATAATATGTTCATTTGAAACAAGATATGCCAGAACAAGAGGAAGAAAAAAAGAAGAATCATATACATTCTCGATTACATCAGAATATAACCATAAATCATCCTTATTTATTTGAGAAAAATCCAATAAAGATTCTTTCATAATAGGAAAAGAATATATACTTTTTTTAAGAATTTCAAAAGATAAAAAAACAGTAATGTCATTCGTATCAAAAGAAATTTCAAGTGGTATATCTTTATTGGTCTCAGATTGAATTTTAAGAATGATTTTTTTATTAAAAAAATTATATCGAACAAGTTCCTCATATTTTTGCAAAATATCTAATAAAATCACATCAACTGCATTCGTTGTACCTGTATAGAGATTATAAATACTTTCAATTATATGTAAAGATATATGAGTAGATAAATTACAAATAAAATAATGAAGCATCTGAACAATAATTAATCTATGCTCAAAAAAAACAGCAGAGTTGGTATTTATGTCATTCCAATTGCTACTACTAGATAAAATTAGTGATACGAATAATGCAGAATCATCTATCTTCATAATATAAATACAGATATCTAAAATTTTATAAAACTTACATTATATTTGAACTCCTTAACAATATTATAAACCAACTTAACTACATTATATATTAGTATATGGTTTTTAAGCCCAAATTTTATTAAAAGAGTTAAAAGACTCTGCGAGACATATTTCGATAACATTCTTCCCGATAATTTGAGATAATTAGCTAATAATTATCAAATTTTTTATCTCTTAAATACAATTCAACTCACCAAAAGATTCTATAAAACTAAGATAATCTTCAGAAAGCTTTATATCATCCGAAAAATATTCTATCAATAATTTTATAATATTATTAAACCAAATTCCTATATATTTCTCAACAATCTCATTTCCATACCTATAATTCACAAGTTCTATCATTTCAACAGATCTTTTACTTAAAATTATATTATTACGATCTATACATAATTTATCAAGAATATTTTTCCCATCTTCAAATAACAAATTTAATTTTATACTTTGATACAAAATCTGGAATAATATAAAGCCCTTTTCACTTTGATCAAGAAACCCATTTAATAAATCATCCTCAACAAACCGCAACAAAAATGCAAAATTATCTTTTAATGTTTCTGTTATAATAAGCTTTTTTTTTTGTAATGCGCAATCTTTCCATAAAACATATGCATTAATAAAACATAATAAATTAGAATAGAAAAAAGGAGAAAAAGCAGAAATATTTCCATACTTTTTTACTATTTCACATACTTTTTCAGATATAATTTCGAGAAAGATAGAAGATTTAGAGCAAATTTTACTAATCAAGTCTGAAAAGAAAATATTTTCCGTATTCTGAAATATTAAAAAAAACGCATTACCTATAAACTCATAGAAAGTAGAAATAGAATCATCGGGTAAAGAACATATTTTGGCTATCAAAAGTTCAAATATATGATTTAAAGAATATCCATTTTTTAGCCCAGTATTTAAAATTAAAACGAAATCAGAAATTGTAACAATTTCAATATTATTCACAGTGAAAAATCGACCAAAAACAAGAGTAAAAAAATCTAAGATATCGGAGCGTGTATCACCAAAAGTATGTATTTGTTGTATATATTTCTTCACAACTTCTGCCCATATTTCAGAAATCTGATCTTTTGACCAATATGGTTCTAATAGTAAAAAAATTTCGTTCCACTATAAAGTTTAAAAAGTTCACAAGACATTATTCTTTTACCTCATCAGAAGATAAAGATAGAACTCTTATAGAATCATCAGTTAGTACTTCTATAAAATTCTCATATGTTTTATTTATAATTTGAAATAATAAACATGAGTCCAATGGTTGTATGAAGTTTATAACGAGATGTATAAATTCTTTTGATCAAATAAAAATAGTAAAAAAATAAAAAATCTTACCCTTTGAGAAAATCCGTACTTTAAACGAACTGAAATTAGATCGAAAATTTAAATAATTGTCAAGCCATCTATCTTTTTCAATTATAATTTCCTTAAATCTACCATAATCTTTAGTACCCTTCAAAACATCACCAATAGATCTAATTATTTTAAAATATTTTAAAACAACATCATTAAAATCATATATAATTTCCCTATCATCAAAAAAAAGAACGTGAATCATCATCTTCAAAACGATGACATCCAATAAACAAACATTAATATATTTATATTGAATATGATGTATTATATTATCAAAGTGCATGTATAACTGTGATATCCCTCCATGCAAAATAAAATCAATTAAAATAAAATTATCAGATAAAGAAACACTTTTTATTCAGTCAGAAAAAATAATTAAATAAAGAATAATACCATGAATATTTATAATTCACAAAAGAAATATTTTGAAGCTTTTTAGTAACTAAATAAAAGCTAGAATTTTTTGAGCAAACCCCAGTTAAAAGTGAATTTTCTAAAAACTCTATATATAATTTTGTTTCATTAAATATGCATGCAATTTCAAATGATCGTTCTTCCATCGATTTCATTAATTTCCAAGATATTTTTCTTGAAATTTCCCAAATATTTTCATTCAAAGTAAAAAATCCAAGAACCCTAGACAACCATGACGCAATCAAAAATTTATCATCATCAGAAGACATAGAATATTCGAAAAAATAATCCCATTGTTCCATTAATACAATTAATACTAAACTCGGAGATCTTTGGCTATTTTCCAGTTTATAGTCAAAAATAAGAGAGGCCAAATCATCCATATATTTGTAGGGAGAATTCATAAAAAGCATTAAGCTATTTCCCAAAAAATCAACTATAATATTAACCCTACTAGTAAAACATTTTGCATCATCTAAAGTTTTTAATATCAATTCTGCAGAATCCATACGTAATGCAATAGAAAATACATTTGAAGATTTCAATAAAGATGAGATAAGATTTCTATATTCATTTTTAAACTCATTATTTCTTGAAGAAAGATAAAATTTAACTAAAGCAGTAAATACAGTCTCCGAGAATTCTTGTAAATTTAGGAAACCATAAATTAAATACTAAATATACCTTTATTTTTATTCCACCATTTAGATACTGGAAGAAATCTATAAGATATACGAAATAAATAATAAAGAATAAGAGAACCATATGGAACTTCTTCTGATATGTCAGAAAAACCCTTTATCAAAATAGATGAATAATCATGTTTCCCAAAAAAAATAATTTCAGGAAAGGTTTCCATATAATATACAAAAAGTTTTGTCACAGAAAATTTTAAAAGATTACTAGATTTTCCCCAAACTGATTTGAATACAAAAAAAATAACACGAATATCAGGCAAACGTTTTAAAAACATTTCCCTTAACAATAACTGATTTTTCTTCCATTCAAAAGTTTTCATATTAAAATTATTTTTTTTATCCAACATAATCATTACTTGACGATATTTATTTATTGAAGACAAAATCAAATTTGCTGTAAAAAATACAACCAAATCATTATTATATTTCAATCCTGAACTAAGCGATACATTTGTTAATGCTGAAGGAATAATATTTTCTAAAATAGTAGTAAGAATTAATTCAGAAAAAATAGAAGAAAAAGTCATGGATGGGATAGGTAAAAGAATAAGAGACTGATATACAGAAGATATACTTAACCAAGATATTGTTAAATGAGGTTCAAAACGAATATTGAGACTAAATTGTGACGCACAATATGCAACCAATTCAGGGCACGCCTCACATATCTTTAAAAACAATTCCTGCTGAAGAATATCCTGAGTTATTTTGAGTTTAAATATAAAAGACGATAAAATTTTATTGTTTATTAAAAGACTCTTATTTTCTTTAAAATCAGTTTTTAATTTTGGGTACCATCCATTGCATTCAAAGCATATACCCATTCCATGTTTAGTACATAACAATATCAAAAAATTATGTATAGACATAGATCTTGAAACTCCATCATCCGTATCAGAATATAGAGTAATTAACTATACTTTAAATATTAAATATTTAACATAACTAAACTCACTTCATTCAAAACATTCTCATTAAATATCGACATTTTTATATTATGAGGTATATCTTTCTCAAAAATAACAAATTGAAGAATAATATCAAACACCTTTTGTATGAAACTTAGATCATCTTTAATAAGACCAGAAAAGATATCATAAAAAATATTTTTATAACCAAAAAGCTCTAATTTCAAAGAAACAGTGCCAAATTCCAAAAAACAAAATATAAATCTAATCATAAAAGTTCTAGGTGTCTCAAAAGCCAAAAACCGTGCATTAATTCGTGAAGACGTATTAATTGAAATCCTAGAAAAATTCTATTTAAAACTTAATTCTAAAATTACTGGTTAAGAAAAAAATACCTTCATTATTTTAGAAATAACTTTATGTGAAAAATCAAAAGATTTAAAAATCTCTAAAACAAAAGATCCTAAATTAAAACATGACATTTCAATTAAAAGTCTCAAAGTCCCAATAACCAAAACATCTATATTGGAGGACAAATTACGATAAATAGATTTAATATGAAAATCCAATATTCTTTTAATAATCTTGTTGCCTGTTGTATAATTACCTAGTAATCCAACAATTCTTATTACAAAAATCAATATCTCCAAAATGAGAGATACAATAGGAACATCATTGTTCTTTCAACATATTAAAAAATAATAATATTAAGATACTATAACCTGATAAAAATATATCCAAAGTTCAAAAATTTCTTTACATGGGACTTCAGTATTAAAATAAGATATCAATACTGAACAACTTTCTAAATTCTCATAAAAACGTATCTCACAATCTATAAAAAAATCTAAAATTTTTTTTAAACCTAAAAATATATCTTTAAATATCTTATATTTATCATATTTACCTATTAAAACAAGAGAACGATTTGAATAAATTTTAGCATTAATTAAATTTTTCAAATCATCAACAGTTATATTATTTGACATCAATAGATTTCTTAAGGAATCATCCAGAGTAGTTTAAAAAAATAATCATAATCTAATATTTTTTTTAGAATAAAAATTATCGAAACTTAAAATGTTCAAATCATTTTTCCATGCATTTTATTATATATTCATTTAAATATGAAAAAATATCAGAACGTTTTATTATAATAGCTAATCTAATTTTAACTACTAAAACCTATTACATATAACATGGATACTAATTCATATTATAAAAATCCGTAATTTTAAAAATGTTTTAAAAAATAGATACAAAAAATTTCAACATTAATATTCTAAGCAAAATCTTACACAAATTCTAAATTAATTACATTAAAGAAATTAGCATATAGACTATTAGGGATTTAATTAACCAGAAAGTTTCTAAATAACTTAAAATAGATTAAATAAACTTATTTATTATAAAAAATATGTCATTTAAAATAAAATTAATTAAATAATTCTTAATATTTTGATATTTTAATAATAAAAACTATTAATATCTTTAGTAAATAAGGGCATTACTTTCCATGTTCAATAAATCATTAAAAATATATTTTTATTTTCGATTTTATCATTTAAATACAAAATTTCAAAAATATGTCAAAACAATATCTATAGAATATTTCAATTTCGAATTAACATTTTTTGAACTTGTAACAATATAAACATTATTTTACCGAAGAATATTTAATACATTTTAAAATAAACCTATCTAAAATATTCTAATGCAAACCGAATGTTTAATCATTATATGTATTTTCATCCAAATCTAATTAAGCCTGTATAATAATAGAATAGAAAGAATCTTAATATTTTATTTTATTATTATAAACTTTGAAGGTTAATACCATTTAAAACTCTCTAAAAATTATTGCATAAATATCCTTTTCTCCAATTCACTATGAAAATCAACAAAGCAATCCTCATCACCTAATTCTTTTAAATACTATAATAACTATATAATTTAAAATTATAAAACCTAAGAAAATTTCATCAATATCTATACTACTATCATTTCCAGTAAGTATATCATGATGAATATTGCTTGAGTTTCCAAAAATTATAGGCCTAAATTCCTAGTCAAATATATCATATAACAATAATAATAAAAATAAAAAATACATACAGAATCAATAATCTTCAATTCCATTTTACGACGAACAAGTTCTGAAATACCAAAAATTCTATTTAACAATTCCATTTTTGATTCATGTTCCTCATGTTTCCATCTTCTTAGAAAAATCTCTAAATCATGATGCGAATTAATATTTAATTCTGAAGATTTAAGACCAAATCTAAAAGTATCATGAATAGCTTTGACAGATTGACTAGAAGTTGATTCTATAGGAAATATAAAGGATTCAGGTAATCTAGATAAGAAAGGTATCTATTTAATGTCATTTTAAGTATATAAAGAATACTTTCATAATTTTTTACCATAATATAAACTTTTTAATTTTTTTACAAATCGATTTAAAAAATTAAATTTATACACAAATATATAAAAATATAAATATTATAAACATATAAATCAATTATTCAAAACATATCTAGATTACTTATG
This sequence comes from Pneumocystis wakefieldiae, assembly GCA_017301755.1. Lineage (NCBI taxonomy): Eukaryota > Fungi > Ascomycota > Pneumocystomycetes > Pneumocystales > Pneumocystaceae > Pneumocystis > Pneumocystis wakefieldiae. The sequence continues at coordinate 300,128 of CP054538.1, read as the reverse complement.
TTTCTTCTTTAAAATATTACGCTTTATTGCTTCTTTTTTCTCTACATCCATAATATATGTCTCAGTAATTTTCCATAAATTACTTGAAATATCAGAATTAATATATTTTTTTGTACTAATACTTATATTTTTAAAGTTTTTTTTTTAAAATGCAGATCTACTTACTCTCTCATTGAACATTTAACTATTAATTTCCCTCCTTGACCAGTTCCACATTCAGAACTCATTATACAATATAACAAACTTTGAGCACCTTGCTTGCAACTTTTTAAAACAATATACCACAAAGGCCACATAATGATATATAAGAGGAGTCCCCATAAGCTTCCAAAACTTAAAAAACGAAGTGTCATATGAGATCTTACAAAACCAGGATCTACAACATAGCAACGTACATTATTTGGAAACTCATCTGGTCTTTTATAATTAGATATTCGGCTTTGGAATTCTTTTGCAAAATTCATAAGAGCAATTTTTGATGCTCCAAAACATTTCCAAGGACGTGATGAAGGATATCCTCTTCGATGGAATTCCAAATCCATAAGATCTAAATCTCCTAACATATAAGTAGAACAAATAGTAAGAACTACCCTAACATCTCTTCCTGGAGGCTGAGATCGTAATGCCGGAAAAATCAAATTTAAAAGATGAAAATGTGCTAAATAATTAATACCCCAATGTAATTCAACACCATCTTCAGTAACTAGTTTAGGCTTAAACGGAGGTAACATCACGCCAGCACAACATATTACCATATCAAGCCTTCTTGGAGGAATATTATCAATCCATTTGGTGGCAAATTGCCGAATAGAATATAAAGAAGACAAGTTACATGTTTCTGCAAATATCATATGATTATTAGTCCGTGCTCTTAAATCATTAATATAATCAATTGTCCAAGAATCAGAACAAGATCTAACTAGAAGAATTATATGAGCACCCCTCTTAGCTAACTCCTCTGCAACTTCCGCACCTATTCCAGAAGTTCCACCCTAAAATCCCTTATAAAAAGCAACAATGCACAAATCAAACATACAGTAATGAGAAAAACGCTTCCGTTAAATCTTCTGTCTGCCTTATTATTTGTTCCAGAAAAACACTTTTTTAAAAGATAAAATAATATTATTAATAAAATATATTTTTGAATATTAGTAAAAACATATTTTTCATAAAACACAGGAGATAAATTAATCAAATGTGCTATAAATGGTATAGGCATGTCTATAAATATAAATAAATAAGTTTAAGGATTTTATTCAAAATCTTACGCTTACAAATGAATCGATATTTTTTTACATAATTTATAAAAATTAAAAAATATTAACTTTTAAAATTTTTATAATTTTAATATAAATACATATTTTTTACAATACCAGCATATTTTTTTATTATGGATGAACTTCAAAAACTTGAAAAATTGAATCTAATAAATATTATAACACGAGAACTTGTTAATCACGTGGGCATAGAAGATGATAATTTAGTGGAGTTTATTATTCATTTACATTCTATTTCAGATTCGTTGAATGACTTTAAAACTAAGTTAGAAGATGCGGGAGCTGATTTTACATCTTCATTTATAGAAAATATTGATCGTTTAATTTTGTTAATACAACCAAAATCTACAGAAAAAAGTAAAAATACAACCGATAATGAAAATAATAACAATGTCGCTACTGTTGATGTAAAATCTAAAATTTTTAAAGGGCTATCGATTCCAGATAAGGAAATTGACTGGCATCAAGTACCTCAAACAGATATTCATACAAATAACAAAGAAGATTTTTTGGAACTTAAGGAACCAACCGATAACAAAAATGAAAAAATATGCATTAATACAGAGAAGAAACGTCATATATCGCTTGAAAACAAAGATCCTATTTATAAAAAAGATTATCAACATAAAAAACATAGGAAAATAGATAATGAAATGCCAGCTAATAATTGTTCTAAAAAACTTGATAAAAAACCAGAATTATATAAAATCTATAGCGTTAAATATTTTGCAATATTTATTATTATACTGACCTTTTTCTAGGGAAAGGTGTCAGGAATTAAGGATTTTGGAATTTTTGTAACTTTAGATGGTGTTTATGGAAAAGTGGACGGTAAAATTTTATTTTTGCTTTTTTATACTATTATTCAATTTATTTAGGACTAGTACATATTTCATCCATACAAAGAGAACATGTAAATCATCCATCAGATATTGTATCAAAATTTCAAAACGTTATGGTAAAAGTGATAAAAATAGATCAAAATGGACGTATAAGTTTATCAATGAAGGATGTAGACCAATCTACCGGGAAAGACTTAAATTTATCCAAGAAAGTGACTGATAGGGATTTTTTAAAAATATCTGGAAATTTTCCAGAAAATTATCAAGATATACCAGTAATAGAAGATGGAGATTCAGATTATCCAATAAAACAAAGGAAGCGCCTAAATTCATATGAACGTTGGGAAATAAAACAATTAATGGCTTCAGGAGCTATTTCAGCAGCAGATTATCCAGAACTAGATGATGATTATAATTTACATATCAATGGAGGAGATGATATAGATGATAACGAAGACATTGATATTGAAGTAAGAGATGAAGAACCTCCATTTTTAGCAGGACAAACAAAGAGAAGTCTTCAACTGAGTCCAATAAAAATAGTAAAAGCCCCTAATGGGTCTATGAATAGAGCAGCAATGCAAGGAGAACAATTAGCAAAAGACAGGAAAGAGCTGCGCCAACAAGAACGTGAAGCAGCAAGTAGAGATGAATTTCAAGATTTGACTGCACAATGGTTAGACCCAATGGCTCAGGGAGGAAAAACTTTTGCTCAGGACCTAAAGAATACAACATTAAATAAAAAAACAAATGATATTCCTGATTGGAAAAAAGCGACGTTTTCTAAAAACACATCATTTGGAAAAATAACTAATTTAAGTATTACTGAACAAAGACAAGCATTACCTGTATTCAAGCTTCGAACGTCATTTATTGAGGCAATACGTAAGGTGTGAAATAAATTCCTATTATTTAAATCTAAACATCTCTAGAATCAATTAATTATAGTTGTTGGAGATACAGGTTCAGGAAAAACTACTCAAATTACTCAATATCTTGCCGAAGAGGGTTTTGCAAATAATGGCAAAATTGGATGTACTCAGCCTCGTAGAGTAGCAGCAATGTCAGTTGCTAGACGTGTTGCAGAAGAAGTAGGATGTCGTTTAGGTCAAGAAGTTGGTTATACAATTCGTTTTGAAGATTGTACTAGCTCCAAAACAATAATCAAATATATGACAGATGGGATGCTTCAACGTGAATGTTTGATAGATCCTGACTTAAAAAGTTATTCCGTAATCATATTGGATGAAGCACATGAACGCACTATTGCAACCGATGTTCTTTTTGGTCTACTTAAAAGTAAATCTTATTTTCTGTTTATTAATACTAATTAAATAGAATCCTTAAAAAGAAGACCGGATTTGAAATTAATAGTTACTTCTGCGACGCTTGACGCTGAAAAATTTTCTTCATATTTTTATAACTGTCCAATTTTTACTATTCCAGGAAGAACATACCCTGTAGAAATATTATATACAAAAGAACCAGAAAAAGATTATTTAGATGCAGCCTTAATAACAGTAATGCAAATTCATCTATCAGAACCTCCTGGTGATATTTTACTATTTCTTACAGGTCAAGAAGAAATAGATACTAGTTGTGAAATTCTTTATAAACGCGTAAAGGCATTGGGCTCACATGTACCGGAACTCATCATTTTACCAGTATTACGGCCATCTTAATATTTATTTTTTTTAATCTATTTAGGTTTATTCTACATTACCAAGTGAAGTACAGAGTAGAATATTTGAACCAGCGCCTCCTGGAAGCCGCAAAGTTGTTGTTGCAACAAATATCGCAGAAACGTCTATTACAATTGATGGAATATACTATGTAGTTGATCCAGGGTTTGTTAAATTAAATAGTTACGACTCTAAACTTGGAATGGACAATCTTGTGATAACCCCAATATCTCAGGCACAAGCAAGACAACGAGCTGGTCGAGCCGGACGCACAGGTCCTGGAAAATGTTATAGACTTTATACTGAAGCAGCTTATCATAATGAAATGCTTCCTAATTCTATTCCTGAAATACAAAGACAGAACTTGGCACATACAATTATTATGCTCAAAGCTATGGGAATCAACGATCTTCTTCATTTTGATTTCATGGATCCTCCTCCAGTTCAAAGCATGTTAGCTGCTTTAGAACAACTATACGCTTTGGGAGCTTTGGACAATGAAGGACTTTTGACAAGATTAGGTAGGAAAATGGCAGACTTTCCTATGGAACCCTCTCTTGCCAAAGTATTAATTGCATCTGTTGAAATGAATTGTTCGGAAGAAATGCTTAGTATAGTTGCTATGCTTTCAGTCCAAACTGTATTTTATAGACCGAAAGATAAACAACAACAAGCAGATGAAAAAAAGGCTAGATTTCATCAACCGGAAGGTAGCATTTAAATTATACGTTCGATTTAAGGTTAACTATAAAAGGTGACCATTTAACACTTTTAGCAGTCTATAATTCATGGAAATCTACTTCATTTTCGAACGCCTGGTGTTATGAAAATTTTATACAAGCTAGAAGTATGAGAAAGGCACAAGATGTAAGGCAGCAATTGTTAAGCATTTTTCAAAGATATAATTATAAGGTTGTATCATGTGGAAAAAATTATGATAGAGTTCGTCGAGCATTAATATCAGGATTTTTTAGTCATGCAAGCAAAAAGGATCCCCATGAGGGATACAAGACTATAGTTGAAGGAACTCCGGTCTATATTCATCCATCATCTTCAATTTTTGGTAAACCAGTGGAATGGGTTATTTATCATGAACTTATTGCTACAACTAAAGAATATATGCATTGTGTAACGTCTATAGAGCCTAAATGGCTAGTTGAAGAAGCCCCTGCATTTTTTAAAATTGCAGATCAAAATAAAATATCAAAATCAAAGCAAAGAGAAAAAATTGAACCTTTATTTAATAGATTTGCAGTAGATCAAGATGATTGGAGGATTTCGAAACAAAAACGTATCACTCATACTAGTTCAACATTTGGTTAGTATATAAATACTTTGCATAAAAATATACGGATTTTATTTCATGTCTAATATCTAACATTGTTTTATAAAATCTCTAAATTGTATTAAATATTTAAAAACTTGGATATTAAAAAATATATAATTTTAAGTTTCAAGTAATCCATACGAAAAACATTTATAATAATTATTTTTATTATTTTAATTATACGTAAATTTATTGAATCACTAGTGGTAATATATATAATTCAACATTACTGTTTTAAGAAATGAATAGAAAGTATTAAAATTTTTAATAAATCCTTTTTATAAAATAAGGTAAAAATACAATTTATATTTATAGTTAAATTTATTCCCATACATACATTTGATATCTTATGCATAAACATACAAAAAATATTTTTACAAAATGTTAAATTTAATGTAAAATTAATAATACGAATATTTTTTTAAAGATTGAATTTTACAATAAAAATGTACAAAATTTTTAAATCCTCAAACCAATAATTTGAAAGAAAATAAAGGATATTTTTTTATAAATATAAATGCATACATATATAGATATTAAATATTATCAAAACTTATTAATTTATAAAAATTAACTATTTTAAATAAATAATTTAGTCTTAAAACATAATCCATTTTTTTTAAAATTACATTCTATTGTAAATAAAAATGCAACAGTTTTTATAACTTTTAAAACAAATAAATTAAAAATTATATTTAAAAATATAATTTATAATTAACATATATATATATTACTAAAAACAAATCACATTTTATAAAAAATTTAAAATTTAAATCAAATAACATTTTTAACCAAATTTTTATTTTAACAATCTATGTCAAATCAATTATATTTCATATATAAAATCAAAAATTTTTGCATTTTCCAAATCAATTTATAAAAATTATTTAATAATGTACTTTAATAAAATATACATTTTCTATAATTCGTTTGAAATAAAAAATTCACCATTTTTAAGATTTCGTATCAAAAGAAAATTAAAAAAATAAAAACTTTAATAATTAAAATAAAAACGTCTATAATAAGCATAATTGCAGTAGAAGCGATTCTATGAAATGCCAACAGCTGTAAAGGGGGGTATTTGGAAAAATATTGAAGATGAAGTTAAGATAAATCGTTTGTCTATCAATTTTTAAATTATTTTAGATATTAAAAGCAGCCGTAAGTAAATATGGAAAAAACCAATGGGTATATTTCCTATAAATGATTTTTCTTATTCTAATTATTTATATGTAGGCACGAATTAGTAGTCTTCTTGTTCGTAAAACAGCTAAACAATGTAAAGCACGATGGTATGAATGGCTTGACCCAGGAATTAAAAAAGTAATAAATACTATTTATATAAGATTCGTAAAAATTTAATTAATATTTGAAAGATTGAGTGGAATAAAGAAGAAGATGAAAAACTACTGCATCTTGCAAAACTTATGCCAACACAATGGAGAACAATTGCCACTATAGTTGGTAGAACTGCTACACAATGCCTTGAAAGATATCAGAAACTCCTTGATGATGCAGAAGCCAATGATTCTACTATGAATCTTGATGGTTCAGGGTGCGAAGCATCTGCTCCAACAGCAGATGATGTACGACGTCTCCGACCAGGAGAAATTGATCCTAATCCTGAAAATAAGCCTGCTTTACCGGATGCAGTGGACATGGATGAAGATGAGAAAGAAATGTTAAGTGAAGCAAGAGCTCGATTAGCCAATACTCAAGGAAAAAAAGCTAAACGAAAAGCACGAGAAAAACAACTTGAAGAATCTCGTCGATTAGCTGTACTTCAGAAACGAAGAGAGCTAAAAGCTGCTGGAATTAAGTATAAATACAATAATAAAAATAAAATAATATCTACTAATTAATGAAATAGTATTAAACTTCATCATCGGAAAAAGGGACAAATAGATTATAATGCAGACATACCCTTTGAAAAAAAGCCAGCACTTGGATTTTATGATACAACAGAAGAACAATTAATGAACGAAGCAGATAAAAATAATGCCGATCTTTTTCAATTTGAAAGAAAAAAAAAAGACCATGAAGATACAGATAAAAAGAAACGTAAAAAAGAAGAATTTAGCAAATCGGCAACACTAGCTTTTCAGGCTTCTGAGAATGCTAGAAATGCACAGAAGTTAAAAGATGCAGAGCAACTTAGCAAAAGAAGAAAACTAGTGTTACCAGAACCTCAAATCAATGATAACGAGATTGATGAAGTAATAAAATTAAGCAAATCTGGAGAGTATGCACGATCCTTAGTTTCTATGACTGAAAACGAGGCTACAAAAGGACTTATTGGTCAATATTCCCAAATAAATACATCGATTTCAATAAGAACACCACGAACACCATTACAAGGTAAATAATATATATTATGTTCATTTTCAATACAATATTTATACAAAATATAGAAGATCGTTTGCTTATCGAAGCAAAAAACCTTAGAGCATTAACTCAACAACAATCTTCTTTATTTGGCGATGAAAATACTCCACTTCATCAACCCATAGAAACAGATTTTAATAAGGGAGCTTTAAAAAATACACCAGTTACACCTAATCCATTGGCTATGACATTTTATCAAAGAAATACATCGGTTAAACCAAATTCTACTCCATTTAGAACTCCACGAGATAATCTTAATATTAATCAAAAAGATCCAAGCTCAACTGAATTTACAGATAAAGAAGAATTATATGGAAAATCTCGAAAAGAATATTTACGATCTAAATTTTCATCATTGCCAAAACCTTTGAACGACTTTGAATTGGAACTTCCTATTGAAGAACATTACAACGATAAACCAAAAGAACCAATTATTGAGGAAGATGCCCAAGAAAGAAATAAAAGAAATCAAACATTTAAAGAAAAACAAAATTTTTTGGATTTAAAAAGCAAAGTAATACAAAAAGGATTACCACGACCTCCAATTATTAATACAAAGTTACTTCTGGAGTGGCTTGAACCTGCTCAAGGTGCGGAATTATTAATTACTGAAGAGATGATAAAACTTCTTTCTCATGACACTTCGAGATACCCTATACTTGAAAATAAAATAATAGGCACTTCACATTTTATAGATAATATCAGTAATGATCTTATGCATCATGCAAATAATGAAATTCAAAAGGAAATTGATAAATATAATTCTATAACTATTGAGCCTTATATAAGATTAATAAATGAAAGGAAAGATTTATATAATTTCATTTATAATCCAGAAAAAGGCTCAAAAAAATCACTAGATGATTTAAAAAATTATTGGAAAGTATGTAAATTTTAAGATATATATAAAACTTATTTTTTTAGATTATTCAAGAAAATATATCAAAAGAGGCAAATAATGCTAATAAAATTGAAAAAAGACTTGATTTTCTTCTTAATGGATATCAAATACGTTCCAAAATAATATCGAAAAAAATATATAATTCTATTGAAGCAATTTCTCTTGCGAAACAGGAATTATATTGCTTTCAAAATTTGAATTTTTCAGAAAAAACAGCTTTGCCAAAACGGTTAGATTCGTTAAAAAAAGATATACAATTTTTAAAAGAACGGGAATCAAGAGAACAGACAAAATATCAATATCTGTTGGAAAAAAAAAAAATTACCTAAATTATAGTTATTCAATATTTTTATAAATTTCCAAATAAACAATATAGTTGTATTTAAATATTATATTTAATACATTTATTTTTTTAATTTTAAATATAAAGGCCATAAAATTATTTCTTTAAAACAATAAAATATATACATTATATTAATTTTTAATAAATATTATCAATTAAAATTAATAATTACAAAAATTACTATAAAATTAACTATACAATATTAAAATGGGGGAAATTGCAAGATTATCAAAATATAAGAAATTATCTAATTTTTTTTTCTATTAATATAAAAAATATATAAAAAATTACAAAACATTTAAATTAAAATATTTTCATTTTAACTCTAAATAAAAAATATAATTTATAATAAAAATAATATATTAAAATTTTTTAAAAATCTTATATCATCTAAAATATTTTTTTAGATTCAATTTAAATATTTTTTAAAACTATCAAATACTAGTCTTTATCATATTTTTAGTAGATATTAGCTATTAAATTTGAAAAATTATCATTTAAATATATTCAATTAACTAAAATCCATAAATGCAAAAAGCAACATAAAATATTAAAGATAGCGAATTTTTTCCATTGATAAAAATTAAATCAATTTAAAAATAAAAATATAAATAATTTAGTCAAAGTATTTCTATAATTTTCAATATGAATTCAGAAAATAAAACTAATAATAATTCTTACTCTTTAAATAATAACAAAAAATCAAATATAAAATCTAATATAGATATAAATAACACTATATCAAAAACTGATAAGGAAAATATAGAAACAGTAAAAAAATATAAATATAAAATTAGGATTTAAAAATATTAGATATTATTTTGTAAAAAAACATTAACAAAAAAAGTTCTTGAAGCTTCAGAAAAATCAAAAATGTCTGGAATAGTATATCTTAGTAAAATACCACCATTTATGAAGCCAGAAACAATTAGACATCTTCTTTCACAATATGGAGAAATAGGAAGAATTTTTTTAGCATCAGAAAATTATAAAAGTTATATAAAACGAATTAGATATAAAGGAAACAAAAAAAAGAAATATACAGAAGGATGGGTTGAATTTAAAGAAAAAAAAAAGGCAAAATTAGCTGCAGATACATTGAATACAACAATTATTGGAGGAAAACCGGGTGTAAGAAATATTTTATTTAAATATTTACAACTTATTCCTTTTAGACATATTATCACGACGATATATGGAATATAAAATACTTACCCAAATTCAAATGGAGCCATTTACAAGAACAATTTTGTAAGCCAAAACCCCATAAATTCCATTCTAATATTAGCTAGCATCTAAAAATGCTTCTCGAGCATCGAAATTAAGAGCAGAAATTTCACGTACAAAACGAGAAAATCAAAATTATATAAAAAACTATCAACATGGTAAAATGATTGAAAACATAAAAAACAAGAAACGAAAAACCAATGAAGATATATCATCTAATTCAGAAAAAAGAACTAAATGCAAATTTAAACAACGAGAAGCTATAATTAATAACATATCTACAGATATAAAAAACGAAATAAACAAAGTACTAGATAAGATTTTCTAATAAATAACTATTAAGCATTAAATATTTTGCATTTCTTCGGAAGAAATATTCATTTCCTCAATTTCATCAATCTTCAATTAATTATTTATTTTATTTAAAACAAATTAAAATACTTACTAGTTCATTAACGTCTATTTCAGGGAATTCATCACTACTTTCTGTTTCATCTTCGATGTCCACATTCATAGATATTCTTTCATTTGTTTTTGTTTTATACAAATTCACACTAAATTAAATTTAATAACAACAATAATATTTATTTTGTTTTACTTTTGACGAAGTTCAATATCTTCTTCACAATCTTGCAAGAAACATTCATAATCTTCAAAACATGCCTGATCATGTCTTTTTTCATTAATTTCACTAAATATTATTTTCTATACAAACATCAAATAATTAATCAATTACCTTTCTTTTCCAAGAAAACTTTTAAGTTTCCAATTTCTTATTGTGCTTTTCTTTCTTCTGCTCTGATAACTTTTTTTTACTAAAACAACCTCTGGAACATAAGAACATGTTTCTTGATAAGCCTCAAAAGCTGAATTATTAAAGTTTAAATTTTCAAGATAATATCCCAAAACAGTATCACCCACTTTTAAAACAGAACCCAAATGACTATAAACAAAATACGAATTATTTAAACCTAAATCAGATGAACGAATAACAAGGACTTCTGCTAATACAAATTTGCCATTAACTGGTCCAACTAACTCAACTATAAAATAATATAAAACAATTATATAAAACATAAAATATACCATCCAAAACAACAAATTCTACCAAATCTTTAACATCGCAGAGAGAAAAAAAAGGAAACTTCCAATATATAGCTGGAATGATATTACCAATTTGAAGATTTCTTGGATCAATAACATGGATAGAATTTCCTACTTTACAACACAGAACCAGCTGTCTAAAAAATTAAAAATTACAATATAATAAATGACCTACTCTAAATTTCCCAAAGATTTGGCCAACTCTTTAGGCAAGCATATCAAATCATCCTTACAAATAGGAACTAAAAAAATTAAAACTGTATATATTAAGAAATAGAGAGTACCAATCTCTACAGAATATGTAAATTTATAACTACTAATATTCGATTTAACATCAGTAGATATTAGCTCTTCACTTTTCTTAATTTTAACTGGTACTACAGTACTAAGAAATTCTACTAATTTAATAGCATGATTTCTATTTAAATAATAAAAATCAAGACCATCTTTGATTTCCTTAATACTTAAAGCATCTTTATGAGCAGAGTGTTTTAAAATAAGTTGTTCAAGATATAAAAAAGTTCTTTTATGATTAACTTTCTGTCTAACCTGTACAAGAGCCTTCCATGTATGAGCAGCATACGTCCTAGAGCAATCAGGGCATTGCTGATACATTACAGTATATTTTATTTCGAAGGTTTGCTGCAAAATTGTAGATACCAATACCTAAAATAAAGAATTAAACTATATAATCTAGAAAAATAATATACTTCTTTTTGTATGGTCACCTTAATTCTAACTCTTCGAGAATGAGATTCCGTCCATATAAAGAATGCATCTATCAATCTGACCTATCGAAAATAATTCAAATTTATACAAAATTTTATCTATAATATACTTTGTTTAAACCACGAATTTTCTTTAAACAAAGAGATAAAAACTCTTTACTTTCCATCTGAACAGATAACCATTGATTCTGAGAGTGCAAAAATCTTCCACATTCTCGACAAGAATATAATATACTTTCCTTAGATATTCCTTTATTAAATTCATAAGACATAAAATCATAATAAACTATCTCATACCCTCAGTGATATCAATACCAATTTTAATACAATCTATACACATTGTTGATAAATTTGGACTACTATTATTAAAAAAAATAATCATAAAAACAAAATTTACGATATTGGTACTCCACATTGACAACAAAAAATCTCATGAGCTTTATTTTCAGATACAAAAGAACTCAAACAAGTTCCTTGCATAAGCTCTGAAGCCATATTATGAGCAATATTTTCTTGAGCATAACTCATTTTCTTAAAAAACTCCGATACTCAAAATTTGCAAAATTAAAAATTAAAATTAAAAATATATTATTTAAAATATTATTAATTACAAATATATCATAATTTAAATCTTTTATAACTCCACTTTTCTACATAGCGTCTGGGGTATTTTCTGTAAGAAATTACAGGATATCTTGTTTCTATAAGCCCTCTTTCTTGCAAACTTATAAACCGATCTATAAATATATTACCTTCAGGCTATAAAATTATAAGACATTAGAAAACTTTAAATAGTATAAAAAGAAAAACCTTAAACAATCGAAAAGAATCGCTGAGTTCATCTGGTAATTGAATTTCTAATGGACGTACAGATGCACTAAAAATACTTAATCCAAATTATAAAATATAAAAAATATCTACCTATGTCTTCTAAATTTCCTTCTAAACATAGCTTCATGTATAGAATGACTAATATTAGCTAGTTTCCGACTATTTGCCTTTTCTTCTATTAATTTGACAATTTTATTTATAGAATTTAAATCCTTTATTTGCTTCTTCTGTCGTCTTTTCTCATTATATTCGCAAATCTACATAGGTTAAGAATCTTTTCATAATACAATTCTGATAGTACTTCTTTTTTTTTCCTCATCTCTTTTTTTCTTTGCTTTCTTGTTTTTTTTACTGATTTTTGACTAATGAGAGAGTAATTAACCTCTTCTTTAGAATTGCTATTCTCAGATAGGCTTTCGAGATCTTTATCCTTTATAGAATCTTGCTCAGAAACATTAAACGATTTTTTCCTCCCTTCTTGATCATTTTTTATTTCTCTTAAAAGCTCCTTAGCAGATTCCTTATGTATCAACTTCCTATATTCTTCAAACAAAGGATTATATGACATCCCCGCATTAGCCACTTCTACATTAGAAACGTTATTTGATATAGAAAGTGGTTTTTGCTGCAATGTAGAAGACATTTTTGGAAATCTTTGTTCAAGAGGAAAATTAACTAATGATAACTTCTGGGAATTATTGTCTTTTTTCCATATATCATAAAACTTTAAATCGTTAGATGATATTTGACCTGAAATTTTAATATTATTGAATGAATTATTAAATTTCTGATTATTTTTTCCTAAGCAAATTTCTTTAGAATTTAACATATTTCTCCACATCTGTTTCTTAGATTTCGATTTATTTGAAACATTTTTAACATCTTTTTCAGAAAAATTTGATAAAAATGAATTAGATGGTTTATAAGATAACATTTCATCATTTTTTAAACACTTAACCGCCTCCCTTTTTTCATAAACACTAGTATCACCTTTAAAATCAACAGAAAAAAGTTTTTCATCAGAAATTTTTGAAAATATTTCACTAATAAAAAGTTAATATAAAGCATACTCTTTTATACATCATTTACTCATTTATTTTTTCTTGTAATACTTCTAACCCTGATTTCAAATGACCAAGATCTGTATTCTTAGTCAAACTTTTTTCCTCTTTTCTGAAAGACTCTAAAGACCTTAAAGACATTTTTTTAATTTAGTATTATCGAAATTGATGAAAATTATGATTCAACAAAATGATCAATATTTCATGAAAGAAGCAATAAAAGAAGCAGAAAAATGTATCCCGGTAGAGACAGCATTCTGTGTTGGAGCCATAATTGTAAAAAATGGGAAAATAGAATCTAGAGGGTTTTCTAGAGAATTACCCAATAATACTCACGCTGAAGAATGCGCTTTAATGAAACTTTCAGATATTAAGATTGCTATCGGAGCAGACATATATACTACAATGGAGCCTTGTAGTATACGCTTATCAGGGAAATTACCTTGTGTTGATAGGATTATTCATTCAGGAATAAAAAGAGTTATACTTGGAGTTAAGGAACCTAACACATTTGTACACTGTACAGGCATATCTACGCTAAAAAAGCATGGAATTGAAGTAGAAATAATTCAGGAAATGGAAAAAGAATGTCTTAATATCGCAAGTAGAAATCATACAGGAAAAAAATTTGTATAAAAAAAATACCAACCATTTTAAAAAATCTTCTATTATAGTTCTATTCAAAGTTCGTAAATTATTTTTATTGACACAATTTTAATATATAGGTAAGCCCTTTCAAAAATTATAAACATTAAAAATCCAAAGTTAAAAATATACATTATTTTTATAATAAGATTTGATTAATGTTTATTGTTTCTACAAATTTACTCAATTTCAAAAATATTCAAAAAATTCATATTAATACTATCTAAAGATAATTAACAAAAATTCAAAATTTCAAAGTTAAGCAAATCATCTATTTAATCATATGGAAGTATATGCCATTAAATATATTTATTATCATCTTAACTCTTCATGTAATTTATCATTATATATTACTTTAAACAATATAAATTAGCCTTTAAAAGTTTTCTTAGGAATACTTATTCAAAAATTTAAAAATTTATTGAAATAATTTTCTACATATATTTTTCCCAAGAAATACTTTTTTCGTTAATACTATACAATATTAAAGAAGCTTCTCTCTTATTTAAAATATTATTTATATGCTAATCTTTAAAATATACATTTTTAACAATTATTTAAAACGTATTATATTTTATAACTTTTCTCTATAAATTAGAATAAAAAAAAAATAAAATGAATTGTATGATACTAAAAAATTCATATTTTTAAACTAAAAAGCCTTAGGAATGTTAAAAAATGTCTAATATTAAATATCACATTTATTCTAAAAAAATAAAAAATTTTAAAAATGATTAATGTCTTTAATACATTACCAACATGCACAATAATATTCAAAAGGATGAGACACTATTTTTATTTAACAAATATTATTAAGAAAAAAAATATCAAACTTAATTTTTTCCGACATATTCATAATCAATATAATTGTCTTGAAGAATCAGAACCTTCAAAAAACATAAATATTTCGTTTGAGAAAAAGAGTCCTATAATAATCCTACCTATTCCAAAGCAAACTACTCAATCTCGTAAAACAAAGCTTCCTCGTGGGATTACTTTCTATGATAACAACGAACTTCTTTCAGTTTTTGATGCATGCATTTCTACAGGTGATTTAAATAGAGGATATATTTTAATGAATCATCTTTCACATGAAGCTGAACCGTCTTTTATTATCCAGATTCATAATCGATATCTACAAGCTTTAGTTGATAGAATCAAAAAATCAGGAGATTTTGAAAGTGTCAATAAATGCTTTCATGATTTAGAAAAAAAATATAATATTATTGGAAATGAAACAACATTTGCTCTCATGCTAAAAGCTGCATTATATATTAAAGATCCAGAAGAATCTAAAATCACAATTAATGGATTTAGTAAATTATGGCGCTTAAAAAAAAAAGAAAACATAGGAAAAATATTTAATGAAAGTTCTATTTTAGATCATCAAGAAATACTAAAGGTTTTCAAGGTGTGTCATAATATATTCTAGAAAATTAAATTAATAGTTTAGATTATGGATATCAATTTTTCTGAGCTAAAACAAGAATATCGTCATATACTAAAAAAAGCAGTAGATATTGACAAAAAAGGAGAAAAAAGCACTTATTTATTTCATCCTCTTGAAAACGTCCCAGAGTTGCTTTCTACTAGTGTTTCTGGCCCAGGATTACAACTACTTAAAAAAACTTTAAGACCATTAACAGATCCCAATATAGAAATAAATTACGACACTAAAGATCTTTCAAGAGAATTCGATTCTACTTCTTTTAACATGGCACGTCAAAGGCTACTAGAAAACAACGCATTAGATACTGCTTTAGAAAGGTGGAAATGGGACCACGAACAATTAGTGCAAAGAGGAGGCCTTAGTTTTAGAAAAGCTCTTAATCCTTTGTTATTTGAATGGCATTCTCTTATGATTCCCTTAATAAAAGAAGAAATAGAACGGTGTAAAAATGCAATTGATAATCTTTCAAATAAAAAAAGTTCGAATAATACTGAGACAGAAAGATTATCATACGGGCCTTTTATTCAACTTCTTGCACCTGAAAAATTGGGTACAATAACTATTTTGGAAATCCTTAGACTTCATTCTACTGGTGGAATTGCTCAAGGAATGAGAACTGCAAGAGCAATTCTCAGTGTTGGAAAATCTATAGAAAAAGAATATGGGTCAGAACTTATAAAAAAAAATAAAAACATTCTTGGGAAAGATATTAATCTTTCTCAAATTTTTAGAAACCCTAGGCAATTTCAAAATGCATTATATAAAACGCAAAATAATATCAATTTTGAGATATATCCAAAATGGCCTATGGCAGTTAAAGCAAAAATTGGCTCTATATTAATTTCTATACTTATGCATGTTGCAAAAATTGATGTAGTTACTGAAACAGAAAATGGAAATATTTCACAAAAAGCACCAGCATTTTATCATACGTATCAATATCAAAAAGGAAGAAAACTTGGCGTAATTAAGCTAAATGATCAACTTATGAAACAACTTGGATCTCAACCATTACGTGGGAACATTCATCCTAGATTATTACCTATGTTAGTTGAGCCTAAACCATGGATTTCATGGGATTCAGGAGGATATTATTTAAGTAAATCTATAGTAATGAGATCCCGTGATTCACCTGAACAAATAAACTATTTAAGAACAGCATCCGAAAGAAATAATTTAAAATCGATATTCGAAGGTTTAGATGTTCTCGGTTCTACTGCATGGGCAATAAACCGACCAGTATTCGATGTAGTTAGCGAGGTTTGGAATTCTGGACAAGAGTTTGCAGAAATACCAGCTATTAACCCGGATATAACTTTTCCACCACAACCTACAAGTAAAGATCCAGCAGAAAAAATATCATGGCAACTTCTATGCAGACAGATTGCAAGAGATGCTCAAAACAAACAATCTATAAGATGCGATATCAACTACAAATTAGAAATAGCTAGAGCGGTAAGAGATTTCCTTATCGTATATGTATATAACTTTTGTTATCAGTTTCTTCATGAAAAAATGTATTTTCCTCATAATTTAGATTTTCGAGGAAGAGCCTATCCTATACCACCGCACTTTAACCATCTTGGAAATGATCTTTGTAGAGGACTATTAACATTCCATGAAGCGAAGGAAATAGGAGAATCAGGTCTAAGATGGCTTAAAATTCATTTAGCAAATATTTGCGGATTTGATAAAGAAAGTTTTATAGAAAGAGAAGCATTTACTACCGAGAATCTCAAAAATATTTTTGATTCAGCGGATAATCCGTTAAAAGTATAATATACATTTCATATTATTCCATTACATTAAACTTATATCTTTTAAAGGGTTCTAGATGGTGGCTAACATTCGATGATCCTTGGCAAACTTTAGCTGCCTGTTTTGAACTTGCAGCAGCACTTCGTTCGCCAGATCCACATAAATTCAAATCTCGTCTTCCCGTACATCAAGATGGGACATGTAATGGATTGCAACACTATGCAGCACTAGGAGGAGATATTTTGGGTGCAAGACAAGTGAATCTTGAGCCCAGCAATCGACCATATGATGTATATACTAAAGTAGCAGAATTAGTAAATGAGGAATTACAAAAAGACGCAAAAGAAGGAAATCATTTAGCTGTTCTCTTAGAAGGGAAAATTACACGAAAAATTGTCAAACAGACTGTTATGACGAACGTTTATGGAGTCACTTATGTTGGAGCTCGTAATCAAATTTTTAATCAATTAAAGAATATAGACGATCTTCCAAGGGAGATGTTATTTGTAAGTATATATATATAATTTTTTTAGCTTATTAAGCATAGAATCTCGCATGTTATTTAGCAAAAAAAGTATTTTTCTCCCTTAAATCAATGTTTACAGGAGCGCATAAAATACAAGAATGGCTTAATGAAGCTGCTAAAAGAATATCAAAATCAATAAATACATCTCTTTCCGATGATATAAATCTTATGACAAGTGTAATTTGGACATCTCCTCTCAATTTACCTATTGTTCAACCATATCGAAAATTATCTAGAAAGCAGATCAAAACTAATATTCAATCTATTTTCATTTCAGATCCTAATAACATAAATCCTGTTGATACTCGAAAGCAACAAACAGCATTTCCTCCAAATTTTATTCATTCACTTGATGCAACTCATATGCTAATGTCAGCCGTTTCATGTAAAAATGCGGGTCTTACTTTTGCATCTGTTCATGATTCTTATTGGACTCATGCTGCCGATATTGACAATATGAATGTGATACTTAGGGAAACATTTGTTAAGTTACATGAAGAAAACATTATGGAAAATTTATTAAATGAGTTTCGCGAAAGATATAAAGGTTATAAAACATTAATTAGTATTTCAAAGAATAGTAAAGAAGGAAAAAAAATACTTGCTAAAAAAGAAAAATTACAAGAAGGAAATAAAATATCATTAATCAACAATGATGATAAATCAAAAACATATGAAAATTTATCAACAGAAGATACATGTATAACAAATGATGAAAAAAATACAGTTAATTTATCAGATTTTACATCAGAAAAAACGGATTATTTAAATCTTGAGAATTCAGACTCTGTTTTGGAAGAAAAGAATGAGAGTACAGAAGAAACAAATACTAAAAGTGAAAAAAGAAAAGACTTAATACATGTATGGATAGATCTGGATTTCCCCCCATTACCAAAAAAGGTCTATTTTCATTATTTGTTTTTATAACTAATCTTTTAATTAGGGAAGCTTCGATGTTAGAAACTTAAGAAATAGTAAATACTTTTTTTCTTAAAAATAACTGGATTCAACAAAAGCAAAATAAGATGGATTTTTACCATTTATCATTATATGAAAACACAATTTTGTATTTAAAAAAATGTGATAGAATTATTTCAACATTATATATATCTTAAAACCAAGAAAAATGAATAATCAAACAGATTTTCAAAAATTTCCATCTAATAATCTAACATTAAATACTTTAAAATCTAATGAACATTTAATCTTACGAGAGGTATTATCCGCCTTTTCCCAATATTTCCCATAAGTTAGTAGAGATACCAATCTTTTTATTCGTTCGTTACGTAAATATTTATATATATTTCCTGTTCGTAAGAATAAATAACGCGCATATGAGAACACAACAAGACAAAAATATATCTTTAAGCATAAAAAAAAAAATAAAATAAAGACAGTAAAAAGATTTTCGATAGAAAAAAACATAATTGAATTATCATGCGCATATCCAGAATTATTAGAAGACCATAATTCAATTCTAAACAACTTTAGTGATTAATCAGAAAAAGAAAAAATATACATTTCCGATTTCTGAGAACTAACCATTTTTCCAACACCAGAAGAAATTATTACATGTTTAAATATATTCATAAACCATACAATTGTGAATATTGCAGAATATATAGAGCTAACAAAAGTATCAATAAAGTAGAAATAAGCACAAATCAATATGTGAAAAGGTGATTCCTAAAAGTATAAAAAAAATCAGAAGCCCGATAAATTACCATTCGAATATATTTTAACATCATTGTGAATCCAAGCAATACAAGTAAAGAGTAGAAATACATAAACATTTTCCATAAAGACATATTTAAAGAAGAATCTACCACACAATCAAAAGACCATTACTCGAAAAATAAAAAAACAGTTAGTTAACGCTATAAAAAATCCATAAATGCCAGATGCCTTATTTAAAATAGAAAAAAAAATAATTAGCTCTGTACCAATCTGTAAATTCAAAAAATATAAAAATGACTTAAAAGTTAGTTAAAACTAAATCTTCATAGAATAAGGAATTTAAACTGTTGGCTTTGGTATTTCAAAATGTTTTACTAGTAACATTTTTTATCATCGATATCATGTAAAACGGTAATTAAAAAAACTAAGACATATATTAAAACACATAAAACATCATTCAAATATACTATTTTTATATGAAAAGACCATATATTCATTAGAAAAAAATTTCAGACACATTCCAAACATTTTTTATATAAATCAACTCAGAGTTTTTTAAAAAAACAAAAAAAAACATATAGACATACAATTATTTAATGTGTTCTTCTAATATGTTGTATCAGAAAAGTACCAATATATGCCATAGTATATAACAAGAAAGATTTATCAAATTCAGCGTGCCATAAATAAAACCGTCGTAATACCCGAATCCCTATGCAAAAGCACTTTTCTAAAGACATATAAGACAACAATGCCCATGCATTTTTTGCTCAAACATACTGTTTTTTACTCATCACTGCAGCAAACATTTTGGTTTGTAACTCTAAATCTACAAATTTAATGCACTTGTTTGCATATTCTTCATTCACCTTTCCATAAGCTAGAACAGAGAATTAATAATATATTATTATAATTTAAAATATATTTCTACATCCTAAACAAAGTCCATTATCATCTACTAAAATCACACCTTCAACGTTTTCTTTTTCGACACTATAAACAAATTAGCGACTTAAATATAAAAACTTTTTAAAAGATTCCAAACATTTTTTTAAGAGTTACTGTAAAACTCATAAATTTTTTTTAAATATTAAAAAAACATTAATTTTTTTATCGTTGAATTATATTCTATCAACTTAAAAATGACAGATTTAGCAAATTCACTAAAAAAATTTAAGCTTGTCTTTCTTGGTAAATCTTAACATAGAAACAAGATATTTGAATTTAATAATCCTAAATATACAGGTGATCAAAGTGTTGGAAAAACTTCACTAATTACACGTTTTAAAAAATATTTTATAAAATATTTAAACTCATGTCTACAGGGTTTATGTATGATACTTTTGATAACACCTATCAAGTAGAATGATATATTTTTATATAATAAGACTTATTTAAATAATAGGCAACTATAGGCATAGACTTTTTATCTAAAACAATGTACTTGGAAGACAAAACAGTGCGTTTACAGCTATGGGACACAGCAGGACAAGAGCGATTTAGAAGTCTTATTCCGAGTTATATTCGAGATTCTAGTGTGGCTGTTGTTGTTTATGATATTACCAGTAAATATTCTTTTAAACCTCAAGTCGATTTCTTACTGTTTAGATCGGAATTCCTTTTCCAGTATAAAAGATTGGATAAACGATATAATTTCAGAACGAGGAAATGATGTAATTATTGTGATAGTAGGAAACAAAACAGATCTTAACAATAAACGGTAAAAAGATAAATTTTATACTAGCAGTCATTACTAAATAAAAAAGCCAAGTTAGAACAGATGAGGGAGAAAAGATGGCAAAGGATCTTAAAACACAATTTATGGAAACAAGTGCAAAAACGGGTAGCAATGTTAAAACTCTTTTTAGAAATATTGCATGTGTTCTCCCAGGAATAGAAAATATACAGAATACAAATAACACATCAAGTAACTTTATTTCTTTAAATTTATAGTACTAAGTTTTTATAGTGATTGACGTTAATATTAATCCTCGAGAAACAAATGTTCAACAATCAAGTTGTCAATGTTAATTTTTATCAATATAATTTTATTGATTTATATACAATATTAATTCACTTTTAAAATTATATAGTCTTCAAAACATATATTAACTAAAATATTTTCTATAAGATAAAATATAGTAATTACAACTTTTAATATTTATTATAAAACTTAGTTTTAAAAAACAAAATTTAATAAAAAATACATGAAAATTTATCTATTTTTATATTCTCTATTTCATTTTTTTTCTAAATAGTTTAAACTTTAAAATTTTCAAAAACCATTCAAAAATAACTTCAGATTATTTAAAATTATTTTAAACGTATTTTATACGTTGAAATATATTTTACTAGTGTTTTTGATATTAATCAATTAAAATCTAAAAACATAGAAAAACTATTTTAACAATAAACAAATATATACAAATTGTTACCTAACTATTTTTAAGCTTAATATTTTTAATATATATGAAATACAAGAAATTTAACAAGAATATAATGAAAATCGATAAATTTCAGAAAATACACATTTTTTTAAAATTGATCCAAAAACTAAATCTTGTCATATATAAATTCAAGCAATCTATTATTTTAATAACTTAAAAGTCAAACAATACAATAAAAGCATAAAAAATTAGCAATTATTATTTTCAATGAACATTAATATAAATATATAAATGATTGAATGTGCCAAAATACTATAATATTTAAATTATTTATAATTAATAATTTATACAATCCAAATATGATGAATTTTAAATAACTCAACCAAAATTCTTCATACAAAATAACATATTTTATTAAAAATAAAAAAAAATATAATATATAAACCCTAAATATTCTATAAAAATATTTGAAATAAGAAATTTATAAAACATTCAATATTATTTATAAAATACACTATATTAAATAATTTCAAAAATTTATCAAAAAACATAAAAATCAATTCAAATCTTATAAGTATTATCTAAAAATCCAAATGTAAACGATACATTTAACAATGTAGTGTTTTTGTATCTTAACATCTTTCGAATATTTTATACAATTTAGGTAAAGTGGCTATTTGAACCACATTCTTTTTTTGAGAAAGCTCAATCGTTCCAATTAATCTCTTTTTAAATGCAGGAAACAAAACACATTCCAAAACTCTAGATAGAATCTTTTTTTCATTTTCATAAGCTTCAATATCATATTGTTTTTGAAACAAAGGCTCAGGAGAATAAAACAAAGCCAGTTCCTTCAAAAAGGTACAGAAACATTCCTTTTCTTTATCCCAATTAACCTGTAAATGTTAGATATAACAGTCAAAAATAAAAAAAATACTTTAGTGCAAAGTCTATATATAAATAAGGGAAGCTTCCCAATATTTGGAATATAATCTTTAAGAAGTAAAGGGAGAGAATATATTTTGCCATCAGATGTAACACCAAAAGAAAAATATTCATAAAGCATTTCCTTATAATTTATAATTATTTTAGAAGCATCCTAAAAATAAAATAAATATAAAATAATAAAAAACTATATAAATACTATTATTTTTTTCGAAACAATAGAATCACATTCTAAATTCTCTAACAATATCTCAAGTAATTCGTTTAATAACAATTCTGGCTCCAATTTTATTGTTCCAAAATTAGCAAATCCAGCCAATCCAATTTGATAGAAAAGTTCAAAACTAATAGAAAAATTAATAAAATAAAATAATATAAAAAACAAAAAACCAAAGAGATCCATAATCAACAAAATATAATTCTGTAGAATATTGTATAGCAGCCAATTGTTTTTCTTCATCAACTACGCCAATAAAAATATGATTCATAAATATATTAGTTAAAACTTGATAAAATTAAAATATAACAATAAAATATTAAATTATAAAAAATTACCATCATCTTTCCTGTCTATAACTTCATCTCTTAATTCCTTAATACTTGCAAGTCTAACAATAATCTTCTCTCTATTATTCATTTCATATAAAAGTTCACGATCAGAATTCTCTATAGAACTACTTCTCTTCACTTTTTTTGAATTAGAACTACTAACATTATTAAGAAGTGATGTAATTGTTCGAATTTTTGCATCAGTACGAACATGATATTTATCATAAACCTTTCCTAGAGAGGTAAATAAACAAAATAAATAATACATATAAAGTTATCCACCATGGAATTACAATTAATATCTCTATTTAAGGAATATGTAGTTTTAAGTGACTAAAGAAAAGAATTAAATGTTCAAAATGTTATAAATACTTACGTGTATCGAAAATTCCTTCGAAGAATCAGCTTTAGAAAGCTCCAGGCGAACTTTATCACATATAAGATTAATAATTTCATCTTCATTAAAAAAATGAACTTCATGCTTTGTAGGATGAACATTTACATCAACTCTAGAAGATTCTATTTCCAATGACATATAGATAAATGGATGACCAGAATTCGGCAAAAAATCAGTATAAATAGATTCAAGTTCAGACTTGAGTGTATTACACTCAACAGATCTATCTATATTTATAATTATTCACAGTATCCATACATAAAATGTACATACGATTAATAAATAACAAAAAGACAGTTTTTCTAGCGCTATAACTGGCATTTGTAATAAAACCATGAGCTTGAAACATGTAATCCTGAGAAGTTAATGAAAAAGGTAAAAGCTCAAAATTAGCAGTAATCCCATATAATTGTTTAATCCTTTCAATTATAGTTGATCTAGATGATATAGAAATACATGGTATAGTCTCTCCAAACTTCAAATTGTTAAAGAAAATCATAAAATAAGATAGATAAAAGCATACATTTTTACACGAAAAACTTACTTTTTCACAGTGAACAGCATATCTATAAATAATATCCAATATTCTAACATATTCATCGTTGGCGCTGCAAAAGGATTTCAATCTAGAAGGAATATTATAAAATAAATCCTTAATCTGAAATTATTATTATTATTTATAACTTAATAAAATTAAATACCACAATCTGAGTTCCCTGTTTTCCAGCAGCCGGTTTAGGATTTGATGGCTCACCTAACTTAGGTGATATAAGTTTTCCATTAAGATAATTAGCTCTATATTCAATCAAAAAAAGCTTAAACAATATTTTATTCTCACTCCCATGCACAATTTGAACCAGCAGTTTTTGTAATTACAGTCAAGAAAGAAATATGAGAAATACTTGCTAATGCTTCTCCTCTAAAACCATAGGTAGAAATTGATGATAAATCCTCTAATGTACGCAATTTGGATGTGGTGAAGCGTTCACAAAGGATAGATAGATCTTCTTTCTAAATAAAATAAACATAACTAAATAATTTTCCAAAAAACAACCATAATTCCATGTCCATTATCTGATACTTGGAGAAGTTTTAGTCCTCCATCTTTAACTAGAATATCAATTGATGTAGCACCAGCATCAACACAATTCTCAATTAGCTCTTTTAAAGCATTGCAAGGTCTCTGAACAATCTAAAACAATTTAGATGTAAATAAAAAGATAAAAAAAAATTTATTACTTCTCCGGCTGCAATTTTACTAACAACAGTAATGTCTAAAGGAAGAATTCTATTTGGGAAAGACAGATTTGAATCAGTAGATTCAATCATCCAAGAATATAGCAAAAATAAAGACTCTAAACATTACAATAATTAGTATTTCAAACATCCCAAGATTTAAGAAATAAAAAATACCTGAAAAAAACTCATAATAAAATTAAATGATTTCTTTCAAAAGTAAACCAAAATATAAAGATATCAAAAAATGCTTACATAAATTAAAGATTTTTCAAAAATTTAAATTTATAAATTTTAAAATAAATATACTCATAAAATATCGTTTAACTATAAACATTTAAAAGCTATAAAATAGGAAAAATAAGGAATTGGATAAAATTTAGAAAATAATTATCATTAAAAGAACTTTCTAAATATCTTAATCTAAAAAATACTATTAATAGAAAAGACATTATTTTTAGAAAAATAAAATTTAATTCTAAAAATAATTTTCATCTTTGAATAAAAATAAAAAATTATAGATGTGTTGATACTAACATTAAATCTAATGTTATTAGATATAACCTTACAGCATATTTTAGGAAGAAGAATTAGATAAACTTCTAAAATGCTTATCATATTTATCTTTAAAAACTACAATAAAGATATTAGAAATTAAGAAATTTAACGATTAAAGATGCATATGTTTAAAATATATAATTCAAGTACATTTACCTATTATTACTATTTTTGCAACATTTTTTTTATCAAAAATCCTAAAAATTTAAATATAAAGAAAAATAAAATATAAAAATAACAAATATATTTCATAGACTTATATAAAACGCATAACCTATCTATCTATCTATATATATATTCTGATCAATTATTATTATTAATTTCAATTGAAACATCAAGAAAAATGTTTAACAAATTAAACAAACTTGAAATTATGACATTTTCTGTTGTGATATTATTAATCTAAATTAAAAAAAAGACTAATGGTTGCAGAATAAAAATGAGCAAAATTATAACTTTCTCTAACTCATCATAAAAATTAAAAAAGTTTTGTAATATTTATCTAACGTATTGGATTTTTTATATATTTAGGAAATTTACATAGTTCTAAAATAACTTAATTATTTAACCTCTTATTTTTAAAATCCTTTAATTATTAATATAAATGAATAAAACAAGAGTAAAGACAAATAAATAATAAAAATAGCATTAAGAATCTTTATGAAAATTTTAGAATATTTTTTAAAAAAATTGCAATATCCTATTTTAATAATTTTTTATTATTGCTTTATAACAGAAACCATATCAATAATGATTAAATTAATCTTTAATTAAAAATTTTGATTTTTAAAAATAAAATTAATTAAATTTGAAAACGATCAACTATTTACACAATATAACAATTATACAACAATTAAATTTTAAAAAAAAATAAACTATGAAAATCTCAAAATATATCATGATCTTTAAAAATGACTATTATTAATTTTCTATAAAAATTACTAACAGTAGATTTAATAAAATCAACGATAAAATATATAAAAATATTATATCATTAAGATATATAATTTTCCTTAAATTTATTTTACATAAATATAAAATTCAAACGTAATTCATAAAATATTGGGTTACTTTGATTTAAAACAGAACCAACTAGATATTGACGAAGTAATTTCTAAATAATTTTAGACCTTTCATCACTAATCCTAATAATTCAAGAAAATCGCTTCATCTTTAGTTAATATAATTTAATTAATACCAAGAATCCATAATATCGCTTATTAGAATACTAAACTTTATTTTTAATATTTATTCAGATGGAACTTTTAATTATAGCATATTTACAAAAAAATATCCTAGATTATTTAAACAGTTTAATATTAAAGATTTCAACTATCATTAGCAAAATGCCTAATAGAGTATATTTTAGCTTGATCTAGAAATAAAACATATCTATAAAAAAAAACGAAATATCTTTTTAAAAACAAAAAAAACATTAAAAACACATGAATATTTATGGATTATGAAAAACATATCTATTTTCAACTTTTTTTAAAAAAATAACCCTCAAATAAACTATTCATTATTAATATCTATTATATAAAATAATCTACGAAATTCAAATTTTTAATATAAATATTATTAAAACAATCTAAAATATTCTAAATATATTATATTCTTTTTATATTCGTTTGTATATTATTAATCTATTTTTATATCCAAAGTACTGCACCTTAAGCAATCTCTTTTTAAACTTCGACAATAAAATGGATATAGAAAATCAGCCTCAAGAAAATAAATCTCTTCGTGAGCTTTTTGATTTAGCAGAAAATTTCCGTAGAAAAATAGAGAATGGATCAACAGTTATTTTTTTTTATAAATTAAATTATAATAATAATTTAATAGGAATTATTAGCGGAATGTATTTCTTTATATGAAAAGTGCCACTATCTATCCAGAAAACTATCTCTTTTTAGCAACAATGAAGGAATTGATGAAATAAGCACATCAGAAATTAGGTAGATACTATAAACAATTTATTTCTCAAGTTAAAAGATAAGATTTCTTTTAATAGATTACTATATAGCAGAACTTTTAGACAAAAATACGACATCTAATAGATCATCAGCTATATTATCATCAAGAGTCTTTTATATTAACATTATTTTCATAAACTTATACTTTTTTAGAATTTATTCGTTTCATTTTTAACATTGTGCGAGAACTATACACTACTAACAAATTCTGACAAAGCTTTATTTAATTATCTTAATTCTAATGAAACAAACAATGAAGGCTATATAAATAGAATTTCTGATGTCTCTCGAAGAGAAGAAAAAATTCAAAGATACAAAAGAGAAAAAGAATTAAACAAGAATATATCCAGTTTTTTAAAAAATCCATCAAAAGATGAAAATGATTTACGAAAACATTTTCTTGAAGTAGTTCAATTGGCTATTTTTAAGTCATTACAAAGCATAGAACAACTAGATTTGGAGTTAAAGATGATAGAAATTTCAAAGGACAAAGATCAAGATCCAGCCAATAACTGTCATAGAACTGAAGCGGAAAATAACATTCATTCAACATTAAAAACAAAAAATAATTTCCAAAAAGATAATCCTCTTTTAGATAAACATGGAAAGGTTTTAATCTCATTAAATAACTATTTTCCAATAACAATATTATAGCCATTACGCCCTTTTACTATTGTAGCGAAGAGAGAACAATTAAAGAATCATGTTTTTGGACCAGATCATAACTTACCTACGATGTCTATTGATGAATATTTGAAAGAAGAAGCAAAAAAAGGGAATATTCTTTCTAACAAACAGTAATTATTATATATTCATTTTTTAACTTGTAACACGTAAAGTAGAATACCACAAAATAAAAAAGAAATTGATCAAGACAACATCGAAGAAATAGATATAGAAATGTATAAAGCAAGGAAATGGGATGAATTTAAAGAAGAAAATCCCAAAGGTATTTCTCATTTTTTTAATTGATTTTCTAATCAAGATATTATTAGGCTGGGGAAACAGAGCAAACAGGTAATGATAGATCCTAAATAATGCAAAGCTAAATAAAAACAAGAGGATAATAAGCATTCTGAATACCATATCTTAAATATATAAACAAAACTAATTATATATTATTTTAAAAAAAATATAAAATAAATCTAAAATAAATTCACAATATATTTATTATATCATAGAAAATATTTTCTGTGTTCCACATTAATTTCTTTTTCATAAAAACAATAACCTTCAAAAATAAAAATATCTAATCTAACTTTTCAAATTATCGAATTTTCTTTAAAGGAATCTACAATGGTCAATTTAGATATTAAATCCATCCGATACCTATCGCAGGACGACTTTAGAGTACTTACAGCTGTTATTTTCTTATCTTTTTATCAGTTCTTATTACTAAAAATTTTTAGGTAGAAATGGGATCAAAAAATCATGAACTTGTTCCAACTTCTTTAATTTCTCAAATTTCAAAATTAAAAGGAAATAATGAACAAAGATGCATTAGTGAATTAGCAAGAAATGGTCTTATTTCTAAGGTCAAGAACGCAAAATGTTTGTATCATTTAATATTTTATTTAAAACTTTATATCAATTTTTTAGATGATGGATACCGGCTTACATACGCTGGTTATGATTATTTGGCATTAAAATCATTTTCAAAGAGGGAATACATATATTCTATCGGAAATAAAATTGGAGTTGGTAAAGAATCAGGTAATATAATAATAAATACATCTTTAAAATTGACATACTTTAGATGTTTACGTTGTTTCAGATAAAACAGGAAAGCAAATGGTTCTTAAGATACATAGGCATTCCTTTTTTATAATATTTTTATACAAGAATAATTTTTACATCTAGACTTGGAAGAATATCATTTAGAAATGTTAAGTTAAAACGTGATTATCTTAGAAACAGAAAATCTGCTAGTTGGATGTATATGTCACGTTTAGCAGCAAAAAAAGAATATACGGTTATGAAAGTATTAAATCATATATTAGTTATTTTAATTTTAATCATTAAAGGTACTGTATGAAAACAAGTTTCCAGTTCCTCAACCTATAGACCATGCTCGACATTGTATTATTATGGAAAAAATTGAGGCATATCCTTTACATAAAATAGACAATATTGTGCATCCAGAAAAACTTTACATGACCTTAATGCAATTAATTGTAAAATTGGCTAATTGCGGATTAATTCATGGAGATTTTAATGAATTTAATATTTTACTTTATGAAAATGGAGATCCTATAATTATCGATTTCCCACAAATGATTAGTATTGATCATTTGAACTCTGAAGAGTAAATTATTTGATCATTAATCATCTCATTTAACAAGCAATAGATATTTTAATCGTGATGTTCAATGCATTAAAAAATATTTTCAAAAAAAATTTCACTATGAATCAAATTACATTCCTATATTTCATAAGGATGTGAAAAGAGAAAACAATTTAGATGCGCAAGTGAAAGTAGAAGGATTTCCAAGAAAATTAACCAAAAAACTCGACATGGTACTCTTCTAAATCTTATATAAAAAGGACTAATATCATAGCACTTTAAAAAAAGCAAATATACAGAATTTACAGCGGATAATGAATCATCTTCCAGTACTGAAAATATAGATGATAAATCTTCAGAGGAAGATAGCGAAAATTATGAAGACAATGAAATATTAAACACAAGCGATGCTAGCCAAAAATCATAAAACACCATATACAACTATTTAAAAATATAAATATTCAGAACAGAAATTTCATTTTTTTTACATTTTCCAAACACATTATCATTATAAAAAATTCGTATAATACAGCCTATTAATCTACACAATCTTGGATAGAATATAATATAAATTTAAGTATTTAACAGTTCAACATAAAAAAAGTATTATTTTATTATATGCCATTAGTAAGTCAAAAAATAAAATCAGCTATTTGTGAACACATGCAAACTAATTAAATATTGTTTTTGATATATATGGTATTATTATTTTGCAATTAATCAGACCGAATTTCTCAAAAACATATATTGACTACTTCACCCAAGTCTTCGGAATCTATCTCTTGAGTATTTTCTTGAAACGTTTCATCCTTCCAAAATATATTTCTAATACTTGCTATAATCGTAAACAGTACTATACCTAATTTAGGAAATTGGCCCTGAGCTATAATACTTGAAAAATATCTTAACTTAATAAAAATATTGTTACTTCGAAAATTATACATACAAATATGCATTAGGAACAAAAGTAAGTATTTTCATCTGTTGTTTCTCACGAAAACGTAAAGGTAATAAGAAATATAGTCGAAGCTTTTGCCGCAACATGCAAACATATTTCCACCAAACTTGCCCATGATGTTGGTTTTTGTTTCTATAAAAAATGGAGCAAATAATTTCGTAATTATGCCAAAGAGCATTTAATTCATTTGTATTTGGCTTCTTTATCATTTTTATATTATTAAAATTTGCTTCAATTTATACATCTTTTAATCAAACACAACCCTAAAGCTGATATTTTACATGAGGTTTACATTTACTGTATTTTTTAACATATATTTTAAAAATATGAAAATCTTGATAGAATTATTATAAAACAAAAGCATTCTATTTATTATAGCAAACAATATTAATCTATTAAGATCTTTTTACTGAAGGCTTAATTACAAAAAAAAGCATTTATAAAAGATTATGTTTAATAAAAATATGCTAATTATAAAATATTAATATAAATATTTTTATTTCAAAACATATACATCCTTTAATTATAAAGAATTTCGTATTTTAAAACAATAATGTCAATGTTGCAGCTTTGATGCTTTACAAAACGAAATATCTTATTAATTTGCATAAGAATTCTCAAAAAAATCACATAAAAAAATGAAAAAAACAATCGCCACTATGAAATGCTGATAAAAATGTATTTTTACATCCAATTTTAGCGGCAGTTTTGCCATACTAACAAAAAATAAATATAAAAAATGATTATCAATATTATTACCTGGAAATCCACAACCAAAACCAATTAATAGATATAAAAGAAATAAAACAACAAGTGAAAGAATTACAGTTGTTTTTATTGATTCCCACAATATACGCCGTCTAAAGGCTACATTTATTATAACAATTAAATCGAAAAAATCTTTACCTCAAATAAGTAGATCTTTTAGAAAAAGTAAATGCAGTTTCATTCATATTTTGTGTTCGATCAACCAGTAGCTCAATACGCTCACCACGCTCAAGAACTCTTTCAATATTTTCCATCATTGCTAGAAAATATAAGAAAACTTTAAATATTACATTTAGCTAATTTAAGCACCAGATTTAACTTGCTCAATCTCCTTGTGAACAACACGTGCCATATCTACCATTATCATTTCATCTTGATTATTCATTATTGCATCTATTTTCTTTGAAATTTCATGACTAAAAAACGAAAAACTTGACGAAGGAAGCTCGAAAATATCACACAAAGAAAAACGTGTACCAAATTCGTGTTTTATCTCGTCTAATAATGTAAAAGGAACCCTTCGTCCAATCTGATCCGAAGTAATACACAAATACGTTAAACTACCCACAGGAACAACTGGTGTACATATATAATGGATCATATACGACTTATAAAGATACGTAAGCCTCGTTTCCTGGTTTAATTCGATCTTTTCAAGCACCAAACAAACAAGATGTTTTATTTCTATTCCTAACATATATATATCAAAAAAAACCCGAAAAAAACCCGGAAAAAAACACAAACACACCATCAACAGTATACTCTGACAAAACCTCTCTTCCTCGTGCGATTCCTACATAAAATATCGACATTTCTAGTCAATAAAGACAATAAACTATAAAGGTAGTGTTAATGTGTCCCGTTGTCTAGGCAACCATTGTATAGATAAACCGCCTATAAGAAATTTTCAGATTTTCAACTTTTGGGCCCTCAAAAATGAACGGAAGAGAAGATTTACCGCCAATAAAAGCATGCATTTTTGATATGGATGGCAATTATATCTTTATTTTTTTTAAAAAGGATTAATATTATAAGGACTTTTAATTAACACAGAACAACTGTATACAGAAGTAACGAATGAATTATTGGCTCGTTATAATAAGCCAAAAATACCAATGGAGCTGAAAACAAGAATCATGGGTTGTTTGAATTTAAAATGAATCAAAAGCTTATTTTTTAGGGGTACCAGGATTCGAAGTAATATTATTAAAGTCTAAATTATATATATAAAAAAATTCCAGGCAACTAAAATTATTATAAGTTACTATGGAATCGAAGAGTCAGCAGAAAAGCTTTATAAAGAAGCAGGAGAACTTCAAGTGATACTATAAAAAATAAGTCATATCTCTAATAGAAGCCTATGATAGAAGAAAAAATTCTTGGAAACTAAAGAAATGCCGGGGAGCCATATGATTTTGGAATATCTTAAAGATCGCGGGATTCCAGTTGTTGTTTGTTGAATAATTGCATTTCTTACTTTTTTAAAAATTATAGCTAGCCACATCATCTAGTATTCGTAGCTTCCACATAAAAACGAGTCATTTAGGCCACATTTTCTCACACTTTGGAGAAAGAATTGTTCGGGGCGATGATCCTAGAATCCCTAAAGGGCGTGGAAAACCAGCACCAGATATATATTTAACTGCACTAAGTGTAGTCAACGATGAACGCAAATCAAAAGACTTGGAACCTATAACGCCCAGAGAATGCCTTGTTTTTGGCAAATAAATCCTATAAAACTTGATATATATTTCTAATTTGCTTTTAGAAGATAGTATTCTAGGTGTACAAGCAGGACGATCCGCTGGCATGAGAGTGCCTATATTATTGCTTTATCTATATAAATAACCAAGTGTCTTAGGTTGTTTGGGTTCCTGAGCCAGAAGTACTTAAATATTTCGAAGAAAAAAAGGAGGAAATTATGGGTGATAATGAAATCCTTTCTAGTCTTGAAAATTTTAATCCCAAAAAATATGGGCTTTAAAGTCCTCAATCTAAAAATATCTTAATAAACATAAGATTTGAGTATTATTGCAGAGTTAGTATTAGATGTAAATAATAAATCAACATTTTTGATTTAATTTTATGGAATCCAAATCCTACTATAGCTTATTACTGATTGTCTACAACAAGGACATTCTAAAAAAATAAGCACTTTATCAAAAAATCCAACTTAATACCTTTAAAATTACGCATTGCTAATGTTTTCCGGCAATCGTCACACAAAGCCAAACAACGACATGGCCATAAAACAATATTTCTCATGCTAGAGCAACATATTACACACATCCTTATTTGAACTGCATTTTCATCCCCGGAATTATACGAAAGCTTTTTAATTGACTGTCTACGTTCTTTTATTGTTTCTAAAAGTCTTTTTATATCATCTGATCCATGATTTGAACATAAAATTTCTCGATATTTTGATCTCGTAACTACAGTATGTGATAACATATGTGACTGCAGAATACGAGATTCTTCATATTCTGGGGAAATAAAAGGAGCCAAACTTTCCAAATTCGGAAACAACTCAGAAAATGACCTTTCTGCATAGTTTTCATTATCATCGCTAGAGCTATCATGTAAATATGTTTCTATGCCTTCATTATTTTTCCAATCCTCATTATCATCGTTGCTATAAATCGATAATGATGGTATAAAATCCGAATCATCACTTTCTTCTTCTTGCATATCATATCCCTGAATAAACCTATTATAAAGAGAATTAACATCCTGATTATCTTGAACGTGTTCTTCATAAAGGTGCGCTCTTCCTTTTTTCAAGATAATTATAATCCACAAAATCAATGCTTTTATGGTTCGAATAGTTTTTGTCAAAAGTATTATAGTAGGTTTCCATGTAGAAACACGATATCTGTTAGCATCTTTTTGTTTCCCATTCTTGCACTCAATATTTTTCTTCTCCTTCGAAAATCCATTAGCATTTATTAACCTTAAATATTCATCTGATTCTTCTATCCAAGTTTTTTCTACAAGTTTAATTTCTTCTGCCTCATTAAGAAAAACAGCTTCTTGTGCTGAAGTAAGTGCCATTACTCCAAATTTCAAAAGTAAACCAAAAAAATCATCACTCATATCAAGACCAAGATTATTTCCAACAAAAATAGTCCCATTGAAAATATCAGTTCTTAAATTAGATGAATGATTAACAATCAATCGTACTAATAAAGATATCATTAAAGAGACAATAATGACAAAGATAGTAATTAAATGAGGTATGAATGAGACACAAACAGCTATTTTATTTAATTCAGAAAATATATATATAAAATCATCCTTACTTGTAGAAAAATGCAAACCTCGGCCGTTATAAATACTCCATGAAAAGTAAGACAAGAAACTGCAGCCAATAATAGTTGATGAAATTAACTATATTAAGTATTAAATAAATGCATTAAAGACAGTTTAACTTACTTTGAAACGTTCAATATTAAAAAGGCATAAAAATTGCGACAATAAAATCCCAAAGACAGAAAGAAAAGTAATAACAATCATTTCCGTAGATGGCGTAGAAAAATTAAGTTCAGTAAAAGATACGCTAGATATAAATATTTTAAAAATTAGATAACATTAAACTTACGCATATTCGAAAATAGTCATTCCATGATCATTTAAGGGAAGACGCATCTGCAATGACGCTATAAATGTATTCATAAATGTCGTCTAAAAATGTAAAAAACAAATATTGATTTATTTTTACACTCTTACGAAACATATAATCTTATAGGTTGACCAAAGAATGTATGGAGCCTCATACGGCTTGATAAAACCAGGAAAATACCTCGCAATTGGATCATTTTTAAACTTAATATATGAGAGTAACATCCAAGATGTCTTAAAAAGTAAAATAATTGGCACTGAACGCAATACCAGGCGCTTCCAAAAATTTAAATGAACCGGCCTACAAATAAATAAGACAAAACAAGTTCAAAAAGCGAATATAAACACCTTCTTACTGAAGCATAGACAATACATCGGTTCAAAATAATAGCCTGTATATTTCATCAATTTAAAGCATATAAATAAAAAAAAAGAAAGACCATAACAAATGCAAGAAATATAAACGGTGATGCCCATATTCCAATCCAAACTTCAAACTTACTGCGGATATTTGAATCAATAAGACGTTCTCCTCCATAATGAAAGTAATTAGGTAACCGTCGAAAAATCATCGTTGAAGCTGATAAATAAGCAATACCAAATGCCTGAACCATTCAAACCGGTCCATCCGACGTAAATCCAGCCAAAACAAACTATATTTGGTCCTGTAAAGAGGATATCATGTTTTTATAAAAACCTCATAAGTTAACGGTACGTTTCTGTGTTGTCTGAGCAACGACCTCAGGGTACAGACCTCATATAAAAAGGCAGCCAAGACGTCAAGATTTTTCAATGCCTTAAATGGAATATAAAAAGCCTCTAAATAAAGAGGAAGAAGAGCAGGAAATACTAAGAACAAGTAATGAGAGAGTAATCGATTGTAAGGATAGAAGTACAGGCGAAAATCTGGAAGAAAATGAGAACTCGCAAGTAACACAAGATATATATGAAGATGATGTAACAAAAAGCAATAAAAATACAGAGATTGATACAGGATTTTGTAGGAATTAATTAAAGAAGCAAATGAGAATAAATCTAGAGGGAATGAACTGTTTTATCAGGCATTTTTTGATGAAGCTATTATATCATACCAAAAGGCTCTTGATATATCACCTTTAAAGGCCAAGCATGAACGAGCCGTCTATCATGCTAATATAGCAGAATGTTACATTCGAAAAGTTTTTTTTAAAAATTTTATGTATTTTTTTGTGAAATTATTTTAGAAATTATGGGACCAGGCAGTAGAGGCATGCACAAATGGTTAACGCAATATTTTAGCAAAGATATAACTAATAAAACTAAAGCATTAAAAGAAGATCCAGAATACATAAAAGCATTACATAGAAGAGCTAAAGCTAACGAAAAAATTGGTACATGGCATTCTCTCGATGCAGCACTGCATGGTAAGGTCCTTTTGATTAATTAAAGTCGACAAAAACTGATAAGATAAAGACTATGAAGACATAGAAAAACGTCTTCCAGAAAACTCTCCAATGCATAAATCTATTAAAGAATCTATTTCAAGAGTCAAACCTATATTATCAGAAGTTCAAGAAAGAGAAAAAACACAAATGCTTAATAAATTAAAAGATTTAGGTAACAATATCCTCGGAAAATTCGGCCTCTCAACAGACAACTTCAAAGCTGTTAAAGATCCACAAACAGGAAATTATTCAATATCATTTCAAAAATAAGGTTTATAATAATCAAAAGATATCTAACGAATTATATCTACATCATCTAATATAATCATTTTCCTTAAGTAAATATTAATGCTTATAAAAACTAAACAAGTGCTCGCATATTCCCTCCCGGTACATGTTTATCCAAACCCAAATATAAAAAGTCATCCCAAGGATGTCTATATAAACCAGTACGAAGTCTTTTTTGATCCAGGAAATGCCCAATAAGTCCAATGCTTCTCCCCAATACAAAAAGCCCATTAAGGACACCCATCTAAAAATGAAGTCAACTGTAAAATCATAAATAGTAAAAATATACCTTTAAATAATCTTCAACTTCTTCCATAGTAAATGCACCACAATTTCTTAATAAATCAACAATGCAAACAGCAACACAACCATCGACTTTGAACGTATTAAAAAGTAATAAAAATAACGGCAATATTTACCATTTAAAATAAGATTATCCTTTTTAGAAGTAGTTACAGTCTCAACAGCTAATGCATATTCTAAAAGTTTAGTACAAGGGAAATGCTTTCTAGCATATTCTTTGACAATTTCTACACGAAGATCAGGATTATTTTTAGATTTAACTTTATGGCCAATTCCAGGAACTAAAAAAATTGGAAAAAATAATATACACAATTAAAAATACTTAATTTGTTTTGTTTTCTCATGTTATCAACAAAATCCCTAGGAGAAAATCCTTTGTCCATAGCTCTGGTAAATTCTTCGGCTGCACTATCTAATGCACCTCCAAATCTAGTACCGATTGTTAAAAGCCCTGAAACAAGAGATGAAACAAGATCTTTTCCGGCACGAGTAGTAATAATGGTATTCATAGCAGCAGATACAGCTGGTCCCTAAAAATATAAATAAATATGTAAAGAAAAAAAGTAAAATATACATGATCTGCAGTAAGCATAAGCACCATTTCGAAAAACTTAGAAGCATAAGAAGGAAGTCTTCGTCTAAACCAAAGAAGACTCATCACACCGCCAATACCAATATCTTCTTTAAAAACGTCTGATATAGGCATACCAGCATAAAGAAGTTCTTGTCCTCTATCATCAGAAATAGTAGAAATAAAAGCAGCAGGCTTCCTAATAAGACCAAGTTCTTGAGCCCAATCATAGTCCATGGGTATTTTAGGAACAGAAGGTTCTTCTTTTTTAACAATAACACCCTTAGCAAGAAGATCATCATAAATCTTTTTAAGAAGTTGAGGAAGCTCTTCAAAAACACGAGGAACGTGAATCCCAGCTTCACGCATTGCCTCGTTCTTAGCAGATGCAGTTTCAAGAGTAGAATTAGCTAAGGCCCCCGCATGTCCAAATTGTATCTCAACATTAAACATAGATGCACAAGTTCCAATACACCAAGCAACCAAAGGCTTCTTAATAGTCCCATTTTTTACAGCCTCAATTACGGAATACTCTTCAACACCGCCTACCTCACCAAGAAGAAGAAGTATTTTGCATTTAGAATCAGCTTCATAACGCAAAAGGTGATCTATAAACGTGGTTCCCGGATAACGATCACCACCAATAGAAATTCCCTCATAAACGCCATCCGTAACTTGAGAAATAATATTATTTAGCTCATTTGACATGCCTCCTGACTTAGAAACATATCCTACCGATCCCGGACGATAAAGCTTTGATGCAACAATATTATCCATCATCCCGCCAGTATTTCCAAGCTTAAAGCATCCTGCCTTAATACCACCAACAGTGCTAAAAAAATAAGCTAATTTATTCAAAAAAATATCATAAATACGCCGGCCCAATAATAACAACACCTAAGGCTCTTGCCTTATGAGAAATCTCACGAGAATGACGTTCCGGAACCCCTTCCGCAAT
Organism: Pneumocystis wakefieldiae; assembly: GCA_017301755.1. NCBI lineage: Eukaryota > Fungi > Ascomycota > Pneumocystomycetes > Pneumocystales > Pneumocystaceae > Pneumocystis > Pneumocystis wakefieldiae. Next base: position 261,141 of record CP054538.1, on the reverse strand, counting down.
AATTGCAATTGTCTAAAAATAAACAATTCAAACTTTGCATATCATAGATAATACTTTAATTTGAGGATATTCAAAAAACTCCATTGTGCTAGAATAAACCGATCGACTCGAAGCAAAATTAACAACGACATCCACATCAGGATGCTTGGACACAGCAACAGCAACTGACTGATACACTGGCAAAAGCGTTTCCTTTGTTCTTCAATATATCAAAAATAATAATTTTAAAAAAAAAATTATAACCCCCAATACATCTTAGAAACAAACTGCCCCCCAAATGTATATATAATCGCCGCTACTGACGGCGTCTTTCTACCACATATAAAGTCATAATCCTAAAAAAGCAATTCAATATCATTTTTTAAAAAGAAAAAACATACCAACATTCCTTGGACTGCCTTGGGCTGCATCCCATAGACAAATGCGCGAGTATCAAATGTAAATAATTCCTTACGGTCTATTGAAGACGTGCTTGCCGGAGCACGGTAAATGTTGTCATTTGCAGACATTATTTCTGCAAAATTTAGATTTTTTTCAGGTTTTGCAAGAGATATCAAGTGTCACCATGGAAACAAAACCAGAGAGTATATAAAATCAATCTAAAGATACAACAAAGTATGTCCTGAAAGATAAAAACACCACAATATATCTACGCGGAATGAAAAAAACGCATATATATGGATAAATATGAAAATACATGCAATTTAATGTATAAACTATATGTTAGAAATGTATATAAGTTATAAAAATGCACTGAAAATAATGCATATAAAACGCATATATCACGTTATTTATCCATAAAAGTGGTTTTTTGTTGACAAAAAAGCTGTTTTCTGTAGAATCCAATATATTTAGTTAAAGGCATTGCTTAAAAATAGAAGCTTCGTCTATAGGTGCATATAGCTCGATAAAAATTACGCATACAACACGCATATAGCTCGATATATTATTGTATTACACTTTGATTCATATCTAGATCCTTCCTTATCTTATATAAAGCCTTCTCGTACACCCAACCGCTAGCAAATCCTAACTTTTTCTATTAGTACTATCTTTATGTCGGCTAAAGCTATCCGTGAATATGATGGAAAGGCCATTCTCGGATATTGGCTTAAGCATGCAGCTCCTATAGTTGCTTACGAACAGGTACCAGACACGCCCGTTGCCCAGTCGACGTCTCTTGCACAAATTATTTTTGATTCACCTCATACATATTCACCAGACGCATATACAGAGCATATAGTCCGTGTTTTGGACAAAGCAGAGTTAGTTTATCCATGGCTTTTGAATATAGAACAGCTGGTAGCCAAACCAGACCAGCTAATTAAACGGCGCGGTAAACTTGGTCTTGTCTGCCTCAAGAGGAATTGGAAAGATGTTCGTAGTTGGATTGAAGGGCTTGCAGGGAAAGAACAAAGAGTTGAGAATGTTTCTGGTATTCTCAATGTTTTTCTTTGTGAGCCATTTATACCGCATGCCAGTGACAGTGAATATTATTTAAGTATTGTGTCAGCAAAAGAGGTAAAACTTTTGGTCTACAATGCAAAGGGAATTTCTTATATGTTGCTTTATTTAGGGGGATTTGATTATGTTTACCCATCAAGGCGGTGTAGATGTTGGCGATGTAGAGGCAAAAGCGCGGAAAATCTTAATACCAATTGATTTGAAAGAATTTCCAACACAGGAAACTCTTAAGGAAACACTTTTACAAGAAGTGCCTGTATATATAAGGGATTCACTTATTCGATTTATTATTAGATTATATACAGTCTTTGTTACATGCCATTTCACATACCTCGAAATCAATCCTTTAGTTGTAGAAAAAAAAGGGCGAAATGTTGAGATTTACTACTTAGATTTAGCAGCAAAACTAGATCAAACAGCGGAATTTGAAGCAGGTGCGAAATGGGCGATTTCCAGGGCACCACATGCTTTAAATATATCACATTGTGAGGCGTCAAGTAATGTAAATGTAGATCAAGGGCCACCTATGGTGTTTCCTGCACCCTTTGGAAGGGAAATGACAAAAGAAGAGGGATATATTGCAGAATTGGATTCAAAAACCGGAGCATCACTTAAATTAACGATTCTTAATCCAAATGGTCGTATCTGGACGTTAGTCGCAGGAGGCGGTGCAAGTGTTGTATATGCAGATGCAATTGCCGTTGTGGGATATGCAGATCAACTAGCGAATTATGGAGAATATAGTGGCGCACCTACAGAAACACAAACATACGAATATTCACGTACAATTTTTGATTTAATGACACGTGGACCTTTACATCCTGAAGGGAAATATTTATTTATCGGAGGAGGGATTGCAAATTGTATGTTTTATCCTAATTAAAAAACTAAAATGGAAATTTATGATATTATTTAGTTACAAATGTCATAACTACATTTAAAGGTGTTATACATGCAATGAAAGAGTATGCCTCTGCATTTCATGCACATAAGGTACAAATATGGGTTCGACGAGCAGGCCCCAACTATCAGGAAGGGTTGAAGGCAATTAAAGCAGCAGGAGAAGAACTTTCATTACCTCTAAAGGTTTTTGGCCCTGAGACACATGTATCTGGTATGCTTAGATATTTTTATAACAACAGGCTAATCTCTTAAAAAGAAATTGTATATTTTGCTCTTCTTGGAAAAACGCCACCTGAACCCATTATTGAATATTAATTCAAAAAATAATGTGTACATAAATTTATAGGCCATATACTCTTGCGCTAATTATATATTACTTTGGTTTTAATATAATAATTTATTGTACAAATTTGTATTACTATTAAATAATTTTACAAACTTCATAATATATAGCATAAAATCATAACTCTTACAGTTAAATAATACTTTTATATCAAATAGTGTAACTATAAAAACCAATAATGTCTAATATTGTCAGAATGCTTAATAATATTAAATGTAAAATAACAAGATATTTATATTTTTCATTTCTTTTAACATAAACCTTTATAAAATATTATTTTTTTTTTCTAATACTGAAGTATGAACATGATTCTTAGCTTTCACAACATCGTTGTCACTATTAATATGACACATTTGTACTGATTTAATCCATGCTTGTTCCATAATTTGTTCCATAGTCCAACGACATTTAGAATTGATCTCCAACATTCCTTGAATAGTACAACGAGTTTCTCGAGGAAGCAACCTCAAAAGACGCCACGGACCACGAACATTAGGCAGAGGAGACTCGCCTATCATAGCAGTAGGCGCAGACATAAGATATTCAATTTCATCATTTCCATTCTCTGTTTTTCCCATAGCAAATTCCCTAAATGAAGCATCTGATATACGCGGATTTTTCCATGGAAATCGACATAAAATCATACAACAAAATATAATTGCAATTGACCATATATCTGCAGGCTGAGGATTATAATATTCTTCGGTACAGACCTCAGGCCTAAAATATTAAATACATATCAACTTAAAAATAAAAACGTACGCCAAATAAGGATCAGAACCCATAATACCTGATGCTTTAACAAGGTTTTTAGAGGAATATCGAAAAACAATAGCGCTCCCAAAGTCAATCAATTTTACAATACCATTTTCATTCATCACTAAATTATCTAATTTCAAGTCCCTATGAGCAAGTCCTAGATTATGAATGTAATCTACTGCTTGTAATATCTGTTTAATGCAACAATATATTTCTTCCCGTGTCATTTTGCCTGACATAACAATAGAAAACTATTTATATCAAATTTTATCTATAATTAAATTATTTTATACCATATCATATGGAGCATATTCCATAATTTCATAATATCTTGACCCATCTGAGACAAAATCCAAAGTTTGAATTATATTAGGATGATGCAATGCAGCACCCACACAAAATTCAGCAGAAACTTTTTTCCTATACTCTCTACCAGTTTCATAAGGTGCCCGCTTTCGAAATTCCTTAACAGCATAAACAGTTCCATCACAAGAACTCAAAAGACGAACAGAACCGCCTGTTCCAGAACCAACAGGTTTCCCATACTTCTCATACTTGTAAGAAAGGGCAGAATACTTGTTTTTGAAGGGATCTTCAAACTTTCGAGATTTCAGCTTAAATAATGAACGCTTTTTTTGTGTAAGAGACTCTTGCGTATTCAACTGTACATGATCATAATGAGGCTTAAAAAAATGCTTCAAATCCAAAAAACTGTGTGAGACATGAGCCTCCTTCTCACTAGATACCTTTTCATTGTCATGTTTGAGGAAATTCTTAGCTGATACATCAAGTGATAGATGATTGCGTGAACTTAAGCGCTTAGAAAAAAGTCGGGAAGAAATGATTGAAAGATTCTTAGACATTTTGAAGTAACCGCCAATATTATATATACGCTGTCTTGATTGCCCATCATTCAAAAAAATGCTTTTAGACGAATGGACATCTAAGTCAAATTCAATACTAGAAAAAATACAGTTTTAATGTAGACTCAATGTAGAAGCAGAAGAAATACTGGGAAATTCCAATGATGATCCTTTAAGCGATATATTGCTACATTTTGTTGAGGGGACCTTATTTTGATAAGAATGTGATTACAAAAACAAATAATGAATATCAACCCTGCTAACTGGGGTAGAAAATGACCCAAGCCTACAAATACTCAATTTTTTCGTCAACAATGATACATCGTTGATCTCGCAATTTGGCGAGGCGCTATCCCCGCTGTATTCCATGTATTTTATAGATTTTATAACATCATGACAGCCATCCTATAACTTATAAAATGCCTTAGCCATTTTTCATGCTTGAAAAGCGCAACCTGCACAACCTTACATATAAAAGCTGATACAAGAAAGAAAAACCCAAGTATACCGAGAGATGTGTATCACCTGAGGTGATGACCCAGATTTCGTATTTTTTTAAATATAAAAAAGACCGATTAATTTATAATGTAATGACCTATGAACAATCTATATTTAGGTTAATATTTGACCCAACACAACCCAAAACTTGGTAAAAAAGATTTTCAGCCCAATAACTATAAATAAATAAAAATAAATAAAAATAAATAAAAATAAATAAAAACTGCAGATTATTGAATATAAATAAAAGCACTTGTATATAAATAAGAGAACCTGTATATTAAATGATGACAGCAAATAAGTGAAACCCTATCATAAAAAACTAGATATAAATGAGACCTAATCAAACAATGAAATACATAAACAGAGCTTTATCCTGTATTTCTTGCTAAAGTCATTTATAGTTAGATATTAAAATATGTTTGTTTTAAAGCAAAAACAGACTGTTCAGAATGTATAAACCCTATTCCCAAAACATTGCATGCTAAGGCCTTTAAAGCTACAAACGCCCAAAATATGAGGTTGTATAAAGATCAAAATTATGATAGATTCTGCCCAGATCCATGTATAAAAGATCAAGCATTGCCCAAAATACTGTGTTATGGGACTACCTGAATCCCAACACTCTTTGCACTTGCAACCACTCATTCTGTCATAAAAGAGAAACACAAGAATGCACCTACCGCTCTTGCAGATGCTCTCAAGAGGAATCCTTTGAAGATTCCCGTCCTATTGAATATTAAAAATAGAAAGCCCCTTCGTGCACAATACTGTGTGCTTTATTTTTGCAATTTCATAGATGTGTTTCAAAGAAACAGTGCCAATCCATGTCTTCCCAGGTGCAGAAGAGCCCTTATCAACGTTGGCCGCCCTGAAAAGCAGCCAGCTGGTGGGAGGCGTCTTTATCTCAAAAGTAAAGCTTCGGTCTTGTGCAATTAATTCTTCCATTGATCTACTTGTCAAAGAATACAGTACCAGGCTGGATTGAGATGGCTGTGGGTATAGGGATTCCAGGAATGAGATGACCAGTCCTCTCATTAAACTGCTTACAAAAGTCCATTGATTTAACGCCCTAGAGAGGATAAAAAAGACATCCAAGCAATAGACAGACACAAACACGGGCTCCCAATGCAGGGCCTACAGGAGGTTGAGGTGTTGCACCTCCAGAAGGAATAATAAGCTTCAAAAGGTTCTTTTTCTTAGGAAGACTGCTCATAAACAGCTTGTTGAAGGGCAACTCAGGGTTTAGTAGGGGGTAAGGGCTCACAAAGCCTGAAATAGACGCTCCAAAAAGTGGATAAAGAGAGATCACACAATTGGACATGAATTCGCAGAAAAAGAAGTATGACAGACAACTGCGTCTTTGGGAGGATCATGGACAGTGTCTGCTTGAAGAATCCCGGGTTTGTTTGATAAAAGGAACAGCTACAGGAGCAGAAATCTTAAAAAATCTTATTTTGCCAGGTAAATCATAGCAAAAGGAGGGTATTTCAAATTTTTATGGTTGAATACAAGGGATTGGGTCATATGTAGTGGTGGATGATAGCTTTGTTGCGGAAGAAGACCTTGGAACTACGCTTTTTGTTGATAGTGTGAATGAAGCCAAGGCACCCCAAATGTGCGGGCTATTGCAGGAGCTAAATGGGGATGTAAAGGGAGAATATTTGGTGGAAGTAGCTGTGCAAGCATTTTAGGGGAATATTGCTAATTTTTGGAGACATTGGAGTCTATTTTGTTACATAATCCTAGTTTTTTTAAACAATTTACTATTGTGATCAGCTCAATACATGAGGATGAGCTGCTTTTAAGGCTTGAAAAGGTCTTGTGGGATTCTAACATCCCATTGATTATTTCTTATTCAGTAGGGTTTATTGGGTATGTTAGAGTCACTATGCCAGAACACACAGGTAATCTTTTGCTTTACTAAAAATAGATATTTATACATAAAAAGTGGTAGAAACACATGAAGGAGATCTTGTAGACTTAAGAATAGACAGTCCATGGCCGGCTCTTAAAGAATTGGCATCAAGTTTTAATATGAAGAATAGAAAAAATGGTTCAAATAGAAATATACCTTATGTATTAATTCTATTGAATTGTATTGATACATGGAAAATAAGGGTAAAATAGGAATATTTAACAGACATTGTTTAATTTTTAGAACAATGGAACACTTCCATGTACAGAAAAAGAAAAACAACAATTTAAAGAAATAATAAGGACATATATGGAAGAATTTGATGAAGAAAGCATTGAAGAAGTTCTTTCTGTTTCATGGAGAGCTTCATGCATGACATTGGTAAAATTCGATTAATAATTCATATATGTGTTAATTATATCAGATACCAGATAGTGTTCAATCTATATTAAAAGATGAAAAGTGTGTTCACATATCTCCTGAAGTAAATTCGTATTAATTTATTAAAAAATCTAACATAAAGTTTCTATTTACAGAGTTCTGAATTCTGGATATTATGTCATGCCATTTCCAATTATGTATCAGCAGAGGGCAAAGGTCTACTGCCTCTTTCTGGGGTAATTCCAGATATGAATTCAGATTCAGAAAGCTATATAAAACTACAAAACATGTATGAAACAAGTGCTTTGAATTAGATTAATAAATATAGTTATCGCCAAAAGGCACAAGAAGACTACAAATGTGTCAGGAAGTATGTCCAAGATATACTGTTGTCAATGTCTCAGCCATTGTCAAAAATTTCTGATGAGAAAATAAAAATTTATTGTAAACAATGTAAATACATGAAAATACTGCGCTACCGCTCATTGAAGGAAGAATATACATCTCCAGATTTGAAATTAATTGGTTTATCTGGGAAAAACATATAAGGCATGCTAATTTTCCTAGAATCATCTTTTTCAACACCCAATGATCTCATAACATGGTACATTGCTCTTAGAAGTTACAACAAATATAGAAGCATTTTTGGAAAATATGCAGGAGCCCAAAAAGATACTCTAGATGAAGATACAGATAAATACATTCACTTAACAGAACAATTCCTTTCAAAATTTAATTGCAAAATGACAGATTTTCAGATAATGGCTTGTAAAGAATTGTTAATATTATATATATTATTTGCCAATTTATTTCTAATTTTTTCACAGAGTAAGAGCAGGGGGAGGCGAATTGCATAATATTGCATCTTTTATAGGAGGTGTTGCAGCCCAAGAGGCAATTAAGGAATTCAAAAAATCATTATTTACTTTTAAAATAACATAAAATAGATCATTATTAAGCAATATATCCCAATTAATAATACCTATATATTTGATGGAATTTCAAGCAGAAGTCAAGTTTGGAAATTTTAACTTAGAATCATTAATAGGATATCTGTTTCTTTAGAAAATAGTATTTAATATTTAACATATAATTCTATTCAAAAAAAACGAGATCTAAATATTTTCAAGTTATAAGAGCATCAATATTCAACATTATTTTGTAATCCGATCTCTTCTTTTTTGAAATCAACAGTCTTAGCATTCTTTCTTTTCCAACGAACATCATCTGGACTGAATCCTTCATAAGGTGAATTAAAATATGCCCATTGCGGCGTTTCTGTTTCATGCTAAATATAAAATCATTTCATTATATAACTATATTTACCAGAAATATAATCCATCACAGAAAATGGCATGTTTGATTCAAGTAATTCAAAAAAACGATCATAATTTATGTGGGTATACCATTTGCCATTTATATAAAATTTCTTTTGTGCAATTAGCACACAACATGAATGAACATGCTCACAAGCAATATCATATTCGAGTATATTGTCCACTTCTGATATTTTTTTAGCCAGTGCCTTCACAAAACCAACAACTTCTTCATGGAAAGGGACATTTTTCATTGTCAATGAAGAAGAATTACTATTACCACAATAAGTTACCCCTAAAGAAATAAATATATGTGGATAAATTTTATAAAAAATACCTTTAACTTCAATAAAACAAGGTTTACCAATAGATACTAAATGTGCATATTGTTCTACTTCTTCAGTATTAAATCCTTTAACTAAAGTAAGTCGATAAACAGTTCTTTGCTGTTTTCTACTCAGAATTTCTAAGCAAGAGATAAATCTTTCCCAAAAATCCTATGCCAATTGAGCTGATATTAAAGTAAAAATTCCAAATAACCTTAAATAAAGGCCGATCAATTTTTTTTAATGAATCTTTCGTGCTAGCATCTATTGAAACATAACTTTAAACATCAATATCTAAATAATACTAATTTAAACAACGTACAGCTGAGTAACATGCTCTATACTCTCAAGAGCATCCGGATGCTGAGCATTAGTAACCAAAAATGTACTAATTTTTCTATCGTGAAGCATCTTAATAAGTTCATTAATATAAGGATCTTTAAAAATAAAATTAGAGAAATGTCAATCATTTGAAAAAGAAAAATACATGTTATTGGTTCACCAACAAGGCTGAGAGCACAATGCCGAATACGCATAGCTTCTTCTAGTCTTTCTGAACGAATGCCAGGAATTCCTTTCATCTTTAAAAGTCTTTATAAAATAGAAGTATATATTCATAGGAATTTTACCTGTTTAATTTTATTATAATGCCCTTCCATCATACCAAGGAGAATATCTTCAGGTTTATCAATTTTCCATCTCCAAGAAGTTCCTACCTAATTACTGTAAGAAAACTATTTTAAAAATAAAGTAATACAGGATTTGTATGTCCTCTCCAACAAAATACACATCTATTTAAATTAAAATATAAAAACTATAAGCACATATTAACATACTTATTCGCACAAGCCAAAGAAGGAGTAGTTTCCATACACAAATGACTTCTAATCCCATAGAAAGAATATTTATAACATGATCCTCTTCCACGAAGAGCAGATTTGGTCCATCGGCAAATCTAGTTATTTTTAACACATCATAGATCCTGTAATGAAAATTACCTTAACACCTGAATGAGAACCAACAATAGTATATCCCTGCTTAACTAATGATTTATACGTTGGAGAGCTCTTTGAAACCATTTCTTTAGGTTCCAATTCTCTAGGATCCTTTTTTTTCGTTTTCATTAACATTCCCATATCTTCCATGTCAACAACTGAGTCTTCATTATCCTCAGAAGGCTCATTTTCACTTTCATCAGAAACATCCGGAATCAATTCAGGCATTGTTCCATTTTTTATGCCATTTAAGAGCACATTAGCCCATGATTGAATATCATTAATTATATCGCCTTTAACATTGCCACAACCTAAAGAAACTATTCTTCTAGCACCCAATTTCGACATATACTGATCCACATCTCTAGCCTGGTAACAAAATTTTTGCCCTGGCCATTCATTCTCATCGCCAAAACCCAGAACAGCATATCCTTTTAAATTTCTCAAAGGAATAGCACCCACCCTAAAATCATGCAATACATCCTTCAATGTTGAAATAAGCAAATCAACAGGAGAATCTGTTTCATATGATGGAATAAGAAGAATAAATATACGAGATTCAGGATTATCAGGTGATACAAAATAGTCATCAAAATCCTCAACAAAATCAAGATTCTTAAGAAGCACCTTCTTTTCAAAGTGAGGAGAGAGTATATCATGTAATATTTTTGCATATTTTTCGGTTGATCCTAGCAATGTTTGATATAATATAGAGACATAAATATCATTAACGTCCACAATAACCTGTCCATTATTTTGAACAAGTGACTGACGAGCATCTCTACTAATATTCGAAGGTTTTGGATGCTTTACCGAAGATCCAACGAACCTTTTAGGGGTTCTAATTTTAACAAATTTTGAAATTTCTGTAAAGCCATTTTTATCTTCCTCTGGAGAAATGACATGATTTTCTTTAGATGGGACAGACAGAGCACATGATTTCCTATCAATTAAAGGTATTTTTTGTTGAAAATAGGCAATGAAAAAGTATAAAGTATAAACCAAAACCAAACAAATAGCAATGAATACACGGTAGCTCTTCCATAATTGATACAACAATAAAAGCATATTAGAAACCTCTAGTTTATCTCCCAAATAATAGTGAAAGCTGCTAATCATTTAGTAATTTATTATAACCTTAATAGACTTACTTTTTTTTAAAGTTTTTGTCAATCTTATCAAGATAATCTAACAAAGCTTTAAATGAGTTGAAAAATATAAAGTCTAAAAATATAACCGAAACATAACTTAATAACCTAATATTTTAATTAAAAACTTGACATTAAATATCTACTTGGATAATGTATCTGTTATCAACATATTAGATATATAAAATATAGAAGAAACTTAAATTTATACATCAGAAAATACAATGAAATGATTATTCTAAAGAACTTTTAGTGCAAAAAATTACAATTCGTTTATTATTACCTTTGACAAAATTCCATGAAATCAGCTAATATATTTTAAAAAGTTCAAAAATAAAAGATCAAAACCTATTTGTCTATTCCTACATTACGAATTATTCTGTAAATCAATGATTTGAACGAAATTTCCCAGTATTTGATAAAGACGAAGAAGATTTATTTCTGTTTTGCATATTAGACCTTGCAGAGCTCCGGTTTTGAGGTGCGTTCGAAACAGATTCTATAGATTCATGAGATTCTTTTGAGGATCCAAGAGAGGAATCCTAAAAATAAACAAAAATTCATCATTTAAAAAATTAACTTTACCTGTTTATAATTAACAGAAGATTGTACCCGTTCATTTGGTAAAACTTTAGCCCTATCAAGCGTTAATATACAGCAAAAATACAAAATAAGACAAGAAATACATACCCATCCGCATTATGTCCTTTTGACGTAGAAGACGTTGATTTAACTCCTTGCATTTGCGAGCCATATTGAGATTGCATTTGATTATATCCTCCATAAGGCTGCATATTATATAAATTATGTGAATACGGCATCTGCTTTCCTTGAGCATTTTGCCCTAATTGAGGCTCAGGATTCATAGAATTTAAACCGGGAGGAAATTGTTGAAAACCCATTTGACCCATATTCATCATAAATCCACTCATATCAGACATTCCCATACCCATCATAGACACCATATCCGGCTTCATTCCCGAAATATTTTGCATCCCAGGAAACCCGCCAGCAGCCATCATAACTTGCATATTAGGTGGCATTGACATCATATCTGTTCCAGGCATCTGTTCCATCATTTGCATAATCTTCTGCGGAGTAAAATCCCTTCTTATCCCTTCCTGTTTTGTGCAATATGCCATCCATGTAAACTCATCAAACCCATAATTAAAATAATCAGTAATATCAGCACCTAAATATACAATCAATCAATAAAAAAACCCCTTGCAAAATACCCGGCTTCCTCCACGGCTTCTCTGCCAAAGATTCAATATCCAACTGATACAATGGCTTGCCATTCCACTCCGCAACATGATCCACATCTACACCCGGAGGTTTTGTAGACGGTGGTTCTACATATCTCTTCAATACCAATAATCTACACCCATCATAACCACAATCATACCCTGCTTGGATGAGGCTATAAATACTTTATCAATACCCTTTGTAGGCGCTGAAATCTTGACATTACTATACGGAGCAGGTCGACTAATTTCTGATAAATACTGCCTAAAAAGACCCAAAAAAAGACACATCTCTACCTTAGAGGCTCCGCCCTCTGTCCGGGCTTCGTTTCAATGACAAATTCTATATCCTAACCCCTATCAAAACCAAAAAAACATTTTTCCTGTTTTACAGAATCACTTTCTACTTCTTCTTCCTCTTCGCTCCCAATCTCCCGGTTTTTTGGAAGATCCTCCATATCCACGTTACTGCCATATAGTGGAGACCCATTTCCCTCATTTTTAGGCACTTCAACAGGAATTAAGCCAAGTCTTCTGATTCATCTTTAAAAACTCTGTACCTGCTCAAAAATTGAGATTTTAAAGCGGGAAAAAAGCAAGAACTCAATAACCTTCAACCCCGTTTGACGGCTTATAGTCGTCTTCTTCTCCGTATAGATATTTATCCCCTTCGTCGTCTGCCATTTTTTAAAGATTTTTTGGACGTAGAGCGTAACCTCACGTTTTTTGACAGACAGGTTTATAGGCTGGATACACTATGTTTGAGGCCTCAAAGCCATTTTCTATAGGGAATAAGGACTCGTCAGGCACCAATGTCTTTTCATTTGGATCGTCCGCACAAACAAGTGCTCCAACGCCTCAATCAGCGTTTTCTTTTGGCACTCCATTGCATCCGGACAAGCCACAGAGCCTGCCGGCTCTGGAGGCCAAGAACGGATTGTCTAGTAGCAGTATAAGCACTGCAAATGCCCCGAATCCTTTGAATCAGCCATCAACGGGGTTTTCATTCGGAAATCCATTTCAAAAAACAGATACATCTAGTACTATGATAAACCCCTTGCAGACATCAAATACACAAAATACATCGTATATTGACAGCTATGAGTCACATATTTCATTTGACAGAAGAAAATAGGCTTTCGCAGCTAGATACGACATTACAGTCGAGCCAGGTCATTACAGCAGCCACTCATTATACAGAGATTCCAAAGAATGAGAGGGATTTTTTAGATGAAATGAAGTAGGGTTTCGCCATTTTTTGTGTAAAAAAGTATAATTTTTTTAAAGCAAATATATCACTACACAAACACAAATTTCAGATTATCTTCAGTCGCAGGCCTCTTCTATGGATGAACTCGTTAAATCAGTGCCTAAAGACGTAAAAGAAGTGACAAAAGTAGTCATTGTCATTATTTTATACAATACTTAGTTTGTGTCTAGAGATCAGATGAAACAGCAACAGACTTAATATCAGATGTAAATCAGCTTATGTCGCTTAAAATGACCGTAGATAACGATTACAACAACGCAAAGTTGTCGAAAAATGTAATTGATTCAGTACCTATGCCATATATAGATTGCTCTCGTGTAAAGGACCCAATACTAGAATACTTTGAAAACACTTCAAATGAAATTGAAAAAAAGATCAATAATTACGCAAAGAATATAGAAGACCTTGAAAAAAATTTAGAATATCTTGAAAAAGACCATAGTGAGGACAAAACAACTCCAGAAGGTATATTATCTGAACGACTTAAATATATATTCATAATCTGATAATAGCATTGTTAAATACACTCAAAGCAGAATACGACTTCTTTCTTGCACTAAGCAATAGTGCGGCAGAAGTGCATGATAAAATTAAGCAGCTTCAAATTCACAATTTAGATACAAATCTTGTTAGTCAATAATAATTTTTTAAATTATATATATTGTACTATTTCACAACACAGCCTATTTACTTGTATACAAAACGCTCTTAAACATTATTTATCTTTATCATTAATGATCTATTCGATAATCTCAAAAATCTTTCAAAATAATACTAAAACATACAACTCAAGTAATAAGAACATTATAAAACTTAGAAATATTTTAAATGCTTCCCCATTAATTTCTCAATTCCTAAGATCTCTATAAATACATATTTTCTGTTAAAATACAAATCTTTATACTAAATCAACTTGACATTTACTCTATCATACTAATATAATCTTACAATATATATCAAATGAGAAATATTCAGTACCAACATTCATGAATATAATATATCGTCATTAATAGATTTATCAAACATATGTATAACGCACAAAATGCTGAATTTAAAACATAAAAAAATCGACATCTTAAAGAATATTTTTAAAAATATTTGACTTTATACTATTACCAAAAATCATAATCGCTCATTGATTCCTAAAACAGCTACTAAAAGTGCCATGCGAATAAACATACCATATTTTATTTCTCGAAAGTATGCAGCTCTCTAATATCATAATTAATGTTATCAATGAGAATGAATCTAACAATACCTGATCAAAATCAACTTCTTCAGATATCTCTTTATTTCTAGGAAGTGGGTGCATAATAATCTATATTAAAATTAATATATATATATTAATTAACAATTTCCAACTAACCATTTGTGGTTTTGCCTTATGAAGAACATCATTATTAATTGTAAAAGAATTTTTAAGCCTTTCATATTCATCTGGATCAGAAAACCGCTCGCCTTGTATTCTCGTGCAATATAATACATCTGTTGCAGAAATTATCTCTTCAGTTAAAGCAAAATATTCATTAACAATTTGATCCCGATCCAATAAAGATTTCTTAATATCTTCAGGTAATGATAGTTGAGGAGGAGAAACTAAATTAATCTCGACCTGATAAAAACGTAACAATCTAACTAAAGAATGAACGGTTCTGCCATATTTAAGATCACCAAGAAATGTTATGTTTAGTCCATTCACAGTTCCTAATTCTTCACGAATTGTATATAAATCTAAAAAAGCCTGAGTCGGATGTTCATAACTTCCATTACCTTAAAAAATAAATATAATTTCAAATAATTTTCCAATACATACCCCCATTAATAATTGGAACAGAAGAAAACTTAGCAGCTATACTTGCACTATCTTCAGAAGGATGTCTTAAAACAATAGCATCTCCATAACACCCTAAAGTCCTAATTGTATCTGCCAATGACTCGCCTTTTTTCACACTTGAAGTGTTAACATTGATAGAAATAACACGACCACCAAGACGTTGCATAGCAGCATTAAATGAAGCAGATGTCCTTGTAGATGGCTCAAAAAACATAATACAAAGAACTTTAGACGCTAATAAATTCAATATGCCTTGACGCTCCACAGCAATTCTCATTTCATGAGCAATAGAAAATAATAAATGCATATCTCTACGATTAAACTGTTGAACTGATATAATACTCTTGCCAAAAAAATTTGTATTTCTAATCAAAGAAAACAAAGTACTAGTATCTGAAATTTGAGAGACAAATGACAATGGTGTTTTCTTGAATTGTTCAGAATATGTTAATGGAGAATTTTTTTCATTTGAAGACTTTGAAGATAAAACAAAAGGCTTCAAGTCTATATCTTTTTTTGAAGAAATCAGAGAAACGTCTGCTAAAGATAAAGACGAACTGCTGAATGTCATAGATATATCTTTTCCTTTATGATTGGGAAAAAACTTTCCATCAAGATATGATGTATGACCATTAAACACTACACGATGTATTGATCCTACCATTTTTTGACCAACAAAAGGAGACCATCCATCTGCTAAATTTAAAACATAACTTCTATCAATCTCCACCTCTATAAAAGTATCTGCTTGATCTGGAATACCAAAAATATGCTTTGGATTATAATATAATCTTAATAATATATCATCCAATGTTAACCTTTCATCCGTTATTGCAGTAAATAATAAGGAAAGAGATTCCGAAATGCCAACATGAGAACAACCTGCCTGATTAAGTTCATATGCAACTTGATAAGGTAAACATCCAACTGAAAAACAATCAATTATTTGCATATTTTCCCACAATGATTTCTGATCTGCTTCTGTAGGCAAAACCTTAGACTCATGAATATCAGATTGTGAAAGAAATAAAGAATAAATAGACACATCACATGTAACCTTTAGACCTTTTTTCTTGCTTAAAGATATTAATAATATATCATCTTTAGTAGTCACATTAGAAATATGAATAGGCTTGTCATATAAGCTAGTAAGAAGTAAAATAGAGGCCAAATCTGTTCCTTTAGCATCTGTAATCATAATTTTGGTATTAGGCCAAGAATTAAAATTAGAAATTATAAAGGCTAGTTTGCTAATATTTTTAGATAAAAAACTAGATGGAATAAACAACGATGTTATATTTCCTGATATTTGATCCAAATACTTTAGGTTCTCAGGAACTACCGCTACTAAAAAAGTAAAATCGCAATGTGTAGAATTTTTGACATTAAGCGTAACTGTTGGAATTGATTTTGCATCCATTACAGAGTTATTTAGTCCAATAGGCATGATACAAATTGCCGTAAAACCAGATATAACATACTGTTTTGTAATATTTTCAAAAGTAGAAGAATCGATTTCTGTTATTCTAGGAATAAATGCAGCAATATCTATAAACCCTGGTAAAGTTATAGATTTATGACTAGTCTGAAAGTCTACAGGTGAAATATCTATTGATGAAATTCTTGACAAAGCTTCTATCATAAGTTTTGCGCACTTAACATTAGTGATAAGTGGAATAGAATAATCAACTGCCATTCTTCGAGTCCTATATCCAATACTAGTATAATTTGCAGGGCGCCTAAAACGATTATTTGATGGCAAATTAATATACATATCTATTAAATTCTTCGAAAGATGCTGAGTCAATGAGTATTCTGATTTCTGGTGTTCTTCATCCTCTGGTAATGCTTCTAAATACTTCACAGGAATTCCATGCTCATAAATAAAATCAGCAGTCCCAGCTGTTGCAAAAAGCTTAAAGCCCAACTTATGCAATTTAATAACTGATTCCAGCATTTCTGTCTTTTCTTTGAAACTCCCAATAGATAATAAAATATTCTTTTTTGGAAGCTGTATTCCTGTTGAAACAAGGGCCTTAAGATATGCCTCATATTTATCTTTCCCGAAAGACGCAACTTCTCCTGTAGATGCCATTTCTACTCCTAATACAGGATCTGCACCATAAAGTCTACTAAAACTAAATTGAGGAACCTTTACACCAACGTAATTTTTAGATATATCTACAATAGGATACGGGTCAACTGGAAAGCCCAGAATTACATCTGTAGCTATTTGAACCAAATCAACACCCATAACTTTTGATACAAAAGGCCACGACCTTGCTGCACGAACATTACATTCGATAACTTTTATTTCATTATCTTTAGCAATAAACTGAATATTAAAAGGGCCGTTCACATTTAAAGCATTTGCAATTTGGATAGTAGCCTGCTCAATTCGATATACGGTTTCCGGATCCAAATCTTGTGGAGGTAGAATTAAAGTAGCATCACCAGAATGAACACCAGCATTTTCAACATGTTCCGAAATAAAATGAATAATCAACTTTCCATCTTTTGCAACAGCATCCAACTCTATTTCTTTTGCACCTTCTATATATTTTGTTATTACAACTGGATGTTCTTTTGAAACCTCTACAGCTTGTTTAAGATAATTTGCTAGATCATCCTTAGAATAAACGGTATTCATAGCAGCGCCAGATAACACATATGAAGGCCTGACAAGAACAGGATAAGTAACAGATTCACAAAAATCAGATGCCTCATCAATACTTGTAAGTTCTTTCCATAATGGTTGATCTATTCCAATACTATCTAGCATTCGAGAAAACTTATATCGATTTTCAGCAGAATCTATCATCTCTGGGGATGTTCCTAATATTTTAACATTACGTCTATGAAGTGAAAGAGCAATATTATTGGGAGTTTGTCCACCCATAGAAATTATAACACCGCTAGAATTTTCAATATCATAAATATCAAGAACCCTTTCAAGACTAATATTTTCAAAGTATAATCTATCAGCTTCATCATAATCCGTACTAACTGTTTCTGGATTGTAATTAACCATAATAGTCTTTACACCCCGATCACGAACAGTTCTTATAGCGCGGACAGCACACCAATCGAATTCTACAGATGATCCAATTCTATATACACCAGAACCAAGAACCATGACACCATGATCTTCAAATGATATATCATGTTCACTAGAATTATATGTCATATAAAGATAATTAGTATAAGCAGGAAACTCTGCAGAAACTGTATCAATTTGCTTAACAAACGGAATAATAGAAGCATCAATTCTTTTTTTGCGTATAGATAATTCAGTTGACCCCAAAAATTTAGCAAGCTGACGATCAGAATAACCAAATCGTTTTGCTAAGGAAAGAAGAGAAATAGGTACATTATATTGGTTATATTCTCGGATTTTCTTTTCAAAATTTATCAGTCCCATAAGTCTATCTAAAAACCATTTGTCGATTTTTGTCAACTCCCATATTCTTTCCACAGAATAACCAGCATACATCGCATTTGCAATAGCAAACAATCGCTGATCAGATGGTGTTTGCAATTCCATATCTAAAGACATAAGAGCATCTGTTTCATTAAAGCCAAGGTTATTATAATCAATAGCTCTAATTGCCTTCTGAATAGTCTCTTCGAAAGTACGACCAATACTCATAACTTCCCCAACAGATTTCATAGAAGAACTAAGCTGAGTATTTACACGTGTAAACTTCTTTAAATCCCAACGTGGTATTTTAACCACAATATAATCCAAACTTGGCTCAAAACATGTAGACGTTTTTTTTGTAACAGTATTTTTAAGTTCATCGAGAGTAATTCCAAGACCAAGCTTAGCTGCTATAAATGCAAGAGGAAATCCTGTAGCCTTTGAAGCAAGAGCAGAAGACCGAGACAATCTAGCATTGACCTCAACAATATAATATTCTTTTAAAAAAGGATTTAATGCATATTGAATATTACATTCACCAATAATACCAAGATGTCGTACAACATTAATAGCAGTTGTTCGTAACATGTTATAATCTTCATTAGAAAGAGTCTGAGATGGGGCAACTACAACAGAGTCACCTGTATGTATTCCTAAAGGATCAAAATTCTAAACATAAATATATTATTGTCTAAAAATAAAAAACCTACCTCCATATTACAAATAGCAATACAATTATCTCTGCAATCACGGAGTATCTCATATTCAATCTCTTTCCAACCTTTCATACTCTTCTCGATTAATACTTGTGGACTAATAACAAATGCTTTACTACATAATTCGTATAACTGTGTAGCGTTATCCGCAAAGCCTGATCCAAGGCCACCTAAAGCATATGCTGCTCGAACAATAACAGGATATCCAATATCATTTGCTACTTTCATTGCATCTTTAATATTTGAAGCAGAGGCAGATATAGCACACTTCTCATTAATTTCTTTCATACTCCTAGCAAATAACTCTCGATCTTCAGTCATAATGATAGCACTAATAGGTGTCCCAAGAACTTTAACACCTAGTTTTTCAAATTCATCTTTAAGGCGTATTCCCACATTAAGAGAAGTTTGTCCCCCAAATGTTACATAAATTGCGTCAGGAATTTCGTATTTTATTACTTTTAATACAAATTCCGGATTAACCGGGAGAAAATAAACCTTATCAGCCAACCCTTTTGATGTTTGCACAGTTGCAATATTGGGATTGATTAAAACAGTATATATACCTTCTTCTTTTAAGGCCTTAATAGCCTAAAAACAATTATTATCAATGGAAATAAAAAATTAAACAAGACCTGACTACCCGAATAATCAAATTCGCCAGCTTGTCCAATACTTAAACCACCACTACCAAGTATCAAAACCTTTTTAATAGAATTTCTAAAACTCGAAACATTATTTGGAAGC
Source organism: Pneumocystis wakefieldiae (assembly GCA_017301755.1). NCBI lineage: Eukaryota > Fungi > Ascomycota > Pneumocystomycetes > Pneumocystales > Pneumocystaceae > Pneumocystis > Pneumocystis wakefieldiae. The sequence goes on along the minus strand of CP054538.1, from coordinate 240,995 downwards.
ACTTTTCCAGGAATTTCGAAAGAAACGAGACGCTTTTCACTAAAAGAGCGTTTAATAACATCAATAAATACATCAAACATAAATTCAGTATCCTTAGGGCCAGGCGCTGACTCAGGATGAAATTGAACAGAAAAAAAAGGCAACGTCTCGTGATAAATACCTTCATTAGATCCATCATTAATATTCACATAAAGTTCTTTCCAATTATTTGGTAAAGTTGATGCATCAACTGCATAGCCATGATTTTGTGAAGTAACATAACAACAGCCATTTATCATATTCGTACATGGAATATTTTGCCCCCGATTCCCGAATTTCATTTTCATAGTTTTTGCACCAATAGCTCTTGCAAGAAGCTGATGACCTAAACAAATTCCAAAGATTGGAGTCATTTCAGCATCAATACATTTCTTCAAACGCTTAATAACTGTTGTCAAAATAGAAGGATCACCTGGTCCATTAGAAATAAACAGACCATGATAATCATTTTCCAAAAAAAAATCATAATTCCATGGAACTACTTTAAGTTCCACTCCTCTATTTAGAAAACAACGAATTTGATTCGCTTTCATCCCAACATCAAGACATAAAACTCGAAGTTGCTCACCAGAAGATAACTTCTGCGAAACTTCAGGCAATGGCTTATAAATATGTACGCTAGTTGTAGAAACTTCTTTAACAAGATTCCTAATATTAGGATTTACCCATTCAACACTTTCAAACATATCCTTCCAAGAGTCATCATTACAAGAAAAATCATGCAAAGAACAGTCTTGTTTTATTTTCAGTATCCTTCCAAGCATAGATCCCTGGTTTCTTATTTTCTTTGTAAGGGCTCGAGTATCTACACCATATATTGCAGGAATGCCCTTCTCTTGCAACCAATCGCCAAGACTACTTTGAGAAAGATAATGAGAATATGTACGCGAATAACTTGAAACGACTAAAGCAGAAACATGAATCTCTTTAGATTCGAAATAAAGTGGAATATCTGGAAATAATGGATCTACTTTTTCCCTAGACGGGACACCATAATTACCGACAAGAGGAAAAGTAAGAACAAGAATTTGACCTCTATATGAAGGATCAGTAATAGATTCTGGGTATCCGACCATTCCTAAGATAATTGTTGAAAACTATTAGATTTGTATATCTTTTAATACCCGTCTGAAAAACCAATTCTCCAGAAACGGATTTTTCTGCACCAAATGAATATCCTTGATATGCAGTCCCATCTTCAAGTTCCAATACGACCTCTCTGGAATTATTATCAAGTGATATAGGAGTTTCTGACGAAGATGCTCTTATAAGCATATTACAACTTATTATTATTTTCTATAAAAGCTTGTGTTAGTCACATGATCTATTGAAAGAGAAATACCTATTTGAATATATGATGATGGTATCCTTAAAAAATATTTGAAAATAACAAGACAGCTAGAAATAAAAGACATTAATGACCCTGAAATAGACCTTTTTAAAGATATATATTTAAAACAAGTATTTTTGTCAAAAATTTGAGGTCGATAGTGATGATAGAGCCTTTTATATGGTTCGTTATGTAATTTATGAAAAGATATAAGGTTTTTAAAAGAAACCCAATCTTTGAATATCATCAAAAATATTAAATACTATCTGTCTTAATAAGATAAAGTTCGTTGTATAATGTTAGATATATTTTCTTTAAGAAAACTGAGTCATCAGAAAAGAAAATAAATAAAATCAAGAAAAAAGCAGCACCAATTGAAGATATTCCTTAATTATGGAGATATCTATTTATTTGAAATAAAAAACCAGAAAAATACAGCAAAAAAACTAAAAAAACTTATAATTCGAATGTATAGCCACAAAAACACATGTATAGATTCAATTCATCTATCTAGTATCTATTATAAAAACATCATTGCCCACTAATGTATATATATTCAAAATTGCAAAAAGTAGGCATTCTCTATATTAAAATATAAATTTATATGAAAAGCATTGAACTTGATTCATAATATCAATCAAATATACAAACTAGATTTTAAATAGATGTAATATCTTGAAAAATTCTAAAACATTTTTTTAAAACTTTATAAATCCATGCATTTCTGAAGATTATCAAAAAAGAATCATGAATAGATAAAAAATCTTATAAATGATTTAAAAATAAAAACAAAAAAGCTTAACATATTTTGCAAATTTATAATTACTGCTGAAGAATTCTATCATGCAAAAACCTTGTATCCAAGACAACATAGGAATGTAAAATATATACACATAAAGAAAAATAATCATTTACACCTTTCTAAAGAAAAACCGGCAAAAATACAATAACAATAAAAAATAGACCAAAAGAAATTAATACATGTATCCCAATTTCTATTTATAAGAAAAATTGAAAATTATCGCTGTTTGAATCAAAGGACACTTTCAAAGTTATCCATAAACTAGACCAATAATATATTAAACTATTTTCGATACCATAAACGTGTGATTTTTTGATTTCGTTGTTTTTTCTGTAGTAAAAATATTCCTATCCATCTAAATATTTTTAAAAAATAAGTAATAGAAATTATACCATATAAAAGTGCCTCACTCGTTGGCGGACATCCTGGAACATAAATATCAACAGGTACAATCTAATTTAAATAAATAAAATTTCTTTTTATTCAATAATAAAAAACCCTATCACATCCTCTAACAACACTGTACGAATAATGATAATAACCGCCCCCATTAGCGCATGATCCCATAGAAATAACCCATCGAGGCTCCGGCATTTGATCATATACTTGTCGCAAAGCCGGTGCCTTGAAACGTTTTAATAAACGCAACCATTCTTCCTTAGAATTACCATTTTATTTGTCAAAGTCCCAGCAACAATCATTACATCCGATTGTCGCGGACTTGCCCTGAAAATAATGCCTAATCGATCCTGATCATATCTTGGAGCAGAAGCATGCATCATTTCAACCGCACAACATGCCAGCCCTTTCAAAACGTTAAAATAGACCCTCAAACATTTTCTTTTATATTTCGAGTCATTACCAAAGGTCATCGGCCAAATGCTTCCTTGTCTCGCCCAATTAACAATAGCATCGACTGATGTCAAAACATAGTCCAATGAGGAGGCTTCTTTCTTCACAGACACTAAATCAGGATTATTCCTCGGCAATATTTCCTTCTTTTTGAATAGATTAAACGGTATCCATGAAGAAATAAACATTTTTCTTATTTTATGATCAAATCCTGCAAAAATGAGCCTTTTTCAAAGCGAAAAAAAGAAAAACCCGTAGCAAGAACCGGAAATCTACGAGAATATATCATTATGAAGGGGTTTCTCGGCAAATTCAGGGCAATTTGAAGAATCTCGATTTCTTGCTAAAAAATAAGGTTGATCGTTACGAGGCCTCTATCTAACAAAAATCCTTATTTTAAAAAAATACAATAATATACGGATTCCTTTTTCAGGCCTATTTCTTTATTAAAAACGAGCAGATATTCATAGTTTTTGTTATTTATTAGTACCTTTTTCTGACCTTACTTTTTGCCTTTTCTATACCGGATATTTTTATCGTCGCCAGATCTCAACGTCCAAAAAACCAAAAATTTATATCTAAGAGGTTTATGCAATGAAACTCGTTATTTACGGAACAGTAAGAGCAATTTTATATAGGTGGAAGATCATTAACTATATAATAGAGCAGTACTATTGCTACGGCTTTTGTTATTCTGAGCGCATTTTTGAATAGATCTAATTTTTATGCAGCATGCATATATTTGACAGAAAGCAGCGCATGTCTAATAGTATACACGGTTTATTGTTGAAATGGGTTAATATTTTTTAAAAGGTCTTAATGAATATGGGTCTTTTTTTGACAGCCATCATTGGAAAAGGATTACAAAGAATTTTCTTTGGCCCGCTACGTGCTATAGAAATTGAGCATCTTTATGAACGAGCTTGGTATTCTATTACAGAAACATGTCTGGCAATGACTATTTTTCGCAATAATTTTGATACACGATCAATTATTGTTTTTGTTACCCTGATTTTTCTGAAAACGTTTCATTGGCTTTGTTTTGATCGACTGGAATTTGTAATATGAATATTCATGGGTTGGACTAGCAGTTCTAATTTTTTTGTTAGACGAGACAATCGGAAAACATACTGTTGAGGCAGCATGCACGAATCGTCGTTTCTATTGTTCTTCTATTAATTATTGATATTATTATGACGAGATTCTCAATCAACACAGTTCTTCATGAAAAACCAAGTATGATGCTCATGTTCGCCTTCGAGTTTGCTATTTTGACATCGACAATTATTGGAGCAGGGATTAAATATATTTTTAATCTTATCGATTCATATCAAAATAATTGGGAAAATAAAACATTATATATTTTATATCTTGAACTTTTTATGGGTAATATTATAAACTAATCCTTTTCTTACTAATGCAAAAATAAAGAACTTTTCAAGCTTATAGCATATAGTATTTTTTTCATATTAGCATTAACATTCTATGGTCTACCGCTTCATATCATTCGAGATATATATATGACTTTCAAATCGTTTCTTGCCAAGTGTCGTGACCTTATTCGATATAAAAGAGTTACAAATAATATGAATCAACGGTTTATAGATGCAACATTTGAAGAAATTGCTGCTACTGAAGATAAAACATGTATTATTTGTCGAGAAGAAATGGTTCATTCAAGTATAAAAAAGTTAGATAAAAACAATAAATCACAATCACGCATCAACAGCACTCCTAAAAAATTACCATGTAATCATATATTACATTTTAATTGTTTAAAAAATTGGCTTGAAAGACAACAAAGTTGTCCTACATGGTATATTTCATATTATCTTTTATCCATTCTAACCTCTTTAGTCGGCAATCAGTTTTGGAAGACCAATCCAGAGAAATATTTAACATAAATAGAACCCAAATATTTCATTTTTTGCGTAATTTAGCAAGAAGAAATGTCGAAGCGCCCAATAGAAATCAAGAAGCAAGACAAAATAATAATACTGCTCCACAAACCCCTGCTAATCATCAAAATTCACAAAATCCACCCATATTTCCAAACAATTATAGAATTTATTCGGACTGGACAGTTATTCCATTAATTAATCAAAACATTCATTCAATACATAACATAATTAATAATAATAATTCAGGTAATTACTATTTTAACAAAAATATTGTCTCATAGCCTAGGCACATCTTTGTCAAATAATACAGAAACTACTAATCAAAATAAACAAACAGATTCTAATTCATCCTCCGAAATTAATAAAGGAAAGAATTCTATAAAAGCATTTTTCCTAAACAATGTTGACTCTAATTTTCAATCTGCATTCCCAGAAAGACTAGATATAATTAATTTTAAAACACAAACACCATCCAACACTATATATACAAGAGATTCAAATTTGACTAAAGTCGATTCCACATTATTTGATGCAGATAGCATAAAAAAAATTGAGGAAAGTAACAAACTACTTTTACAGGCTCAAGAGAAAATTTCACAGAGTTTACAAATACTAAAAACTCAAGAACAGAAAAATATCGAAAATAACAGTTTATCAGACACTTCTAAGATACATAAAGAATTAAATAAAGATGCATCTTTAATGGAAAACTCATTGACGGCTAATTTTCAGAGATAGTTAAAGCGTTTGATAATAGTAAAAAGCATAAAAAAATGTAATTTTATAAATTGAGTCATTAAAAACACAAACGTGTTTTCATAATGCAAGAGTCATTTAATACCAAGGAAATAATCCATTATCAATAAAAAAAGAATGACGAAAAATGTAATTAACTACTTTTTTACTTATATAAATTGGGTTATCCTATTTATAATCAAAGAACCTGTAGAACTTAAATACATAATACAACTATAATCCATTGACCAAAACAGGGACTTAAATAATTCTGCTATTCCTTAAAAACATTCTATAATATATCAATAAATAGAATTTCTAATGAAAAACGAATTAAAATTTAGTTTTTCTAAAAAATAATTCAAAAAAGTAATATCAATACATCTTTTTTTAATATTAAACCAATTCTCATGCTTTTGATTTTATATACATTAAGGTTTAAAATAATTCCCATAATTTATATCCATATCCTAAAGAGAATTAAATAATAATAGCTTCCAATTTACTTACAAGTATAGTCTGTAAAGCATTACGGGATCGTAGATATGGTAAAGATACATTTTTCTCTTTAGAATCAAATAATAATTGAGAATGTGCAGGTTTCGAAAATAATGACTGTAATGCTTCGTATACAGCTAATGTACATGCAAATTGAGGTGATGAACGAAATACTCTAGCAGGCCCTCCCTTAAATAAAGTCGAAACACCCTCTTCTTTAATAATTGTAAAAAAAGCATGCCGAATACTTTTATAAGTCGTTTGGCCCTTTCTAGCTTCTACTTGTAATCTAGTCTTTATAACCTAATCGAATTATTTTAAATATTATATTCAATAGTAATAACAAACATCTGCAGGTGTTGTAAAATATGCAGCCGGGATACCAGCAATAGCACCAGAAATAAGATGCTCAACAATTTTTAATTTCCTTCCTGAACTTTCCTTAAAATAATCATTCTTTAAATGAGAATAAGTAGGAAAATATATAGCACTAAAAGGTATGTCTCGCAATAAACAAGCAGATGTGCCTTTATAAAGTCCCGAAAGACCTAAATCCCTTATAATAAAGAAAGCATTCTTACGAAAAGCATTCTTGGTAGAAGCAATGTGTTCTCCTTGTATCTGAAGTCTTATTTTTACAATTTCTAAAGGCTTAATTGATAAATTAATAAATAATAATTAAGATTAAAACATTACATTTGTAAATATCTTTAAACCATGATTAGAAAACAATTAAATGATATTAAATAATACCTACCACTTGAGACGCTCCAGCACAAGCACCAGCTAATATTTCCCAATGAAGTTTTATTTTACCGTTATCGTCTTTAACTATATTTCTAACCAGATCATTTACTGTAAGCTTCGTGGCCTTTTCAGGTATTACGCCCTTTAATACCCATTAGAAATGTAAAACTAAAATAAATAATATATACGATCAATTGAAGGCCCAATCCACTATATAAGCCCAAAATACCTTCATTCCTTAAAACTTTTTTTGCACAATCAAAACTATTTTTATAAAGCATCTGTTCACCAATCTTGGTCCTTGCATTTTGCACCCTTGTTTTTACCAAATCTATTGGATAAACAACAATGGCACCCGATGCACCTGCAATAGCACCTAATGTAAAATGATAAATACTATCCAACAAATTCGAAAGTAATCTTTTTATTTCTCCATATTTATTTGCTACTTTCAATTGATCACAAGAAAGAGTGCTCTTTTGTTCTACGGGATTCCTCCATGAAACATCTAAAACTTTTATAAAATCCTGATAGCTTAAGCGACCTGTATCATTATCTAAACTAACAAAATGAAACAAAATATCCATTTCCATAGGCGTAAATAAAGAAGAGCATCCCATTTTTTCAGCTTCTCTCATGAAATCAACCTTTGTAATCTTACTGTCTGATGAATTCAAAGTAGCAGCTCTAACAATACGTTCAATCACACTCGCTTTTCCAATCACATTTTGAAAAGCTCTTATATTAGCATAGCTAATTTTCTGCCCATTGACCATATTGCACAGAGTATGCAAATGTGTCAAAAGATAATCTGACAATTTATGCCAACTGAGTTTATTAATAATTTTTGAAAACTCCTCCAGCCCAATATAACCCAAATTCTCCCTATCATAGTAAAGAAAGGCCTGCCTTATACGCTCCTCCTCAAGATCTTTCATCATTTCAATAAATTCAGCATACGTCATTACATTATATTTCTCTACATTGCTCATACATATTTTTGGACACAAATTCCAATCAAAAGGAATACTATCTGAACGTTTATTGACGAATATGATTTTTTTCAACTCTTCACAAGAAATTCTCCCTGTTCCATTTATATCAAAAAACTTGAATATGATCTCATATTGAGCATCATGTTTTGCCAATAATTTCTGAAAGCAGACCCAATCCTCCATGCTCAAAAGGCCCTTTTTCTTAACATCTGCCACTCTGAAAAGGATCCTATACTCGTCCCGCCTTATCTTATGGCTCTCTCCCTCTGATGTGACCGCTGCGATAAAATCCTCGAGGCTCATATACAACTCCCCATGCTTCTCAGCTGTAGCATACTTGTTAAAGACTAATTTATAGTCCTTCTCTGAAGGCGCCCGATTCTTAGTAAAGACATTAAGAGCCCAGTCAAAGATAGGCTGTAGGACTAAGGACATTTAACAAATACATTAATTTCTCGAGGACCTCATCGGCTCCTGAGCTGCCAAACGGTTATAACATATTTTAACCCTTAATTAAAATACTGAGAGCTGGTAGCTGGTAAATTAATAAATTTATAAAAAATTAAAATTTTTTTAGCTTTTATAGATTAATATTTTTTAAAAATAAGAAATAAATAGGAGAAAAATAGAAATAAATAAGAAAGAGAGGCACAAGGCAGGCACAAAGAAGACCTATGCCTGGACTGGACATAGCTTTATTTTGATTATTGTGACACAGTCCAAGTTGTGGTACGGCCTCGAGACAGCCATTTGTTTATTTTTTTAAATCAGTGTTTTTCAGCAGATCCTTAAGATTTCAGGGAAAAAAAACCGCACAGGGAGAATATGCAGGATTTTGTGATCCGATTGATATCCATATTGTCTCCTATTGGCCTTATTTGAGTGGGTTATGCATGATTTTTGTACGCCAGAAAAAACCGTGTTGAGAGCAAGAAACGAGCAGTTTATAGGAAAAAGAGACAAGGAATGGTTCCTCGGATTGACTACAAGGGGGAGGGTGCCTGTTTTTCTGGCTCTTTTCATGCCAGCAGGCAGGCAATGGGCAGCCAGAATATGTATGAGCAGATCACGGAAAAACCGAGAGAAGAGCGCTCATATCTGGAGTTTTACCCGAATTTTGACATCAACCAGCCCCTAAGGATTATATATTCGAAAGATGGCAAGTGATATTGAAGCCATGTTTTTTTTCTTACATAGGTTTGAAGATCACAATTCAGCTATTCCACATCAATCAGACGATCCAAACAGCCCTGGAAGTCACAAATTGTGTGGGGGATCTAGCCAGGGAATTGATTTAGATAGGAATGATGATCCATCTTTAGGCCCAAAAATAGCAAAAAAAGAAAAACATACATTGGATTCTGATGTATCATTATGCAATGTTTCCAAGCAGGATAAAACACCAGGGCTGGATCAACAATTGAAAAATATAGAAAATCCATGTATTCAAGAATCATCAAAATTTTCATTTCGAAACATCCAACCTTTTGAAAAAGAAACAAGGTATACAGGACGCTCGATGACGGAATATGGTTATCAGGAAGCAGATGTTTGGACTAGGCCTTCAGATACGTATATTAGATTCGTGGGTATATATATAATAAAATATCAAATTTTCTAACTAATATTGATTTAGAAGAGTCTAAAGACGTTTTAGCAAATAGAGTCGAATACGATATGGATGAACAAGGTTAGTTATCGCAAATTGTTTTAAATGGAGACTCATTTTTTGGATGATTTCTGGTTAGAACAATATAATTCAAAAAGATTAAAGTCAGAGGGAGATACTATATCACATGAATTCTTTGAAATCGTATTGACAAAAATTGAAAAGGAATGGACAGAATTTGTATGTTTTTAATTATATAATATATTTTTTTGAGATCAAAAAATAACGTATGAAGGATAAAAAAATGCCTAAAGATCAATCCAAGGAAAATTTATCTCCTGATGATTCAAAATGTTCAATTTGTGACGATGGAGAATGCGAAAATGTCAATGCTATAGTATTCTGTGATGGATGCAATTTAGCCGTTCATCAAGGTATTTTGTATTTCTTAGTAATATATTTATCTTATAACATATACTAGACTGTTATGGCATTCCATATATACCTGAAGGACAATGGTTATGTAGAAAATGTCTTATATCTCCTCAAAGTACTTTGGTATTGTTCTTATACAATTATATATTCATTCTAACATAATAAGAATTGTGTCTTTTGTCCTAATACCTCAGGCGCCTTTAAGCAGACTTCAGATAACAGATGGGCACATTTACTCTGTGCTATTTGGATTCCAGAAGTTACTGTTATGAATACTGTTTATCAAGAACCTATTGATAATATTTACAAAATCCCTGCTTCAAGATGGAAACTCGTAAGTATTTTATCCAAGTTGTATTATATTGCTTATTTTAAAGATATGTTATATTTGTCAGCAAAGAATGGGCGCATCAATTCAATGTGCAAATAAATCTTGTTATAGAGCCTTTCATGTTACATGTGCACGTATGATAAAATTATATATGCCTATGAAGAAAAACAGCACAGAATTAAAAGCTTACTGTGATAAGCATGTTCCTGTGAGTATTATTAAGTCAAGTGATCTATATATATTAATGTTAAAAGAGCTTCTGGCGTAATGAACATAATATTGCAAAGTTTCTTCATGATACTAGAAAACATTTTTTATCTTATACACCTTCAACTTCTGAATTCCTAGAGAATAATCACAATTCTAATTATATACCCGGATCATCATCCAAAATCTATATAAATTTAAAAAAAGCAAAAACCTACTCTCTTATACCAGTATATATTCAAAATAGAATATTGGATTATATACATAACTTTCCAATCAGAAAAAAATCTATATTTATTACAGATATTTGTAAATATTGGTCTCTAAAAAAAGAATCAAGGAAAAACGCATCATTAATAAAAAGACTGCAATTGAGAACTGAGGTTTGGAAAATATATCATACAATTGTATTTCTAAAGTATCTTAGAATGAAATCCGTAATCTTTCAGCAGATCAACTCTCAGAAAGAATTGAGGTATACTTTAATTAATGTCTATATTGTTAACTAATCATTCAAGTTTGCAAAAATCTTAAAAAGCGATCTAGAAAAATTATTAGAGTTAACTGATTTTGTTAAAAAACGTGAAGAAGAAAAAAAGAAGATTTCATGTTGTTTAGAAACAGTAACCGATACCCTTTATTTCCCTATTACAAGTATCGTCAGATATATATTAAACTGCGTTGAAAGGTACATTATTTCTCAAGTTAACTGTTAAATCTAATTATTACAAGATGGGATAAAAATAGATTATTTTCGAATATTCCAATTGATGCTATTAACTACAATTCAATAAATGGCATGCCCACTTCTTTATCAATGATCTCTAAAAAAATTGAAGACCGAGAATATACTAATCTATTACAATTTAAGGTATTTTTTCCCAAAACAAGAAATTGATTAATGATTTAAGACTGATCTGATGCATGTTTTTGACAATGCTATGAAATACAACGACCACAATACAATATATTATAAAACAGCAGTAAGATTTAAACGACAATGCGAAAAATTATTTTTGGATGCAGAAAACAATATTTCTTTTTTAAAAATGGAAAATGAAAGAATGGTATCAGATTGGTCTATTTTTGAACCAAGGGGATTATCTATAAAAGAATATATACAAATTTGGCCAGGAGATGATATCAGACTAATGTCTCCACTTTCTGAAATTACTGATGAAGAATTTAACCTTCTTGAACGGCGTGTAAGTTTGATTCAAAAGAAAGAAGATCTTAAACGAAATCTGGAAAATGATATAGAAAAGAAAAACAGACATAATTTACGGAACAGACCTCAAAAATCCAAATAATATATTAATGTTTATATGAATAATTGTAATATATTCATATTTACAATTTACGATAGGATGATATATCATAAAAATTACAGCAGAAATCAATTTCTTATTATTTTATTATCATATACATTTACTTAGATCTACAAATAAATATTAATGAAACTGCCTAGGAATTACATTTATTCTTAAAAGAAAAAAACAACATTTATACAAGGATGCAAATAAAATATTATCAAAACATTTAAAGGCTTTATAAAAATAATTAAAAGCAAATACTATAACCTTAGGACAAAATGCAATATTTCCACTAACAATAAATATTACAGACTTAAGACGCAATACATCTATACTCAAAAATAACCAAAATATGAAAATGTATAGATAAATATTTCTATTGCATTTCCACAGGTTTAACAAAAAACAAGAATAATGAATACATCTTAATAGATAATGTGATATGATAAATATACAATATCTTCGTCACAGAAATATAGAAAAATATAATCTATACTATTAATGTATATTAGAAAATACCCAAAAAAATCATTAAAAATAATAAATCTATTACACTATCAATAACAATTCTTCATCTTTACCATAAAAGTAGTAAATATATAGTCTCTAAAATAAATCAATCTTATCAAATAAATATAAAACTGCTTTCCATATAAAATGATATTAGAATGTTATTTGTCAATAGATCACAAAACAAAACAATCTTTTCTAAACAATTGATATATAGAATATCAGTGACTGCTGATATCATCTTCTTTCGATGCGCATCTCATCTTAGACAAAACACATCATATATAGATATACGAATATTCTGACGACAAAAACAATACATAATCATTAATTATTCACAAAACCCCTCATGAAATTTTATTCCGAAATAGTATGAAAGCCAGTAATAAATCTGTAAGAGCTATTGTGATAAGAAAATGTATTGCTATCTTTAATAATTCAAACAATTTAGTCTCTCAAAATGCTTTCAAAATTTTCTCCATATATTCTATCCCGGTATATATTCACTTATTAATGTGCATATTTTTAAAACCAATATAATACTCATTTACCAATTCACTATTAAAAATCCGAGTAAATTTATAAAAAAGTATCGTATATTCATAACTTCCAAAATACGAATATCTTATTATATCTTTAAAAAATCAACTCATATCACCTAAATATATATATGTCTTTTAAAAATATATGTATGGCTTAAATGTTCACATAAACTCAACCTTTATATAATTAATAAGGAACGTTCAAAAAAGCCAAAGACAACAGATTGTGTACTTATTTTTCTCAAAACATATTCCCATCTTTTGTCTTTAGTACTGAGCCACATGTCCAAGTAATTAAATTGTATATGAAAAATGTTATCATAGATTATATCATACAAAATACGTATAAACCGGCATTCATATTTAAAAAGTTATTGTTGTCTGACCCACATCTCCTCATTTAAAACTTTTAGCCAATTTTCATTAACATTTTTTCTTAAAGCCTTTGCTCGACGGTTATAATCATCATCCTTCTGAAAATCCATATCTACATCATTATTCTAGACTAAAGAAAAGTTATCGATATTACAATCATTATTATTAACTATAGTTTTTCCAATTAATATTTGGTCATCCCCAGGAAATTCATCAAAATTAACAATTTCTTTTCCAACTATAATATTAGATGAATTATGAGATATTTTTTCAGATTCCAGCAAAATTTGTTTACGTTTGCGGACCTTTTCAATTAATCTACGTCTTTCCATGATTCCTGGCCCTTGTCCATCTATAAGAACATCACAAATATGGTTAGGCATGGAACGAAATATATTAAATATAGTAATGCGATAGGTAGAAAAATGCTTGTGAGCAAATGGATTTCCAGATACCCATATTTGTTTAAAAGCATGCGCATTTGCTAATCTTACAACTTCCATCGGATCAGACAAATAATTATCTCTAATATCCAATCTTTGAAGATTTATCAGTTTCTCAATTCCAGCCAAAGATCGTAAGCGGTTAGAACGTATATCAATAGTAACTATTGACGAAAGAGGATGACGCATTAATGATTGTAACGACTCAATCCTGTTATAAGAAATATTTAAAGATTTCAAAGAAATGAGTATTGATAAAGAATATGGAATTTCAACAAACATATTATGAGAAATATCCAAAGAAACCAAAGAACGTGCAATTGGAATTACTGCAGAAAATGAAAGCATGTTTAATGAATTATTAGATAAAGATAAATATTTCAAAAAATACCATTTCTTTAAAGGAAGAATCTCAGAATGAGGCTGTGCAGCTGGCATAGTATCCGTAGAATCACAAGATCTATTGGAAGAACCCGAATTATGTGGATGATACTGTACCTCAGAATTATCATATAAGGGTGATGAAAACTTTCTGACATGAGATACAAATGACTTCTTGAGATCTGTTGAAGAAGACTCCATACTTGGAGCATTAGCCATACCAATTGATGGATGAATCCGATTTGACTCAACGGATTTGTTTCGTAATGCTAACGGTAAAGAGTTACTCTTACGAATTCTCATTTTTTTACGTTTTTCGATATTCTTCAAAACAATATCAACAATCAATTCACTAGCATCACTTATTCCACATCCTTTCACTGTTAAAAAACGCAAATTATCTGCAATCTTATCCCAGCCATAAAACCTTCCAATTTCAATATTCACAATTTCCAAGCTCTTTAAATTCTTGAATACAGACAAAGGAATTGCAGTATCAAAAGGAAATTCCTCATATCCATCAATCATTCGAAAACTTGACGACGGAACCAATCTCAACGAAGGCAACTTGGTAAAAGAGGAATATAAATACATAATATCTGTCTGAACCTGCTCATAACCCCTTTCCTTAGGCGAAATCTTCCATCCCGAACTTAATCGCCCCCATATATTAGAAACCCCCTTAACAACGCTGCGAAATGAATTTACGCTACGAATAGATCGTGCATCGATCGTATCCTCTTTTTTCCAACCATTTGGATAATCATTTAAAAAAGAAACATAATTTCCGCCCTCCTTTCCATTCTGCAGCCTCTCCAATCTTATATTCATTGGACCTGTCGTGAGCTCCAACTCACTAAACCGAGACAGGACATAAAATAAATAATGCGGTGTCATAGACAATGTGCTTGATCTGCATCCGATTCTCCCATCACTCACCCAATGATAAAGACCCATTAAGACCGATATCCTCTTTTCCTCCGACTCAATCCAAGTCATTGGATTCTCCAGAGACGATGCCAATGATGACTCATTTGTCCTAATAAACTGGACCAACCGACGAAGATAGACATCCCCATCCATACCTACAAAGCCCACATATAAATCCTCAGATATTCTGTCCTTCTGAGCCTCTTTTATAGACCTTTTTATAGGCAGCCTTTGTTTTGCAAAAAAATGAGGTGAGCGCCCGAGTCTCAGAAAGAAAGAGCAATAAACCCAAAGACAAAAAACAAATAAACAAAAATACATAAAAAGAAGGAGAAAAAAGGCGGGTAGAGTCAATTGTTTGAAAGATAAAGATAAATAAAAGGGGGTTATGTAAAAATCCAAAATTTGAAAAAATTACATTAAAATACAGCAAGAGAAAGATCTTTTGGCCGAGAATGGGCGGGTAAATCGGTCGTTTTGTGTCCAGACAGAAGGCAGCATCGGATCTTTGGTCGAGGTTGCAAAAAGAATAAGCCTGCAAAAATGAGAAAATTTAAAACAGAAAAAAGAAAAAAACGATTGAGAAGCTTCACTAACTGTAATTCTTGGACGCTCCAGGTCTTCTCTCAGCCTGTTATTTAGTTCTGTCATTCGACGCAATTTTGACTCCGATATTGACGATTTAAAAGGTCTCTTGTGCAGACCAAGCATTCTACTGGGTAAAGACAAAAGCACGAGATATGTCCTGTGTGCTGCCCGTCATCAACAACCTGTGGCAACGCATCTGAGGAAAATCATTACTTAAGAGCTGCTTTGCAAAAATCAACCGTTTTTTTCAGAAAAAAAACGAAAAAATGCAAAAATTATACTACAACACCACCACACAGTCTTCTATTTCCAGTACAAGACAATGCTCAGCCCTATAGCCTAAATTCACCGCTTTATACCAGCTTATACAGTCCGATAGGTTGCCTGAAAGCTACGGGACACATTTTTTAAAAAAATCTATAAAAATAACTAAGTCCAGTGGAGATGCTGCTTCCACAGAGCAAACCAGAGAATGTCCTGCGGGTGAGTATAAGCAAGATATCTAAGAGTAGATGGGCTGACGGGCTGAATGGTTTAGCGTGCGGAGGGTTTGGACGAAAAAAAACGGAAGAAAATGACTGATTAATGATAGAATTAATTGCAGTTGGGCAAAGCCCAGCAGCCCTGCAATTGCTGCATGAATTGATACTTTCGAAGTGCTCTAGGAATGCAGCAGTCTCATCTTTGAAGCCTATTATGCTGCGGTTTGTGGGTTTATGCGTGGAATTGAGAAAGGGAAAGGTGGCAAAGGAGGCGCTTTATCAGTACAAGAATATTGCGCAGAATACATCCGTTGGGACGGTCGAGGTATAGAAAAGAGATCAATTTATAAGGGTTATTTATGTGTTTTTTTATTTCAGATCGTTTTAAAAAGATTTATTGATTTGGTGGAGGAAAAGGTTTCAGAGGCGCAGGTGCATGCAGAAAAACTTGTTTTGGACACAATCGATGATTTAGAGGCTTCGGAGACTCCGGAGAATATTATTTTGTCTACCGTTTCGGGCGATCAGTCGAAAGATCGCACTGATCGTGCGGTAGTAACACCATGGCTGAAATTTCTTTGGGAAACTTATCGCACAGTCTTGGAGATTTTGAAGAACAATGCGAGACTCGAGCAGGCATATCAAAGTGCAGTGAATCAGGCGTTTAGTTTTTGTTTGAAATATTCGAGAAAAACAGAATTTCGTCGACTTTGTGATCTTCTTCGTACTCATCTTCAAAATGCTACTAAATATTCTGGACAGCAACATTCGATTAATTTTAATGATCCAGATACGCTTCAGCGTCATTTGGATACTCGCTTTTCCCAATTAAATGCAGCAGTAGAACTGGAACTTTGGCAGGAAGCCTTTAAATCGGTCGAAGATATTAATAACTTGTTAACGCTTTCAAAACGGCAGCCGAAATTGTTGGTAATGACAAACTACTATGAAAAGCTTGGAAAAATTTTTGCAGTCAGTGAAAATTATTTATTTCACGCACTTATTTGGAATAAATACTTTGCATTAATTTCTTCTCAAAACAAAGCATTAAGTGACAAAGAGCTCGAAAGGGTAGCTTCTTTGGTTCTTTTATCAGCATTATCAATTCCTGTTATCAATATAACAAGGTCAAAGGGAAATAATGCTATGGAAATTGATGATACGAAATCTCGAAATACAAGACTTGCAGCACTTTTATCACTTTCGAAGCCTCCTACTAGAAGCGATCTTTTAAAAAAAGCGGTAAGTCATGCATTATTTGAAAAAAAAACATCTATTAATAATTTTAGCTCGGGAAAAACATTTTGGTTCATGTAAGAAAGGAAATAAAAGAATTGTACAATATATTGGAAGTGGAATTTCATCCTTTAAATGTTTGTCAAAAAGTCGAGCCTTTGATTAAAATCATAGCCCAAGATCCAGACATGGCACAATATATTAAACCTCTTCAACATGTCATACTTACTCGTCTATTTCAACAATTGCCACAAATATATGAAACAATTCAACTAGACTTTATATTTAATCTTGTTAACTTTTCAGAACCGTTTAACATTGATTCAATTTATATTGAAAAATTTATCATGAATGCCTGTAAAAAAGGAGAATTATCTATTCGAATTGACCATTCATCCAGATCATTGACTTTTGAAACAGATATTTTTACATCTCATCATACATTAACAGATAGTAATATTCGACTACAGTCTACACCATCTGAATTGATACGTTCTCATTTGTCACGTCTAGGAAAATGTTTACTTACCACAGTTTGTATTACAGATCCATCTTTTCTTCAGGAACGTGAAAATCAAAAAAATTCTGCAAATGAACGAGCGGTTAATGGTATTGAAAAAGAACAAAATGAAACATTGGCACGAAGAGCAATCATTGAACATCGAAAAGAAATTGTTGAAAACATGATCATTTCTAAAGAAAAAGAAGCGGCAACCAAGAGAGCACAGAAATTGCAACAAGAACAAGAAGCAGAACAACGGCGCATTGCAGAAGAAGCCAAAAAAAGAGAAGCAGAACGCATTAAAAAAGAAGCAGATGCCATTCGTGCAGAAGAGGCTAGAAAATTGGCAGACGAACTTAAGGCTAAAGGTGCTTTAAAAGTAGACGTTGACGATTTAGAAGGACTAGATACATCTAAATTAAGAGCCATACATCTAGAACAACTTGAAAAAGAGACACGAGACCTTAATGAGAAATTACGTATTACTTCTAAACGAATCGATCATCTCGAAAGAGCATTCAGAAAAGAAGAACTTCCTTTTCTTAAACAACTTGCAATTGATCAGGATGCTTTAGACAAATTATTTCATGAAAAAGCCAGAAAATTAAGGCTCGAAGCATCACGAGCAAAACATGACCATATGGTTGCACTTAAGCATCGCTTCCAGAGGCTTCATTCCGATTATTTGATTTATTATGATATGTTTCTAGAAGAATGCAAAAAACAACACAGTAAACAATGCAAAATTGCCAATAAAGCCTTAGAAAAAGAAAAAGAAGATAGAAGAAATTCTTATCGTAAGAAAAAAGAACAAGAAGAGAAACTAAAGTTAGAAGAGGAAGAAAGAAAAAGGAAAGAAGCAGAGGAGAGGGAGAGAATTCGCCAAGAAGAGCTTAGACTCAAAGCTATTCAAGAGGAAAATAGAGCTAGGAGAGAAGAAGAATTAAGGTAATTCATATTTCCAATAATATATATGTGCTGAAAACGCTATCTAGAAAACTCGATCAAATAGCTGAAAAACAAAAACAAAAAGAACTCGAAGTTGAAGACAAACTTCGACGAAAGAAAGAAGAATTACTTTCTAACGACCATTCTTTTGATCGATGGTCGAGAAAAGACCGATTACCATCCAATCCCTCAGGAGAAGAAAAATGGAGACCTGGAAAAGGATCCTGGAGACTTCGTGTTTCTGAACAGACTGAATCTACTGATTCTAACCTGCTTAACAAATCTAAAGTTGATGCACTTCAAAAATTAGAAAATAAGACTTTAAATACGGATAAGCCATCTGCTGCTGTTTATAAGCCCCCTGCAATAAGAAAAGAGAGTTCTCGTTGGTAAATTTCATTTATTAAGAAAACAACCTTTATATATATATTATATATTACTGTGGCCTATCATTTCTTAAAGAATATACATTAAAAACATAATATTTTATTAGAACATATATCAATATATGAATCATAAGCTTATTGATTCTTATTTTAGATTTCTTAATCTATTTTAATTATGTATATATATATATAAGTTAATTTCTATTTTAAAAATTTCAGGGTAAGGGATTTTAAAGTAAAAAAAACAAAAAATTTTAAAAAGAAAAAGAGGCAAAAAAGACTCAAAAATACCTTAAAAACATGCATATACAAGTAAGAAAGTGTCTTATATCAATAAGGTTATATAAATAGAAATTTCGTAGCGAATTCAGAGGTATCTGGTTTGTAAAAAAAGATGGCAAATTTATCTGTAAATTAGGTAAAAACAGGACCAATAGTCTATTATACGGAGGAAAGTAGCCCAAAAGGATGAATACAGTGAAAAAAATACGCATATAGCCCAAGAAATGACGCATATACCCGCTGCATCAGCAGAATATTTAACACATAGACTCAATCAATTAGCATGTAAAGAAGTTAATCAGGAAACAAGTAATAACTGCAAAGAAACCCGGGCAAAGAATTCCCAGTCGTCTCCAGGCGTATCGTTATTGTCAATGTTTCTTTCATCACCCAAAGCAGGCATTCCTGAAATATCGAATGTTGATCTTTTATCAGATCACGAGTCAACAAGCGGGCATTCAACGCCGACACCGCCTTTAATGCTTCGTCTTACGCCGAAGTCCAGCGTTAAATTTGTAGCGCCGCCTCGAAAATCAAATGTTCATGAATTAGTTCATACGTTATCTCCAATTCTACAACATCCATATTTTCCTCATATTCCTCAGGCAGAGCCCGTGGAAGAAAGACCTCAGTATTATGTTCGATTGGCAGCAGCACAAAGGGAGGGAAATATGCAGCGACGAGTATCGGAACCTTTAAAAAAAGAATTAACAGGTTTTTCGAGAAAAGACTCCAAAGAAACATTAAAAAATGGATTAATAAGGGATGAGAAGAGGGATACAGATATTTCAAATGATTTAAAGGGGCAGTCAAAACCATCAGTTAAGATTCTTCTAGAGAATGTGCTTCCAGGAGAAAAAATGAATTTTGTAGGAGTCGAAGATGAGACAGATGAAGATTATGGAGAGTTAGAGGATGAGGAGGAAAAAGAAATTCAAAAGGATCATTCATATAAAAGCTTTTATCGGAGTCAAAATATCGAAAAAATAAACCTTAATAATGCAAGAAATCATTCATTTGAACCTGCTTCATATGAAGAAACAGTCGCAGCCTCTTACGATTCTTTACGAAAATCTTCAATCTCATTGATTAACTGCATTAATCAATCTTTTGAATATCCTCCAACTTCACCTAAAAGTAATGATTTTCAAGACGATACGGATTTTATTTTAGGAAATTTAGATGAAGACCAACTTGTTTCCCTTAAAGAGGGACCAGATATTCAGAAATCTACACAAGAATTTAAGATAATAACACCACATGATATTGATCCTACTTTCCCATATTCCGATACAGAAGAAAGTGACAGTGCAGACAATAGCATTTCCAAAGTACGACATACATTATATCATCATTCACCACCACTCAGGATAAAAAAAAATAAAAAAATATCATCTATTAGATCATTACCAGGGCAAAAAAGAGGGATTTCATGAAAAAGAATATTTTAAAAAATATTTTGAAAAAAGCAAAATTCATACTATTAATATACCATTACATAATAATCATCAAAAGCATTCTGATAGCAATAAAAAGAGAATTGAATACCCCTATGCAATTAAAGGAATTAAAAAAGAAACTAATATATATAATCTGATGGAGTCTTTCTATATAAGTTTTTAAAGATATATTAATAGAGGATTTTGTTTTTTAATTTTTTACTTTAATATCAATTACTTTCAGATATTTCCAGATGCTTTGCAGATCTTTTGTTTCTTTTCAACCTCATGTTTCAATTCATTTTTACCCTTTTTTTAATCCTTAATCTTTATTTAAGGGACTTGGACGGCAACGTCATGAAATTGTGCAAAAAATATAGCCAGCTGAATAACATCTTTTAAAGGTTATAAGAGAATAAGACATAAAATTATTTAAAGGAAAAGACAGAATGGCTCTATTTATAGATAAATATAGGCCTAAATTGTTAGATCATATGCATTTTCATGAAAAATTAACAAGAACATTGAAAGCACTAGTAAGTGAGATATCAAAAAATAGAGGCGATTAAGATACGGAAAGGCGATAAGCAGTGATTTTCCGCATCTTTTAGTCTATGGACCCCATGGTTCAGGCAAAAAAACAAGGGTTTTGGCAACACTTTATGAGATTTATGGACCAGGAATTGAAAAAGTATATTTTTCTTGGAATTGCAATAAAATAAACAAGAATTGTAGCTAAAATTGGATCAAAAAATAATTCTGACACCCTCAAATAAAAAAGTAAAAATTAATATTATATCTAGCAATTATCATCTAGAATTTACTCCGAGGTAAATTCTTTGCTGATAAGATTAACATTTTAAAATATATACTAATAATACAGCGATTCAGGAATATATGATAAAATAGTCATTCAAGATCTTTTGAAGGAGATCGCACAAACTCGACAAGTAGATATATCAGCAAAACAGCGATTTAAAGGTTATTATTTTTATTAGGAAAAAATAAAAAGTGATACTAATTGTGCTTAAGTTGTAATTATTAACGAGGCAGATCATTTGACTAGCGAAGCACAAGCGGCATTGCGTCGAACTATGGAAAAATATTATCCTAATTTACGTCTTATTCTAATTACAAACTCAACGTCCAAAATTATGGCACCAATTCAATCAAGATGTTTTTTAATACGTGTTCCAGCGCCTAAATTAGAAGATATTGTTGTCGTTTTAAAGTATATCGCATCCAATGAGCATTTTTCAATCCCAGATCTCTTATATAGTAAAATCGCATCTGATAGTAAAAGAAATTTAAGAAAAGCTTTATTAATGTTGGAAGCGGTTTATGCGAAAAAGTGACACATGTTTCCGAACAATTGCACATTATTAATATGTCTAATATAGCTCTCGTTTGACTGAAGATGTGTCTATACCTATACCTGATTGGGAAATATATATTAATCAAATTGCTGATTCTATTATTCAAGAACAAACACCCTCAAGGTTCATAGATTAGCAATTTAATAAAAAAATACTAATATTATTTAGAATTCTTCAAATACGTGGTAAACTTTACGAACTTATTACACATTGTATTCCTCCATCATTAATTCTTCAAGTATGAACAACATATTAATATATATTTTTCTAATGAAAGGTTTTAACATTTAATTTAATTTCAAAAATAGATAATGCCTTAAAACCAGAAACTATAGAATGGGCGACTTTTTATGTAAGATTTTGCTCTATACAATCTATTATTAACAAACAAAAAAAGGAACATCGTCTTCAGCTTGGAAACAAAGCAATATTCCATTTAGAAGCATTTGTTTCAAAATTCATGAGAATATATTCTTCTCATTATAATGATTTCAATTAACTTACAATATTCAATTTTATTTAAATAACTGATCTAAAAAGAATATCAAACATATTATTCATGATGAATGAGCGGCTTTTACGAAACTATGCATCTTCTTCATTAGGCAATGTGTTACGAGGAGCATAATCTAATCCAATTCTTCCTGGCATATCTCGCTTAATAATTTCCCACTTTCCAGGTAATTTATATCCTGCTTTTCGAAGGGCTTCCATTGCAACTTCACTAGAAATACTACCACCTCCAATTTCAAAGACAACACGTCCAACAGGTACTCTTGCTGCCCAATGATCAAAACTGCCTTTTCCTTTTCCCATACGAGTCTAGAAGGGTAAAAAAAGTCAAAAAATCAGAAATAAAAACAAACCTCATTTCCTTTTACACATACTGGAATGTTTGTGGATATCCTCGTATATATTTTAGCGCCTTTAACAGGCTTTATTGCTTTCTTAATCATCATTTCGGCTGTTTGAAGTTGCTTTGCAGTAAATCGAACACCTTGATCTTTAAGACGCATACCAAACTCACCATATATAATTGTGGTTCCTTTATTACAGTATATATGAGTATTAATGAATTATTCTTTTTATAAAAAACCTTTAATTGACATTCCTGTAGGCACTGAGATTCTTCCTTTATGAGCTTTTTTATATTTTATACGTCTTGGAGCTTAAAAAAATATAAGAGATAAGAAATACCAAAACTGGATGGAATAACAACCATATTGATGTCCATTTCTTACTCGTATAATCACATAATTATTATATAAATATCTATCAAAGGAAACAGGAATTAAAAAAGGTAAAAAAGAACCATAAAGTGGAGATTTTTTGACGGGAAAAAAAGGGAAATAAAACCTTTTCATAGGCAAAAAAGAATATAACATTCTTTTTCCAGTGTTTCCTAAGAAAAATGGTTATTTTTTAAAAAAACATTTTACAATTTTATTAAGGTTACCGATCGAAATCAACGACTACAGAAAAAAATAAGCAGATGAAATTACCAGATAAAAGGCCTTTTAAAGGGTATTTCTTACTTCAGAGATTGAATAATAAATCAGCAAATACAATATTAAATAATTTCTTTTTTTGTTGCAGAAATTTTGGTGAAAAAACGGCAAAAAAAGGTGATTTTTGGAGTAACATTTTTTAATTACAGGAATATAATATTATTGAAAACACAGAAAGGATAAATACTAAGAAATATATCTCTATATTAGGGGAGAGTTACACTTCTGATAATTGGACAAACATTACACCAGCAATTCTTAAAGCAGTTGAAAAAAAATTACATTTTCAAGTATCACATCCATTAAGAATTCTTCGTCAGATAATAGAATCGCAATTTGATGCATCTGATTATGAAATATTTAACGACTTTTCTCCAGTTGTCAGTACAGTAAAAAACTTTGATTTGCTTAATTTTCCAATTAATCATCCTGACCGCAAATCTACTAATACATATTATATTAATCAGAACCAGGTTTTACGTACACATACGTCAGCACATCAGGTGGATGCGTTTAAAAGAATGAAGAAAAAAGGATTTTTGATCACCGCAGACGTATATAGAAGAGATGAAATAGATAAAAATCATTATCCAATTTTTCATCAAATGGAAGGAGTAAGAGTTTGGAAAAAAACAAAAGGAAAACCATTGGTGGAAGAAGTAGAAATGATAGAAAGTGATATTTCATATCTAAACATTGTCGTCGAAAATGCTACATTGCCTTTTTATTCTGAACAAAATCCTTTACAAAAAAATCACCAAAAAGATGAAATCGAAGCAATTGGAAGACATTTAATGAAAACAGTTGAAAGGATAATCGGTTATATATTTAAAATCTCACATCCATTACATGATCAATTAAACAAAACTACACCTTTAAAAATTCGCTGGACCGAATCATATTTTCCATTTACAAGCCCCTCATGGGAATTAGAAATATTTTGGGAAGGAAAATGGCTAGAAATATGTGGCTGTGGAATCATAAGTCATGAATTGTTGGAAATTGCAGGTATAAATTTAACATAACATTAGTAAATTAACTGTAATAGATATTCCTGATCGAATTGGTTGGGCCTTTGGTCTCGGATTAGAAAGAATTGCTATGATATTTTTTAAAATTCCTGATATTCGGCTTTTTTGGTCTAATGATCAAAGATTTCTTAAACAGTTTTCCCAGGGGAAAATATCTATATTCCAACCTTATTCAAAATATCCTCCATGTTACAAAGATATTTCATTTTGGATTAATGAAGAAATTTCTGATAAATCCAACTTAACAACAACAAGAAGAAAGAAGTTTAGCGAAAATGATTTTATGGAAATTGTAAGAAATGTGGGAGGAATTCTAATTGAAGAGGTTAAACTGGTATACAAATATATGATATTAAATTAAAACTAAGTGTATAGATCGATCAATATATACATTTAGAAACAAAAAGAAAAAGCCTATGTTATCGGATTAATTATAGATCAATGGATAGGTAAAAACAAATGCTATTTAAGCCATTTAATTCTAACTATAATAAATCAACAGATCACTCTGTGATAAAGAAGTGAACAAGCTCCAAGAACATCTTAGAAGACGTATTACAGAAGAACTAGACGTAGAACTTCGGTAATATAAACAATTTTCAAACCTTATATTACAAAATTTACAATTTATTAATATACTTATTATGCATAACACAAAGTTCAATCATCATTTTTAAAAAAAAGGAAAAATAAATACATCAATCTTTTTTACAAATCTTTAACGTCTTTAACAACGCCCACCTTTGCCGGACGAATCACTCGCCCATTTAAAATAAACCCTGGTTGTTCACTATGAAAAATCGTTCCTGCTTCTTTTCCAGGAACCGATGCTTCATATACCGCCTCATGTAGATTAGGATTAAATTTCTCCCCGAGACCATCGTATTTCACGAGACCATGTTTTTCTAGCGTTTTATTCAAAATGGCTTCCGTCATTTTAAGCCCCGTATAAAGATCAAATAATTCCTTATTCTTTTTTACATCTACTCGACAATCCTCTGGAATCAAAGCTAATGCTCGTTCCAGATTATCAACTGAATTAATCAAATCTTTTGCAAATTGCTGAACTGCGAATAATTTCGCATCTTCGATTTCTTTTTGCGTTCTGATCTGCAAATTCCTAAAGTCCGCAATAGATCTCAAGTATTTGTCCTATTGTTTCCTTTAAAATTCGTTTTTTCACTGTTTTTTCCCTACTTTTAGTCTTGCAATCTCTTTTTCCGGATTTGCCGCAAAATCCTGAGGCTTTTCAGCCGCTGGCGGAGAAGGCTCAACGACAGGCTCCTGATCTGCAGCAGGGCTGGCCCCATCGAGGGCCTTTTCGGGCTTCTGGCCCTCCAGTTTCGCTTGTTCATTCTTCAGCACTAAATGGCCGCCAAAGGCCCGTTTGAAGCCGGATTTTCGGGAGAAAGACACTGGGCCCACGAGCAGAGCCCTCAAGCGATATGCTCTCAGCAAAAAGGACATCTTTTGTGGCGAAATCCGCCTTTTTCTAATTTTACACTTTTTTTACGTCGTCGCAGGCCTCTCGACGGGGACAAACCCTAAAAATTGGATTTTTGGGTGCAAAAAGTGCTTTTTTTTACAAAAAAAGCCCCCCCAGCCAAATCCTCCGCAAAATTTGCGTTAGAGCCGTGTTTTTTTCATCAAAAACCGTGCCTTTTTCGTTTTTCGCCCTTTAAAGCCTCCCCCCACAGCGGCCGATCAGCAATCGACCTACAAAAAAAGCCTTACAAGCTGAACGCACAGGAAGCGGCGATTAAGATAGAAAAAGAGGTCAATCTCAAGCAGATCTTGCACAGAAAACTGCCTATTTATTTTGAGGATGGTTAAATTGAGAGAAATCCAAAGAACAGCGACATTTGCCTGGAGCCCGTGCGAGGAGGGAGCTTGGCTTGCAACGGGGACAATACCCGGGGTGATTGATGCAGGATTTTCAGATACAATGGACCTGGAGCTGTGGAGAATTGATCTGATGGATTGGTCGTCAGAGTCGTTTGAAGTGGCAAAGGCAAATCATGTGATATCGAGCGGCACGAGGTAGGAGTGAATAGGTCGGAGAAGGGAATTAAGCAGGGTTTGAGAGTAGATTCAATGATATTGCGTGGGGATCGGTGGTGGAGGGGAGAAGAGGCGGGATTATTGCGGGGGCGATGGAGAACGGGGCACTCAATCTGTGGGATGCAGACTTGATACGGAGGGGTGGAGGGTAAATAGATGAAAAGATCAGGAATTGGGTTAGACGGGTCTAGGGAAGCGTTAATTGCACAGAATACGACTCATAATGGGGTTATTAAGACATTGGATTTTAATACGACCCAGACGAATTTGCTGGCATCGGCGGGGGAGAACGGAGAAGCAAGTTTGGGCGGGATTGAGTATGTAGATTAATAGAAGTAGATTTGGATTTGGGATATGGAAAGCCCGACCAAGCCGTATTCATCCGGACAAAAATCAAATCAGCTAGGCGAGATTCAGTCGATAGTATTCAATAAAGATCAGAAAGTTCCATATATTTTGGCGACAGCGGGGAATACAGGCGTTACGTCGGTTTGGGATCTTCGGGCCAAGAAGGCTATTGTGAATCTTCAATTTCCTGGGGTGGGTGGAGGAAAAAAAGGAATGAGTTCAGTAATGTGGCATCAAAATTTTGTAAATAAAACAAAAGCTTTTTTGCACTGCTATAACTGATATTTGTAGGCAACGAAGATTATTACGGCATCTGAGGAAGATTCGTTGCCGGTTATATTAATCTGGGATTTAAGAAACTCGCATGCACCAGAAAAGGTATGTATTATTGGATTATAAATAAATTCGTCGTTATGTAATGCAAAAAAGGTTTTGTCGGGTCATGAGGCAGGTGTATTATCTATTTCATGGTGTAATCAGGATTCTGGACTATTTTTATCATGCGGAAAAGATAATAGAACATTATGTTGGGATCCATTTTCAGCAGAGTTAATTGGCGAGTTCCCTCGATCTAACAATTGGGTATTTAGGGTTTCATGGTCTTTAAAAAACCCAGATGTGATTGCAAATGCTTCTTATGATGGGAAAATAATTATTCAAACAATTCAAACAACTCAAACCCTTAAAGCAGAATATTATACGGACCTTTCATTAAACACATCAAATGCAGATTTCTTTGACAATATTCCATCATGTTTAAGATCGCACGAACCGCCTTTATTATTAAAAAAACCGCCTAATTGGCTTAAAAGAAGTTGTGGAGCAGTTTTTGGATTTGGAGGCAAATTGATAGTATTTGGAAATAACAAAACATCCGCATCAAATAGCATTAAAATTATCAATACTATAGAGGAATTAAACATTGTCGAGGAATTAAGTATTATTGACGATGCAAATAACTTTGAAGAAATTTTAAAAAAAAATGAAATTAAAACATATTGTCAGAAAAAAGTTCAAGAAACAAATGATCCTTTTCAAAGGAGAGTATGGGAAGTCCTTTTCATTCTTTTGCATGAGAATTCCAGAGATAAATTCATAGATTTCCTTGGATTCAAAAAAGATAGCATTGAAACTGAAGTATTGGATAAGGTTAGAGAAATTTCTATATCTAAAACCAAAGATGCCGCGGATAATCAAGAAACTATAAAATCTAAAGAAGAAAACCTAGAAAATTTGTTTAAAAAACATGATACAAATGCTGATTTTTTCCAATTGAGAACATCTGATTCTGATAAGAGTTTATTCTCCCATTTACAGGCCTTGAATGAACCATTTTCAATATTTAAAGATAGTGATTCAGAATTAGATAAAGTTATTACCAAATCTATTTTCCTAGGGCAATTCGATAAAGCGGTTGATTTATGTTTGCAAGAAGATCGACTTTCTGATGCGTTAATTTTCTCTTTTTGCGGAGGAAAAGAATGCCAAAGACGTGCACAAAGAGCATACTTTAGGAAATTTAATAGCATTCCATATATTAGATTATTATCTTCCATAATCGAAGAAAATTTATGGGATATTGCATTAAATACAGATTTGGAGGATTGGAAAGAAGCTCTTGTTATTATATGTACATTTTCAAAACCTGAAAACTTTTCAGAATTATGTGATGCACTAGGTGATCGAATAGATACGAAATTTCGCTCCAAGAATACAGATCTACAATTAAGAGATCAGGCAATTTTATGCTATCTTATGGGAGAAAAACTTGGGAAATTAATTAACATTTGGAATGAAGAATTTCAAGAAAAGAAAATATCTATATTTAAGCATATTAAAACTGATAATAATTCAAATATTTCACCTTGTTTCTTACATACAAAGCTTCTTCAGGATTTCATTGAAAAAATAGGCGTTTTTAAACAAATAATAAAGTCAGATGATGTAGAAAAATCAATAAATTCTGACACCTTATCTTTATTATATAAAAAGTACGAAGATTATGCAAATATAATGGCATCACAAGGAAATTTCATTATTGCTCAGAAGTATCTTAATTTATTACCAGACAGTTACAAAGATTCTATAATGGCAAAAGAACGTATTAATAGAATCTTAAACGTTTATCGACATTCAAATACAGTTAAGGACTTAGACACTTCTCAGCAATTTTTACATACAAAGTCATTACCACAACAACCAGTGTCAAATCCATATACAACACATTTATATCCTTTTCAAACATATAACTCATATACTCCGAATGTGGATATATATGGTCAACAAGCTGATTTACGTTCGACAAATAATCAACCTCAATTACAGCAAAATCAACCCTCATATGCAACATGTCCTACACCGACTGCATATGTTAATCTTTCTTCACAACATAAAGATATTCCATCATGGAATGACGCACCAATTATTAACGTAGTTAAAAAAGTTGCTCCACCTTCAGGCCATGTATCTACTCCATTCACTCAAAACACATATCAAAACGAGCAGAATGTTATTAATAAAAAATTCGATCAATTTCCTCCGCAAAAGCAAACATTTATTCCTCCACCTCCAATGACTGGGCAAAAATATCAGAGATTATCTGCTCAACCTGTACAGAGCAATACACCGGGACCATATAATTTGCATCCTAATACACAAACAAACAATTTATTCACAAAAAACAACCAAAATGTTACAGAAACGCAGTTGTCTGGATTAAATATATATGGAGCAGGTCCATCTAATCCTTACATACCAATACCTAACGTTTATCCTATAATTACTGGTTATTCAAAGTTGCCTCAGAAGACAGAAAGTTTACCATCACCAAATATTGAACATGAATCCACAAAACATAATCTGTCAACAGAATCATATACAAGTCAGGCTAAAACTTTGTATTCTCCTCAAGAACAAACAATTTCTCCGGTACAAGCATCATCAAATCTTCAAGTGCCATCGAATCCTCAAACACCATCAAAAAATAACTCTGCAAAAATTCCACAAAACAATCCCACATCGAATCCTTTAAAAACTACTACTTCACAAAATTCAAAATATCGTAATTATTATTATTCACTAATATATATATATATTAATGCACTATAGCTCCTGGAGATCGATCGCACATACCTCCTCAATTTAGACCCATTTTTGAAGGCCTTTCATCTGAAATGGAACAAGTTAAGTTATACGCACCGGTATATATTTACAAGTCCTTTTCTTTATAACTTATTTTTATATAGCCAGCATTCAAACGACAAGTACAAGATACAGAAAGACGACTAAATATTCTTTTTGATCTTCTTAATAACAATTATGGTCTCTCTAAAGAATTATTGGATGATATGAAAATTCTTGTAGAAGGTTTATTTTTTTTTATACAAAAAGAAACTCATATTATTTAGCCATGCTAGCCAAAAACTATCAAATTGCTTTAAATATACATATCAATCTTATTACAACTAAAACAGAAGAATGCGGTCATTGGATGGTAGGTGTTAAGCGATTACTTGAGGTACTTTTTTTTATACACAAAAATACAACTAATTTGATTTTTTATCTTCAGATGTCAAGATCTATACCTACATAATACTTCAATTTTTAGACAGGCCAAGTCATAGTCGCAACTTCATATTAAAAATCAGATGATACAATTTTTGCTTTTTATACAAAAACATAAATCTATCTTCAAATATACAATTATGATGTTTATTAAGGCACTCTATTTATTTATTTAAATCTTAAAAACCGGCTTGCTAATTACATTTCATAAAGGCACGTAATTAACACATCTCTCCGACGATCGGATTTCGACTAAACTTGTTATAAAAAAGTAAAAACTATAAAAAATATAAATGGAAATTTATAAAGAAGATAAAACATAGTAATGGATACAACATCTAGGGAGGAAGAAGATAAAGATACACCTATTTGTAGGATTTGTTATGGCGGACCAGAAGATCAGTCTACATTAGGCCGACTTATTTCTCCATGCCGTTGCCAAGGGACTATTAAAGTAAAGAAAAATAAATAAAAAATAAATAATTATTAATCTATGAAGTGGGTACATGTAAACTGTCTTTTACAATGGAGAATAAAAAGTAAATCTTCTAAAAGGTATCTTTTTAATAAATTAAAAGAGGATCTGGACTTTATTAACAGAAAAATATAGTTATTACCGTTGTGATCAGTGTCATTATGAATATTTATTTCTTCGGCCACAGCTTTCCGCTATTCTTGTATCTTATCGTAAGTTAAATTAATGACCATAAATACACATACTAAATCACGCAGCATCATTATTGTTATGTACAATACTAGTTTTTATAGGTTTATCCTTTATTGCAGGATTTATTGTTAAACTTATTTTTTATTTTGGCTTTGAATATATAGTTGATTTTCTCTTTTATGAACCAATTCCTATTCCCGAATCCTTTGTTCGGCCTCGCACTTTATGGCAAATTTTTTCTGTTATAGATACAACCCATTTTATTCTTGGATTTATCTCTTTGGGTGCAATAGGTACAATTCAGCTCTTGGGTCCCATACGAAATTATCGTACCTTATTTAGTACTCAACGAAGACGACATTTACGTCATTTTCGGGATGGGATTATGATTTTTTATTTTACTGGAATGCTAAAAATTGCCTGGAATTTATACAAAAAAATTCAATGCTGGTCTCGTTATTGGCTAGAACAACTGGGCAATCGTATTCTTGAAGTTGGCGAGCAACCACTTAATACATAATTTACATGTATCCATCAAAAGTCCTCACATTTCACCTTGGAGAAAATAAAAAATATACAATATTTTCACTTGTTTGTGACTATAAATGACTTGTTTTAATCAAAACAAATCCAATGCATCATACACTATGCTTGGCTTTTGACAATATATTTACTATTGATTTATTTTCTTTTAAAGACACTCAATTCTCAAATAGTAGTAACTATTATTAGCAATAAACTCATTTATGTATACAATTCTTGTATATTTTACATATTGTTTTTTTACTTGTTCCTATAAATATTTATAAACATTATCGCGTCCTCTGCAACTTAAGAATTTCAAATAAAATTCGAGACCAAGAAAAATGTATTTCTGCTAGAATTCTAAGCATAAAGGCGCATACAATTCGATAGGATGACATGAAATGGCGCATAACCTCTATAGGAATGTTTTTGCTCGCTTTAAAGCTCATAACTTGCTTTTTTGCTCCAGCTTGCTATCAACCAGGGCCAAAAAGCCCTTTATTTATAGAATAGAAAAGAAGATTTCACTAGCATTTCTTAAAGATATAAAGATATTCACGCTTTTTTTATTTTTCTGCTTTTTAAGGACAGGTTTTGCTTATAAAAGGTTCATTTGCAATTTTACAATATACTCGTCAAATTCGTTCTTAATGATTAAATAATAGTAACAAAAAGCCAAGTAGTAGTGGACAAGACGGACATTTATCATTAGGTTTTTATACGCCTCGCGTTTTGTCACAAAATACATATTTAAATACATTTAGACGCGGGATTTTATGCAAAACAAAATACATACAATTCGATTCAGGTAGACAAGTCGGATCATCACGGTTTTGAGAACAATGGTTTTGGAAATGACTATACAGAGTGTATATGAATAGCTTTATTTTTAAATGATTTATGAACATAATATAGCATCTAAGGATTTTGGTTCAGATACAGATGGAAAAACGGAAAATGATTCTAAAAAATATTTTCAGTCTTTTTCAGGCAGCTATATTCCTCTATATCTAAAACGCGCGATTATCAATTCTTTGAAGCCTATCAGACAAATGTCATCTAAACATTTAACAGAAAGAAACAAGCTTTTAAATCATTTTATAGGATCTTTGAAACGCAGTTTTTCTGAATCATCCAATAGATTAAAAGAGAAAAATATGATTAATCGTATTCATAAGCGTTCATCTTCAGAACCAATTAGACGAAGTCAAGTTTACTGTGTTAATTTTTTGGAAAAATTAGAGGATTCTAGTCTAAATAGAAACTCTAGGAATTGTTTTAAGGAAGCTTTTTTTTTTTCACAGTGTCCAAATATTTTTGATATTCCTTGTCTTTGCAGATCTAGTAACTATAAAAGCCATATAGCTTTATGCATTTATCAGAAGAGTCTTGTTGAACTTGTTTCTGCTTATTCATTTGCAAGTGAGTTATGTTCTCGTTATTCATCTCTTCCTAGTTCATGTATTTCTTTTCTTATGGCAAATTCTCAAAATTTATATAAAAGATATGATTTTAAAGATAAAATTGACACATCGAAAGAATCCTCTGGCGGGAAAGCGTGCTCAAAATCTTATTCAATTTTTTCTAATTTTTCAATTTCAACATTAATATTTATTGTAGTAGGAACAGGTATTTTTCTACAGACAGGAATTTTATCCTTAATATAGATATGTATTAAAAAGGGCAATGACTATTAGTATGTTTTTTTGATGCAATTTTGGACTCAAACAATTTATTCTTTATTCCTTTTAGAAAATATAGTTGAGATCGTTTTTAAAAACCTTAAATGTAGTTCTTTAAATTATAAATATGAATATACATAAATTATAATAAATCATTCTTTCAGAATAAGCATAATCTGAATCACTAAAATATTAATATAATCATTATACCTTTTAAAATTGTAATTCAACAAAATATTAACAAGTCTCCGTATAAATAATATTTAAGGTTAAATTCAAGATTCAAAAACTAAGTCATTATGTACATATATAAAAATTGTAGAATAGCCAACCATTTAGTCACAATATATAACTTCTGCCTTTACTAATGTTAATATAATCTTTTAAAATATTTAAGGAAACATACGACAGAATTAGCTCTACATACAATTATTCTATCACCTTTTTTTGACCATGAAACATCAAAAACATGTTCAATAACAGAGTTTTTATTCGGATTTTTATCTATAGACTTATCATATTTACCGCACAAATAACCTTCTTTAATATCATATAAAATTACAGAACCATCTTTAGTACCAGCTGCTAATATATCCCCACTTGGATTAAATGAAATCGTAAAAAAAGCCCAACCATGAGATAAAGAATGCAAAGGAGAAGATTGAATAGTATTCCATACTTTTATTGTCCCATCTAACGAACAAGATACAAATATAATCATTTCATCAGTTTTTTGTTGAGGTTTCCATTGAACCTCAACCACACTTTTAGAATGTCCTAAAAATATTTTTTGTGGAGATGATATATCTAAAGACCATATCTAAGTAAATTAGCATATAAACAAAAAAATAAAGTCGTTAACTTTTATTGTGAAATCATCTGAGCATGAAAGGAGCAAATTATTATGAGAATTAAACTTAATGCTATTAATTTCTTTAGAATGACCTTCCCATCTTCTTAACAATTCCGCTTTTTCAGCAGACCAAAAGTCTAAAGATCCATCTTTTCCACTAGATGCAAACGTTTCATCACTGATCCACTCAATATCTGTTATAGCACATGGCCTTTTGTCATAAACATGTTTTAAAGTACCATTAAACATATCCCATGCAATAACGTAACTATCACAACTTGCAGTAAGCAATAAATTATTTTTACTATTCCATTTTATTCCCATAATAGGACCATGATGTGCAGTAAACAAATATATTAACACCCCCTTCAAACTCCATATACGAACTTCACCATCATATGAACCAGCCGCTATATAATTACCAGAATTCTATAAAAAGAAATAGATTAGAAAAATATTTCATAAATAAAAACGATTATACATACATCCCATGATATAGAAGTAATATCTTTTTTTTCATTTAAAGGTGTACAATTTAAAACAAGATTATCTAAAAGACTATTAGCGGTATCATTTTCCATTAATTTCCAAATTCTAACAGTAGCATCTGCTGATCTAAAAACACAATATAAACAATATTTTCAAAAATTCCTTTTAACATACGCAGTAGCAACAAAATCTAAATATACAGGATTCCATGCACCTGTAAACACATTTTCTTGATGACCACATAATAATACAACTTTTTCCATTTTTTTTATTAACCATGATGCATCGGTTGGTGACATAATAGAAGTTTCCAATTCCAAATGAGATTTTTCTTCCAAAAAGACTGAAGAAGACTCAGATATTTTCAAGTCCTCCATTATTGATTCATTAGATTCTTCAAAAACGCTCGTTTCTTTAGATTCTGCGGGCTCTTTTAATTCTTTAGATTCAGGAATTTCCCAGGGCTCCAACGATTTCCCCTGGTTCAGATCATGAATATCACTATCCTCCATACTCAAAAACGGCCCTTTTTCCTTTTCTTCCTGCAAATCCACCTCTATCACCTCTGGCAAGACAGTTTCAACATTTTCGCACAGATGACGCCCAATCAAAGAAAAGGGAAGCATGCACCTCCTTATAGACCCATTCTAGACACATTTCAACCCCGCAGCCCCGACCAAACCCACTAAAAATCACCTTATCCACATGTGCCTCTACCTCCATATATTGCAACCCCTTCTGCAAAACGTTAATCAGCGCGCCTGCTGATACTTCTTTCGACCACCTATTGTCCTCTAAATGTGCACCTGATTCATGCTGAAACGCAAAGGTTGTATGTTCAAATCCTATCTTTTCGTCAAAAACAAATATCAAAGTCCAGTGTATTTGCCTGATTCCTGAAGGTACCTCCATATAAGATAATTAACCTCATTGCTGCTCATCAAAAGGGCTGGTTCTTCTGATGAAACGAGCGCTTCTTGCGCTTCAGACTCAGTCGCCGCCAGCCTTTTTTTTTGAAAGTGGAGGATGACGTCCACAGGTTGTTATAGCGATGGTTGCCACGGTGATGGTCGTTATAGTGACGGTTGCTGCGGAGATGGTTGTTATAGTGACCGCTGTCACGGTGATCGTTGTTGTAGAAACGACTCCAGGAAACAAGTATATCCACACCTCAAAAATTAATAAAAAGAATTAAACGATTTTTAGTCGTCCAAGATTCATGATACAGCTAGAAATCAGGAAAATCCCGATAGTGACGAGGTTGGAGATCAATTGTGCTTTTTTTCGGGAAAAAAAGGGCATTTTTCTGACAAAAAACGATAGATTATGTGTTTGTATGACGACAGTTCTTTTTCTTTTCTATTATGCCTTAAAATATGTATTTTATATGTTATATGGTCCATTGTCATCGAATAAACCGTATCCTGTGGCACCCTATTTGGTGATTGTTCCAGGAATTTCATATATTTTTGTTTGGACGTTTTTTATAGCCAGTTTTATTGAAAAAAATGTTTTTATGGTATTATACAGCAAATCATGCATTTCAAGTTTTTTTATGGCTCTTATATATGACTAGTTGTTTGTTTTATTGACTATGTTGTTATATAGTGGAAAATACTTGGAAAAATCATGGGGGTCAAAAAGTTTTTTAAAGTTTATATTAGTCATCACTATTATTCCAAATATATTTATCTGGATTTGGTTCATTTTTTGTTATATGATTCAACGGAAAGCGTCACTATTGTATATAAATTTTATATTTTTAAAGGTTATGATTGATAAAACAAATAGAATTAAATCGATTCACGGAGGATATGCTCTTTATGCAGGGTTCTTAGTTGCATTAAAACAATTAATTCCAGAACATGTTATATCATTTTTTAAAGGGATTATAAGAATACGTATAAAAGTAAATATTGTCTCTGATATTTATAATGCCTAATTATTTAAGTATACTCCGGCTTTATATGTCTTTATCATGCCATTCATAGGACTACTGGTCAGAGATGAATCACTTGGAATTTTGTCGTGGTTAGGATTCTTAAGTTCTTGGGTTTATTTGAGATTTTTTAAATGGAATACACCTAATTTATTATCGCATTTAACATTTGATCTTAGAGGAGACAGCTCAGAAACATTTGCATGTTAGTATATTTTTTCATCTTTATTTTATTAAAAAGCTATAGTTTCTTACTTTTTCCCTGAACCTATACAGTTATTAATAAACGCAATTTCTAGAAAAATTCATAATTTTCTTGTATCTATACACATAATTTCATATTCCAATGAAGCACAGACTCAACAAGCAGAAAAATTGCTAAACAATTTTCAACAAAAACAAGACCTTTTTCCAAATACATATCATTCTGAAGCAGAAAGAAGAAAGTATGCTAATTATACACTTAAATTAATCTTGTTAATATATTTTTTCATAGAACACTTGCCTTAAAGACATTAGAAGAACGATTGAGCTCATTAACGAACTCTAACCCTGCTTCACAATCATCTATAACAGAACCATCTGTATCACTTAGAGAAAGTTTTGATCAATTCTCAATTATAAATAATGACAACAAAAATTAGAGTAAACCTGAAAAATAGAATGCAATTGTATGGATCAAATGTTTTAAAATGTCAGTTCTAACTTTAGAATAATCAAGTATTGTACTTTTACTGTCTATTCAAAATATTTAAACAATTTATTGCTACTATTTAAGCTTCATATATCCTCAAAATAGAATAAGATATATAATTGATCAATAAATAGGTATTTATGTGATTAAAACGTTTCTTATATTCTATTAAATTTACAAAGATTTAGACCTTTAATATAAAAAACATATAAAACAAAAAAGATTATTTAAATTTATGATTTTATATTAAATAAAAATAAAAGTCCCATTGTAGTAAAGTTAATTATTGATAGAACTTATTCAACACTTCTGAAATTCTTGTCATAATCCAATGTATTTATAACTTATTTATATTTCTTTTCAATATATAAAAATCTATTTAATATTAAAAAACAATATCAATACAAGTTAAAACTGTGCTAAAACTAAGATTAATATCCTAAGTCATTATTTTAAAACATATGCATTCCGTCATATAGAATATCATTTATATATTACATACACTTAATAGCATTATTAATCAAGAAAATACATATTTAGATACACCAAAAATTCTAATACCTTTTCACTAATTACCACATCAAGAATTTAGCCTTTTGATATCTTCCCATGTTTTTTCAAATACTTGCTCAATAAGATTGATTACATCATTTTTATTCCAATTATTTTTCTGTTGCCAAAGAATATTTATACATGTGGAATAAAGCTTTTCTAAATCTTCAACACTTGCACTATCAGTCATTTCAACCATTTTATCCAATAAAAGATTAAGCCTAGAGACATCTAATATAAGTGTAAAAACAGACGTATCATTTATATTTTCGATATTAAAAATCTCATTATTAGGATCACAGTCATGATCAATCTGTGATAGCTGTGATATATTAGATGATTTTTCATTAATATCATTAGTAGATGTAGAATTTTCTTCTAGAGAATTAAAAATATTAGAAACTAAATTATGAAATTTATGATCCGAGTCCTTTAAAATCGGGTTTTTTGAGGAATTCGTGTCTATTTTTTTATTAATCTCAAAATCTATATTCATATTATTTTCATTGTTCTTATAATCAACCGCTTCAGTCTGTATAAAATCGATCATATGTTCAATATTTTCATCATATGACATATCATCTTCGGTAATAACATCATTAACTTTTGTATTTTCCAAAGGCAATTTAGTGATAGAAGGAGCAGATGAAACTAAATTATTTCTGTTCAATTTTTCTACATTATCAGAATTCTGGAATTCCGACATATTGCTTTTATCAATTTCCAAAATCTTATTTTTCTGTCTTTCTTTCTCTCTCTCTATCATTCGACGACATTCAAGTATAAAATATGAATCAGATATATCTTCTACACTCATTTGTGCATTAGTATACATCTCTTGAGCCTATAATTTTTAGCTATAAATATTAAAAAGCCAATAGAATACTTTTAATAATCTTTCACGATCTCCACTAATATTTGCATCATACATTATTGCCTTTATATCATGTAAAAATTGTTTAGGACTTAAATAAATACTATTCCATAATTTTTCTTCAATCAATTCTAAATCCATATTAATAAATTTTTTCCCAGTGGCCTTTTCATGAATCAAATTATGTTCAACAAGTTCATAAGGCTGATTGGTAATATCTATTGACGAATCTTTTGGCGAAGTCATTAAATACCATATTTCATTAGGATCCTATAAAGTTTAAATCAAATAAGTAATATAACGAAAGTAATCTTACAATAACAGGTTTTCTAAAACGTTTATACCGTGTTTTTAACATTTCCATGAGGGGACTTAATTTAACTTTAACTATATTTTTCAATTTACGATCCCTATATTCCAATTCTTTTAATTCATTCTTGGTAAGTACTTTTGGAGGAGGGTTGGGAGCTTTTGGAAGATCCTTTAAGATTTTTTTTTTCTTTTTTAAATCATCAGATATTTTTGAAGGAGGTATTTTTATCAAATCAATCAATTGTTTAAAAAAATCATGCCGAAAATCCTTTCATTGTTATTTAAAACTTATAAAAGTCTAAAAATGAATACCTTAATAGGTGCAACCAATTCTATCATATTTTCTTCGGAAATATTAAGCCATAACAAAGCTTCTTTGTCAAGTTTATCAATTACATCGTTAACAACGACGAAAAAAAGTACCCGTTCTGTCGATTTTAAACTCGTTAATAACATTTTCAAAGTTGTTTTAACAGACTCAGAGACGACATAATACCATATTTGAAAATCCGGTATATAAATTACACTTGGTTTATGTCTTTTCGCTTCAATAAAATACTGTACTATAAGTGATTCTGGTGTCTAAAAGAATGGATCATATTAAAAATTATAAAATATTAAAAAATATATACTTTTGTAGAATCTTCCATAAGTGAAGCAAGATCAAAAGATCGAACATAAATCCCCTCAAAATGATAAAGAACGGCAGCACTGATATATTGTTGTCCCATCCCAGGTTTACCATGTATAAGTAATCTAGGCCTAAAAATCCTGGACATTTCAAATGCTATATAATATTAAATTTTAACCAATGTTTAAAATAACTCTTACTCTCCAAAAATTTTTCATATTCAAATGAATTTTCTTCTAAAGGTTCATATATAGCCTTTTCTAGAGAATTTGCATTTTCATTTTGTGGCATAATATAAGAAAGCTTTTCCTTTATTTCAAGTAATTTTGAGTTTAATAACGGGGCAACCATATCAGGCAAAGAAGATACTTCTAGATGTGTAGATCTTTGAGAAGACGGTATAATTTCTAATTAAGTCAAATTATATTCGACATATATAACTTCTTACTTTTCATAGAGGACATGAAATCCTTAGGCTCTACCTTTATATTTTCAGAATCTATTAATAATTTATCTGAATTCTTATAAATTTGTGGATATTGACGCTGAACAGCACTTAATGCTGCTTCAGTACAAAGTGCCTATAAATAATTAACATTATAGATAAACGTTCTTTTATTATTACTTTCAAGTCAGCACCACCATATCCCTTCGTTTGCTCAGCTAATTGTTTCTGAAATGATTCTGACAATGGCGGATCCCAACCTTTTGTATAAATCTTTATAATACTCAAACGTGCTTCAAAATCTGGAAGAGAAAAATAAAACTCTCGATCAAATCTTCCAGGACGACGGAGGGCCGGATCAACAGCATCTGGTCTATTTGTTGCACCAATTACAACAATCTGTCCTCGAGAATCCATTCCATCCATCAGGGCCAAAAGTGTTGAAACTATAGATGCATGAATTTGTTCTTGTTTACTTGATCGTACTGGTGCAAGACCTATTTATATAAGAAAACAATTACATGCAGAAAGACACAAACCATCAATCTCGTCAAAAAAAATTATACTAGGCTGACTATTCTTGGCTTCCTCAAATAATAGACGCAATTGTCTTTCAGCTTCACCTACCCATTTACTTAAACAATCAGCGCCTTTTCTCATAAAAAAAGATATTTTTCTTTCTTTATTCGAACAACTAGTAGCAAGTGCTCTTGCCATCAATGTTTTTCCAGTACCAGGAGGACCATGAAATAAAACACCTTTGGGAGGAGTAATATTAAAACGCTGAAAAATTTCAGGATACAATAATGGTAAACTGACCATTTCCTTAAGCTGAATAATAACTATATATGGTTAAAAAATAGATTTAAATATCAATTAGTATACAATCATTCAAACCCCCAATTGATCCAAAAGTGGCAGCATGACTAACATCTAATGGATCTGTATCAGCTAGATCTAAAATAATTTAACAAAACATCAAAAATAATTAATGATAACTTGCCTTGTTTTATTCTACCAAAATCATTAGGAGCTCCTGAAAGATCTGTATTGCATATTGCAGATAAAAAACTTTTACTCCCTAAAAGCTCAAATTTCCTGACTCTATTTAATTCATCTTCCTAAATAGTGTAAATAAAAAAATAAAACATTAAAGAAATAATATACAGAGTTTGAAGATTCTGCAATATCCTTCAATATTCCTAGATCCCCAGTGATAGATGGAATAGTAGTAGTAAGTAAATTTGAAGCTTGACCCAATCTCGAAGATAATTTATATGACGTTACCTGCTTATTCACATTTTGTTTTTTTGGAGTAGGTAAATGTGTAGGCAAAGGCGGAGGAATAGTATAATCAGGTCTCGAAACCCTTTGACGCAAATTCACCTTATGTGGAGAAGGAGATCTAAGATCTCGCAGTTCTTTAATTATTTCATCCTCCTCGATATCGTCATCATATTCTAATCTATCATCATCTAAACTGCTATCCCGTTTCGATTTCCTAGATGATTTCTCAACACCTCTTCGACGATTTCTGCTTTTCCTTCTAGTTCGACGATAGCTATTATCACTGTCATCAGTAATAAAATCGTAGGTTTCATTTATTGAGGATAAAGATTCAGAACTATCATCAGAAAAACCATCGTCACTTCCATATTCATATTCACTTGAATCGGTTGACTTATTCTTTGAAGACTTTGAAGGATTCTTTTTTTCTTCAAGTAATATCTGACGAACTGAGCGGGTTTTATATAAACCTTGATTCAATTTCCCAGAGGATCCTTTAGAAACAAAATTCCAGTAACCATTTTTATTAATAGTTTTATCAGAATTTGCATCCTTTTTCCCTTTGCTATCTTCCTGAACATCATTTTTATCATAATTATTCTGATCTAACATTCGATGAAATGGTAATTTCAATTTAACAATGTTTGAGCATTTTTTTTCATCGTCGTCTCCCTCCTCCTCTTCCTCCTCCTCCTCCTCCTCCTCCTCATTCTTATCGTCGTCTATCTCTTCCTTTTCTGATATGATTGATTCTTCTTTTTTTACATAATTAATATAATTAGCTCTGGGCCGTGCAGAAAGACCATTCGCAGTATTTCTTGAACGATGCTCATCATTGACGTCGTCTGAAGAATAATTCTTCCTTTTTCTTGTAAGCACCATTGATCGCCCAATTCTTATCTATCAAAATGTCTATTTCCTGTATTTGTTTCCTGAAAGAACATACTACTATTTAACGACTCCGACTATCTCAACCCAAGAGAAGCAGCTTTATCTAAAAATACTAAAGACTAGCACTCCTATGTATTCCTAAGAAGCTAATTAATAAATAAAGCCCATCTCGACTTGTATTTATTCTCTAAAACTAGTTCAAAAAGTGAGCTTTAAATAGGATTCAAAAGAATTAGGATAAAACCCTTAGATAACAAGCAGAACAAGACTCATAAATGCAAAGACGGTCTAACTTCCTGTATTAGTGATTAAGAGGTTAGCACAACTGCTGAGTTTAAATTTATCGAGGCCTTGAAAAACTTGAAAAAATATATGGAAACCCAATAAGCCTCAACTTTAGAGATAAAAAGCCCAACCAAACCTATAAACTTGAGCTCTCTACTAGTAAAACCTGTTAGAAAACATAGTACTGTAAATAAATAAAAATCTATACATACTTTAGTTATTGATCACCTAATATTTAAATAAAATATAGCTCTGACCTGTCCATACCATCAATAGATATGTCTTCATTGTATTTATTTGTCAAAACAACATAGTATTTGTATCTAAAAAGTCAATCGATTAATTGCCATGATTAGCCCTTTGAATATAACCCATAAAGACAGAAATAAAAAGACAAATGCCCTGTTCAAACAAAACCTGAACTGAAAAAATAGCCCATTATTATACAACTTGGAAAATAACTGATTTCTGTTAAAAACAAAAATTTTCAATCAAATTTAGTCATCAACGACAATCTTCATATCTCCTCCCTTTACATCAATATGCTCATTCTTGATATATGGATGCACAGTGTACCATTATATAATATACACTAAAGGATATCATCATAATAATGATCTACACTAAAACCTAGGTATTTCTCAGAAACGACTACACAATTCCCGCCCCTACCCAGCTTGTAGAGAGCCCTGCACTGCGCCTTTTCTCTAGCCCTGCGCTGATCATTTTGTATCTTCTGTTTATTGAACGCCTCTATAGCAGAGACCTTCTTCAAGTTCAAATCGCTCTTTCTATTCTGATCCTAAGGATCGGGTAAGAAGAAAGAGAGACTGCATCAACATAGAATCACCATTTCACCAAGAAGCACAACATTTTCCCCTCTTACGATAAAGACTCCCCGTGGTATATCACCATAGACCTGGTCAACATAGATACGCTCAGTTGTCTCCTGCAGGACCAGATTGGCGTATTGATCAAAGGATCTCAGAATCCCAATTAGCTTCCTTCCATCACGCAAGATAACCATCAATTTTTCTACAGGTTTATAGAGGCTTTAAAAAAGATAAGATATACTATCAAGACAGCTATGAAGCAGAGTGTATGTAATAAAAAGCTGAGGATCTGGGTCCATAGACGTGTTCAACCCTCTTGTTTTTTATTCAAACAGTCAGCAAGTTTCGGAAGAAACAATTTTTTATGGATGGAGGATAGCTATTTAAGATTTCTAAAGAAAAATACAATATCATCAAGGCCGAATGCGAGTTTAGAGCTAAGATTTAAGAGTGATGTACTCTCTGACTATAAATTTTTATCTGCAACATCTAAACTGCAACACTACTACTATACTAGCGAGGCAGATGAACCCTTTGTTGTAGTTTTTTACAGGTCAAAGGAAAGAAAATTGCACAAAACACTGCTTTCAGAAAAGCTAGAGGTCCCCGAGGATCAGATTGCTCAGGAAACCCCTCAAGAATGGGATCCTTATGGGGACTATATAGACATTGTTGAAATTGTCAAGGAAATGTCAAAAAGTGACGAGATTAATGTATACAAATGGAGGCAAGGAACAAGGGAATACATATGGATCTTGGGGTGGAAAGATGGGGAAGGGTTAGTCGGGGTTCATACAGTCGGAATTTTTTCATAAAAGTTTAATTCAGGCATTCGCTTTGAATAGTAGTAAATATTGAAAAGAATTGATATGCAGATGATACATCAAGTACAAATATCTGTGGCAAATATGTAATTATTATTAAAATTAAAATCGTCTTAGATTATATATCGAAACGATAT
Source organism: Pneumocystis wakefieldiae (assembly GCA_017301755.1). Taxonomy (NCBI): domain Eukaryota; kingdom Fungi; phylum Ascomycota; class Pneumocystomycetes; order Pneumocystales; family Pneumocystaceae; genus Pneumocystis; species Pneumocystis wakefieldiae. The sequence continues at coordinate 196,349 of CP054538.1, read as the reverse complement.
CAGCATTTATTCATTAGTCGATTTTTAGGCCATTCATAACCAGTATTGTTCCATGTTGTTACATTGTTATTATAATAAGCGATGGGATGTCTAATATGTGTTAATTGTGTATAACGATATGATGGAAAAATTATATACTCTTTAATATATTTTGTAGTTGGATATCCTGGAGGATCACATGTTATTAAAGACTCTTCCTGATAGATACGAATCCAATCTATTCTCATAATAGCAGGAAATTGCAATTTTCCCCATTCTATCTTAGAAAAGGTTTCTGAAAGGGCGAGATTAATAATTATCGCCTAAATAGAATTAAAAATACTATATTATTATAAATATATTTTACCATAGGCTCTTCAGATATAAGCCTTTGTCCGATATTTCCATTGGGTCCTACAGACTCACTTTTCATTTTCCATGTTACCTGATCACCAATAAACCATTCAATATAGCCTTTTTTACCAGGTTTATATTCAAGACCATATGTTTGAAACTTATACCCATTGTACCATTCATTGTTTAAATATGTGATACAAGAAAAAGCTATAATATAATAAATGATTTGAATATAAAAACATGTTATTTACTTTGTTGAAAAACATTGCCTTTATAAGGATTTATATGAGTTTTTTCTGAATTGTGTATTACCATATGATCATAGTTTGGTTGATGAAGAGTATCAAAAGGCGCAAATTGTACTGATTGTGAAGCTTCTCCAATATGAAGAGAAAGATCAACAGATGCTTCAATTATATCAATTTCTGGGGCACCTCGTCCTTTTCCTGGACTTGGATGATCAGAATTTGGACATGTACAACCAGGAAGTTTCATCCCAGGAAGAAAAGAAAGACCAGTATGATCTGATTGGTTGGGTGTAATTCCAGCCTAAATTATAAGATTGTAAAAAACAAGCATGTGACCTACATCACAATTATCATAACTATATGGCCATGTTCCTTCAGTAGAAGCACCAAAACCTGGACGACCAAGATTACCCATCATCCAAAATGCAGGCCATCTAATAATATAATCAATTGTCAGATAATAATATAAATATATGATACAATCCAGAAGTATCACCTCTACCGGGGAGGGAAATTGAGGCTTCAATGATTCCACCTTTAAGACATAACTTGTTCCAGCTCTGCAACATACCTAATAATGTTAAAAATTGAAAATCTAATATTAAAAAGGACCAGATCTATAATTGAGATCATGGTTTCTAAAAGCGTCAAGTCTAATTTCCAAAAATCCACCATTTGTAGTTATAGCATCAGGATCATACCATTCTAAACTTAAAGTCGACCAATAATGCAAATCAACTGCTTCCCTATTAAGATTTATTAAAACTCACATCAATTGATTGATATCTACCAAAATTGATCATCGCCTGGATAAAATGTTCTTCCATCTTTATTAAATTCATCAGAAAATACAAGTCTATAAACTTTTCCATCACTTCTTTTCAATTCATAAAATTCTTCCGGTGTACTTGGATCAATGAGTCCTCTAGTCGCATCCAATAAATCTATAGGCAGAGTTTTTATACAGTCAGGACAACGATGAATTTCTTCATATATCTTTCTAGCATACAGCAAAACAGGATAGCCAATGAAAAAAGATACAATTCCAAATATTAGAATTACAAGGGATCCTATATTTAATATCCCACGTTTCGTAAAAATAAAATGATCTTTCTTTTTGTCTTTAATTCCTGGATTATGAAGATAATCGTCAGGTTCTGAAATATTAGGATCCCACAATATACATAAATTATTTGTAATATCACGTTTAATTGCACTAGTCTGTGTATTTAAAGAAATATTATCTATTTTTTCAGATTTTGATTCTTCATATTCATTTCTTCCAACTTCATAACCATAATTATTATTCGATTCTTGAGAGTAATTCATATAAGATTTTCTTTTATGATCTAAAGCAGCATAATCCATATCACTATAATCTTCATAAGTATCTCCAGACATATTTTGAGAAGTATATGGAACAAAAGAATTATAGTCAGAATTATTTACAGACTCCTCTTGCTTCTGATATACAGTTTCATCTTCCATATAATCTCCATAGGAGACAATTCTTCTTCTTGGAAAACCTAAATCTTCATTTCTAAATCTACGATAATTTTGATCATATAAATACTGTTGTTGAGCTGGAACAACATTTTCACTTTGTTCTTGATACTGAGTTTCTAGGTGACATGGTATTGGAGGTAATGGTCTATGCATTCTTGGAGTTTGGATATTCCAATTGTTCTCATAATTTTGTGGACGATAATAAGGCAAAGCCTGACCAAACCAGTAATTTTTTGTCATCAAAAAAGTTTAAATATTTAAAGTCTTATAAATAAAAATATCCAATTGTCCTTTTTAATCAAACAAAAACTTTTAACATCAAAAAAATAAACGTATTTTAGTCTTAATTTATAAAATATATCCAAAATTTAGCTAATATATATATATTTTAGATTCCTATATTTTTAAACATATTTATCAGTGTTGATACAAACTTAAAAATCTAAACAAATCTAGTTGCTACAGTAACCAGGAAAAAATTAAAAACTTTAAAAATTTTAAAAATACCATATTTCTTTAAGTTTCATCCTTATTTAACAAAGAAAAATTTATTTTCTATTTTTTCCTTTTAATTTTTACATTTTATTTATTTGTTCCACCTTAGAAACATGAAATTCTTTTATTAATATAAAAAATTAAAGTTTTCTTAAGATATCTTTATATTATACAAAATAGAGCAAAAGAAATAAAACATTATTTAGAGAAAATATATATTTTAGTAAATAGTTATTTCTCCCTTAGCTTTATAGTTTATAGCAAAAATATACTAAAATGGATCATACTAAGGAAGAACAGCCACCATTAAAGAAAAAAAGTTCCTATCAAGCAGAGGAAGCAATGGATTTAGAAAAACTTAATAGACTACAGTCAGCATTAAATGTCTTAGAATCATGGTATATATTAATATTATAATTCATCTATTAATAATTAAACAGGGACAAGCAAGCGATGCACGCTATATCATCGAATACTGTATAACATAATATATTTAGATTTATACTAAAATTACTAGTCTACAGGATATATACGAGAACAAATGAAAGCAACCATAACAGGAATTAATTTAATTAAAGAAGAACTGTAATATTCAAATGTTTCTAATAATGCTAAATATATTATTTTTTACAAATTATGTACTTATATATAAATTTATATCTATTTTCAAAAATTTGTTAATAGATTATACAAACAAATAGTAAAAATATTTAGGAAGTTTTAGAAGCATGTATTATATCTTTTTTAGTAACTCCCATGAACTGTTTCTTTTCTGCAGGGGTTTGAAATCGTCCTATAAATCATAATAAGCAAGATAAAGAAAGAAATAAATACAAACCATGTCCAAATTTACTGCTTGTATCAATCCATTTAAGAGAAACTTTTTCGATCGCTTTTCGAGAGGTATGAGTTAAAAGAGACTTTCGAAGTGTCAATATGCGTTTGACAGGACCTGGTGTACTTCCAGCTAACATAATAAAATCGTTTTCAACAGCTCCATAACGAACAAAACCTCCCATCGGAGTAACTCGTTTCTCGGTAATATCAAATTCGGTTGACGCATTCCTAGGATCATCTCCACTTCCAATACGATAGATCTTATGATTAATGGAAGTGCGATGATGATAACCATTCTGACCCGCACGAGCAACTGTCCACATAACATGTGAAGGATGCCATGCACCGATACAAGCCACTTTACGAAGACCACGATGTGTTTTACGAGGAAGTCTCTAATAACTTATCAGAAATATTTATATGATAAAAAAATAAAGAAACCCTTGTTCCCCAACGAGTTGTAACTCCCTCAAATCCTTTACCCTTTGTAACCCCAATTACATCAATCATTTCATCCTGCTCGAAAACCGATTTAACGTCAACAGTCTTTTCAAAATGATCACGAGCCCAATCCACTTTTTTATCTACTGTTTCACCATTCACCTGAATCTCCATAAGATGAGCCTTTTTCTGACTAAGAGGAGTCTTCCGAATTTGAGTATGTGCAAGTATACGAACCACAGTACAATATTTCTTGATACGCTCAAGCTCACGAGCAATAGGTCGATTCATTTCCGAGTATTTTTTGGCATATCTTGTAAATGCCTTTTTCTTAGATTTATACCAATTCTTGTAGAATCGACGTTTGACCTCATCACTCAAATGTTCCGCCCATACTGTAGTCAAAGACCGAAGGCCACGAGGTGTCTTAAGACAATATTAAAACCCATCTACAAAAAAAAAAATAAAACCTCGACATAACCGACAACGCCAACGACTACAAGAGGTGGTGTCTCGATAATCGTAACTGCCTCAACAATTTCTTTTTTGTGTCTTCAAGCGGGATTAAAATAAAAATAAAAAATTATAAAAAATAAATACAAAACAGTTCCTGGACGGTCCAAATCACGAACAATATGTGTCATCCCTGCCTTGTAGCCCATGAAGGCAGTCAAATGAATAGGCTTTTTAGGGTCATCTTTCGGAAAAGCCTTGACCTTTCCCCGATGACGAGATGCTCGCTATTTGTCTAAGATAAGATGAAAAAAGAGACTTCCTTACTTTGCGAGGAAGAAAGCCCAAAGATCCATGGCGAGGCGCTAGAAAAACAAAATATTAACTCCAATCCACATGAATCATTTTTTGCCAAGAAACCTTCATATTTCCTATGAGACATCTTTTTTATAAGCAAATAAAAAGCTTAGCCCAAAATGTTTGCCAAACAGTTATAATAGTATACTAAGCTGTATTTTGCCCGTCACAGACCTAAACCCTTGATCTTAAAAAATTAATCTGGTATCACAAAACTAAACCTAATATGTTTAGTACCTTTTATTTTAGTTAACCTGAACTAACTTTGATTTTAGTAAATATTTATGTTTGAAAGGAGTTAAAGTAATGAAAATTTATAAAAAACATGGTAAAAAAAGCAGCTAAACCGCAAATTATTACTAGTAGGACACTAAAGGCAGACGGTATAAAAATTTAATGTTAAAAACTCCACCCAATCAACTCGAGGAGACTAGGAGAGGATGGACTAACTGATTGGAGAATCGGAGTCAACAAAAGGACTTAAGGAGTGTGTATTATTAAGCCAGCTGGGAGTATTCAACTAAAACCAGAGATCAGATTATTAACTCATAAATCTTCATTCAGTTCCGTCAAAACGAAGAAAACATTGGAGACGCGTGAAGAGGGTCCTCGACGGGCCACGCGTCGGCGAAGAAAGAAGCAGGAAGAGCTCGACCGAGACAACGTTATTCGTGATACTACTCATGATTCCCTATCGGCTACCGCCATCGATGTTTCTGATCCATCCGTAATCTCTGGTCCTTCTTCTATTCCTCCACCTTCCACCTCCACAGTGCCCCCCTCAACTTTGGCTGCCTCTACTGAGACTCCATCTGTTTTGTCTGGATCTCTAAGCTCTACTCGGACCGCTTTACAGAGGCTTAGCACCATGAATGAGGAGACCTGGCTGCAGATCGGTAGGAGTCACGTGACTTTACGCGTTTCGCGTCGCGTTTTAATTAATTTTTAATTAAACGCTCTATAGGAAGGTTGGCAGAGCAGATGAACGAGTATGAGAGGGCATTGACGAGCTATGAGTGTGTATTGAGGCATAATCCGTACTCGGTTCCGGCGATGACACAGATCGCATTGATTTTGCACGCGAATGAGCAGTATCAGAGAGCGGCAGAGTACTTTCAATCGATTTTGAATATAGATCAAAGCAATGGAGAAATATGGGGCTCTCTGGGCCATTGCTATTTGATGATGGATGATTTACAAAAGACATATACGGCGTATCAGCAGGCGCTGTATCATTTGCAGAATCCAAAAGATCCTAAACTTTGGTATGGGATTGGTGTTTTTTATGATCGATATGGATCTTTAGAGTATGCAGAAGAGGCATTTTCTTATACTATTCAGATCGACCCGTTTTTTGAAAAAGCAAATGAAGTATATTTTCGTTTGGGGGTGATTTATAGGCAACAGCACAAATATGCACAAAGTCTTGAATGTTTTCGATATATTTTGCAGAATCCACCAAAATCGCTTACAAAAACAGATATTTGGTTTCAAATAGGTCAGGTGTATGAACAGCAAAAGGAATATAAACTCGCAAAAGATGTTTATGAACATATTTTATCAGAAAATCCTGAACATGCAAAAGTACTTCAACAATTGGGCTGGCTTTGTCATCAACCCAATACGTCTTTTACAAATCAGGACCACGCAATTCAATATCTTACTAAATCTCTTGAAATTGGTAAATATATTAATTATATTTTCAATTTATTTAACACGTTTTTTTAGATAGTCATGATGTTCAAACTTGGTACTTTCTTGGACGATGTTATATGGCTCAACAGAAATATAATAAAGCGTATGAAGCATATCAGCAGGCTGTTTATCGTGATGGAAGAAATCCTACTTTTTGGTGTTCAATTGGTGTATTATATTATCAAATCAATCAATATCGAGATGCACTTGATGCATACTTTCGCGCAATTCGCTTAAACCCATATATATCTGAAGTTTGGTACGATTTAGGTACATTATATGAGTCTTGTAATAATCAAATTGGCGACGCATTGAATGCATATCAACGGGCAGCGGAGCTTGATCCCGGAAATCCACATATTAAGAGTCGTCTTCAATATTTGCGTAGTGGAAAAGCTACAGGATCTCATCATACAACTGCACTTCCGCATCCTCAAGATATTAATCCTTCTAATTGTCAAAATTCTAGTCTTCCGACAGAAGTATCGACACAATGGTCCAAATCTCCACATTCTTCTGCACTCTTATCTTCAGCTACAAATGATGATTTAGGAAAACTACCACTATTACGTCCTCGTTCTAACGAGCTTGATTCTCCTTTACCGGCTCAAACTTCAGATGTTTCAAAGAAATCTTTTATACCTGTTACATCAAATGAACGTCATGAGCAGCATACTCTTTCTCCAACAAATTATCACCATCATATTCCAAATCCTTATGATCATGAACGATCAAACCATCCCAATCATCCACATCATACATCTATATATCCCCTTCAGTCCCCGCTGGAATCACACAATGGCTCACATCCTGTTTATCATTTGTCATGTCCTGGAAATATAACGGAGGAATCGTCTCTTACACCAATTCATTCTAACACATTTAATACAAATCATGATATGAAACACTTGAAGAATAATCAGCCTAGCTCTCATTCATCTCATACAAATCATTCCAAATCTTCAAAGCAATCTCTGGAATCCATCATTCATCATGACACAAAAGAACCTTGGGATACAACTAAAAGGCAAAGAGAATGGGATGAAAAGAGTGAAGCATATGAACAAAAAAAATCTAGTTCCTTAAAATTCGGGACAAAGGAATTGTCTTATGAAAAAACTACAGAGAAAAAAGAACCATTTAGTCATAGTTCATTCCCTAGAAAGGTCTCAAAAGAATCTTTAAAAGTAAAGGAATTAGAATCCAAGGAATTGCCTAAGAGTTCTAAATATGGATCATCAAGCGCTCAAAAAAATTTGTCCTTAACATTTTCATCTATCTCTCCTGCTTCTAAATCTTTAGAATCTCTAGAAAGTGATGATTCAAATCAATTGATTAATAATTCTGCAAAGAGCAATTCTGAATTTATTAAATCAAATAATCTAGTTGAACTATCCAATGATGGTAATATTGATACAGATGCAATTAAGGATTCTATTTCAAAAAATGAATGGTCAAGTTCAGAGAATACACAAAAAATTGAATTAACTGTTAGAAAAATAAATATTAATGAGAATTATGACAATGATAATGAATAGTTTTTTATAATTGCCATGTTTCTTTTACATTTATATGTAGTATAGTTTAGGGACTTTTTTGGGTATAAATTTACAATGGCTTAATATTTCTGGGACTAAAAAGGACGTCAAAACAAGGCAAAATGCAATGTACCAGAGACGGCAATATAGATTGAGGCTATATTTATTAATTATATATTTTCTACCTAATACATAGAACATAAGGGATTTGGTCCATTAACTGAAACAACTCATTAGACTATAATTAGTTTTTTCGTAAAGATCTTCTAAGTACAATACAAAACTTGGGTTAATTACGGCATATTCCATCTTTTAAAACTTGGATTAATGAAAATCACTATTTTATTATTTAATGGCCATAAATAATTCAATATATCGGGTTTTTAAGGTTTAGTTTATAATCTTTAAAGGATATCACATAAAGTTTTAATTTAAATCTATACAAATACATTAATACATACATCATACCAATTTTTAATGCTATATAATAAACGTAGTCTTGAAGTTTTATACCCTTCATATATATGTGTTGTCTACATGTTATACATAAATAACGATTTCTATATCACTTTATATTTGCGCCTTTTAGCTCGTTATTTAACACTAGCCACCTTTAGGCTCAATACTAGATACTATGCTTTTCCGAAGCTCTGTTAAAAAGGCCGTCCCTTTAGCCATCAAATGGCCTATTTACCATATATTAAAAGATCATTAAATAATACACTCTATCAAACCTCGCCCGCTCCAAATAGTTGTATTCGACCCATTCTTTGTCAACCATTCATTATTTGTCATTTTATAAATTTCTGGCTTATCTAAAACAAATAATATATATAACCTCTACCATACATATTTCTATGTACCTTTAGCTGTAAATAGTGTATCATTAGCCCGATCCAAGGCAGACTTCCATTCTAATATCCATTAAATCCCTCTGTAAATAAAAATACAGAAACAAGAGAATTGCTGTCTCCAAATTCAAATATAGATTCATATACCTTTATTTAAATATGAAGAGACCTCTAAACTATTAAAACCTCTGACAGGGACATATGTTGATTCTGCAAACGAAGTTTTAGACAGGCGAAAAGGCGCCGACTTAGAAGGCGCAGAGCCCTTTCCTGGACCCACACCTAAAGAAAAACCGCCCTTCCCCAGAACAGTCCAGTTAGGCTTGCGTCCATTTCCACGTTTGCCTCTACACGCCATATTTATTAATATTTTTCAAAATATAAGCTTTAAAAAGCACTAAAAAGCAGGAAAAAAGCCCGCATAAGGCAGCACATAGAATACCTTGGCTCTACATCGTCTTTCAAAGGCATCTCAGGTCTTTAAAATCCCCTCAAGTCCTGACTTGGCACTTTTTATAGGTTGTTAAGTTCAAGGCAAGCAGGGTAGGGTTTTTGCAAATTATTAATATACAAACACACTTCTTTTCAAACAAAATAACAAATATATCTTGTGTCCTTACATATATTTCCTAAATATATGTAAAATCTTAAATAGTTGTATGATTTTCAGTGAATATTTTTATATCCCCCATAATATTCATACTTTCTACGCCTGTATCCTCTTTCATACCCATCATCATAGGGTTTACCATAGCGTCTATCATGACGTCTATCACGATCTATACGAGAACCCCTCTCGTCATAGTAGGAATAAGAACGATCATCATACGTCCCTCTATCATAGCTATAGCGACCATATCGATTTCTATGATACAAAGGAGACGATGTCCGCCTTCTTTCTTGTATATTGTCTTTAATATTAGCCTAGTATTTGAAGATAGTTTTAAATAAAACCTTTTTTTTCTGATAAAGAACCTTTTTTGGGGGGTCCAAAGTATACACCAGGTGTTGGAGTCCCTTAACATAAAATTAAGCACCAATTCATCACAACGAATACACCTACGTGGCCTATTGCGGTATGCACGATCTACACTGATAACCATATTAAAAGAATAGATTTAACCCCATTAACTAAACCTTAGCATCTTCCCATACCGGTTCTCACCTGTCAACCCTTCTCGTGCAGCATTTGCCTCTTCTACCGTTGACATTTGAACAAATCCAAACCCTCTAGATTCTTTTGTATGGGGATCAATCACAATTTGGCATTTTTCAACTTTTCCATAAGCTGAAAACATCTCCTTTAGTTCTGGCTCCTTCAGCCTCCCTGAGATTCCTGTCACAAACAGGTCATACATTTCATCTTGCACTATTCTCCGTCAGTTTCCCTCTTTTTGCAGAAAACCTTTAACTTGTTTCATCGCCCATATTTTCTCTAAAATACTGAAAATCTAGTTAGTTTCTATTGACTTTAGCCCCCTCATTACCCACCTTATCAGTCGTCCTTATGTATTTGTTTTTTCAAAGAGCTTGTAAACCAACCCTTTCCCTATGACCTCTAAAACTTGCTACACACAAATTATATTATTTAGTATGACCACACTGGGCACTTGAATCAGATGATTCAATGATGTTTATTGTGAATATTACTTGTTCAAATCTAACCCCTTCACTCTATCAAACCTCTGCACTGGATTTCTTTATTAACCCCAAGTGCAGGGAGACCAGAGAGGGCAATGCTGCGGTGTACACTGCAGCAAAGAGCCTGCTCTAACGCTGTTCTATCTACTTCTAGCCCAATCTTTCTAGCTGAAAGCAAGAAGCACTGAAAAGGCTCTTTTGTTAAAAGAGCATTCAGGACTAATCTAATCTATGTATCTATCTACTCGTCCCACCACTGACAAACTCAATCCATCTGTCTATGACATGCAAAACACCTTTTGTCAACCAAAAGGGTTTACACATACACATAAACCCATACATAAACCCATACACAACATCTATGTAAACATCGACAACCCTCTGCAAAAGCCAACGAGTGCTCTTTATCTGCTCGAAGCACACATCAATCGATCAACCCCATAAACTACATATACATGTCCCCTCCTATTTATCTAAGACAAACCTAAAGACCCCATGGTGGAGACAAGAGTCCGTCTTTTACACTCAGTTTAGGGTATTTTTACCCGTTTAACCACACTATTGACTCTGCACCATCCTCAAATCGGATGATAATGTCAGCCCACCCATCACCTAGCCCTATCTATACATAGACAAAGATAATCTCGAGCCCTTTTCATGAAATAGCTGCGTGACACTAAAGAAACCTTATTTTGTAGGTTTCTGTGCCCTCAAATAGCCTGTATATAAAGGATGGCAAGCTGCAATCAAGCTCATCCATCATCTATATACACATTTAACACCATCACCAAGCCCGTTTCTCTTAATCACGTCGCTTGACAACCCACGTTTATTATAATTCAGCTCTTTTCCTATAGCCCTCAGGCTGGTATAGTTGTTGAATAAATATAGTTTTTATAGCCTTCAATATATGTCTATAAGAAAAGCCCCCCTGAACGCCCGGGATATTGTAAGGTACTAAAAACCACTACATTTCGTGTATAAAATAGCCCTGTTTCATTCATCTCAGCCCCATCTTTGTGTAAACAATACGTAAACGGCCCAGACTAAGGGACTTAAAGCCATTTCCTTAAAAGAAATTAAAAAAGCACCTTGGCCCTTAATGAACTCTAAGAAATCAGGGCCCACTACTATTTTCTAAAGAGCCCTCTACATTCCCCCTCCATCATCATCCTATTAAGCATCATAACAAATATTCATAATATTGTTTATATAAACAGCTCTTAAAAGGTTCTTTGAGGTTTAGTCTTATAATAGGGAGCTAACAGAGGTCTTGTTGCAGATCTGGCATCTTTAAGGGATATCATTGATTATTTATTTATTTATTTATTGAAATATTGATTGATTGTTAAATTATAAGGAACTCAAGGAAAACCTATGCTATATTTGTTCTCATACATACTACTATATCTTTTTCTAAGGAGGATACATGCTTGTGGGCTTTTTTGCTGTTAAATTTGGCCATTTATTGATATCATATAGCACTAATCACTCAACAAGTAAATATCCATGAAATTTTCCCTCTGGAAGATGTTGTTTTATACTCGCATGAAAATTCAAGGAAATCTATTGACTCATATTCATCATTTGATTTGATTTTTGCGCTGCCTTATAATTATCAACAAGGAGAATACCCAGGATGGATGAAAAAATATGTTAAATTAACCATGGTTCCAAATTTAGATTTGCTAAATGAAAACTCATATCTACAAATTCATAATGAAAACGGAGAGATTATCAGTTCAGAGAAAATTGATAGGAATAATCATAGAGTTTATCGTGGAGATACATTTGTTACATATACAGAAAACAATACAGGATTATTGGAAAAAAAATGGCATAAAACTGGATGGGCCAGGATATCACTTCACCAGGACATGGATTTACCTATATTTGAGGGGACATTTTCATTGTCAAATGATTTATATACCGTAAAAAGAACAGAAAATTATATGTTACTTAAAGAAGATCATGAACCAGAAGTTTTTATGTCTCAAAAAAGCATGGTACTATGGCGTGAGTCAAGAAGACCGCCAAAAACTTTAAGAAGACGGAGCACAGTCTATCTAGATAACGAATGTTTGTTAAATAGTATATATGACGATTCTGCTCCTGCAGATCTATCAGCATTATCTTTTAATTCTGGAAGAGATAGAGTCTCCGACAAGCTTAGTTTAGCCTCTAGAATTCGATTGGTAGAGAATATTGGGGATAATTCAGGATGCCCAAAGCATAAACTAATAGCTTTTGTTGGAGCAGCTCTTGATTGCAATTATATTTCAATGTTTAAAAGTTCAATTAATGCAACAAATCATATTATCGGTCTTTATAATAGGGTAACACAACACCATGTATTTGTTTAATAAGATTAACATATAGGTATCTCAAATCTATGAGGAGACATTTAATATTTCCTTGGGATTATTGAATGTAACCATTATGGGTAGATCATGTCCTAAAGAGAATCCTAAAGTTTCATGGAATGTCGCATGCTCATCACAATATAACATTAGTGTTCGTTTAAAAAATTTTAGTTTATGGAGAACCCAGATTGATGATAAGATTGCATTATGGTCTCTATTTACAACATGTCGGAATGCTATGGAGGTAGGCATTGCATGGTTCGGGGTTCTTTGCCAGAATGTTATCTCAAAGAATCAAGATATCAATTGGGTTTCGGGAACAAATGTTATAGCAAGTCCAGCAAGTATTGAACACATAGTACTTGCTCATGAAATAGGACATGGTAGGTATATTATTGTATTAATAATTTAATATATTTGTTTAGGATTTGGTGCATCTCATGATTGTACGAGCGAGGCATGCAAGAATGAATCCGCTTCATGTTGTCCTTTAAGTAACTTGCTCATATATCATCTAAACCTCCTGATTACAATAGGTTCTCTTAAATGCAGTGCAGATGAAATCTATATAATGAATCCAAAAAGTTCTATAACGGCACACACCTTTAGTCCATGTACTATAGGACAAGTATGCAACAATCTTGGAAAAAAGCTTATTAATTCCAATTGTCTCAAAAACAATAAAAACGTTAGTTTAATTTCACAAAGTTTGTCTCTTTTCATGACCTATATATTATTTTAATATATAACAGAAAAGTGTGGAAATGGTATTGTTGAAGATGGAGAAGATTGTGATTGTGGAGGAGTAGAAGGTTGTAAAGGAAATTTATGTTGCAATCCTAGGACATGTAGATTTACAAAAGGATCAGAATGCGAGTAGGATTGCCCTTTTACAAATATATTATATATTTACTTTATAGTGATTCTAATGAGGCTTGCTGCATAAAATGTCGCTTTGCACCTAAAAACACTGTATGTCGTTCCTCACGAGGCGAATGCGATCTTGTTGAAGTATGTTCTGGTACATCTTCAACATGTCCTAGAGATAAATTTAAAAAAGATGGTACACCATGCAGTAATAAATCTAAATGTGCATCTGGAATATGCACAACTCGTGATATGGTAATTCAAATTGATATTTGATTTCGTCTAAATAATTTAGCAATGTATTAATCATTTTAATAATTCCAAAGGATCATGTCATAGTTCTTGCGTACTTTTTTGTGAATTAGGCGGGGTTTGTATTTATTCAGGACTTCAAAATTATTTTATTGGTAAATATTTCTTATTCTTATTTTCTAAAATAAATAATATCTAAAGATGGAACACCATGTGGATTTTTTGGTCATTGTTATAAAGGCAATTGCATAGAAGGGAGTTATGGAAAACATTTAAAATCATTATTAAGTGGGGTAATTCCTCCAAAAGTATTTTGAAAAATATTAAAATAATGATAGCTTAAAAACTGGATTTTCATTATCATCTTTATTTTAGGTCTTTTTCTTGCATTTTTAATCAATTGTATTTTTAATCGTTGTTTCTCACATGCTTCTCAAAAAGGAAAGATTGTTGATCAGGATTATCAAACAATTCAGATTCCTTTCTATTCAAATTATCCATACAACTATTATGATAACATACATACTAATATACCATATATGCAATACGATCCATATACTAGACATTATTATAACTTTACGAGGAATTTATATTATGAAACTGACCCCAATTTACCAGCTGATTATCAGACAAATAGATATAAATAAAATATGCATTTATATTTTTTATGTTGCAACAAATTTGCATTATCTTGCAGATTCGCATAAACAACTTTTAATGTTTATCTATTCATCATGATACTATATTCAATTTATATTAACATTGTAGGCAATATTTCTAAATAGAATAAATTAAAACAATTCAATTACTTCTATAAAAAACATTGATTTAAAGTATTTTTATATGAAACCAGTTAAAGAGATGAACCCAATTTACCAATATAGATTAAAATATAATCTATAATGAACTTTACTATTCATTTTCAATATCAATATTCAAATCACATGTAGTTTTTATTTCTAGACCTTTTTTGACCAATTCCATATGTATTAATGACAATTTGGCAGACCTTTTATATTCATTACTAATTTTTAATATCTTTTCATATACCATATCTTGTTGATATGGCTCTAAAATTATAAGAAACTAAAAATCAACCTATTTCTTTATAAATTTATGTTATACATACTTTATTTATATTATCTATCTTAGCACATATTTTTGACTCCAATATCAATTGTATAAGTTCTTTCTCCATATTGTTTAATAAAAATAAAAAAGAATCTGCCATTTTTCTGAGATCTACATAGCTAAAAGGTTTAAGATATGATATATAAGCACTTTGCCTTATATATAAAAATAGATTATCAACATGTCTATTTAAATATATATCAAGCATAAAGTCATTTTTCAATCTGTTTAAAATGTCAAAACATTTTAAATAATTAGATGAATAAAATGCAATCACAATTTCAAAAACTTGAGGCTCTAACTCATGTAACGTCCAAAATCCATCATTTTCAATGATATATTGCTTAAGCTCAGAACGAGAAAATGAAGAAAGGGCACAAACCACTGCATAAATGACCAAATCATTAACAGATATAATCTATAATATAATTAACATAAGAATTAAATCATAAAAATATTACATCATCAAATTCCATGTCTTCCCCAGTTTTAATCATGCAAAATTTCAATGCAGCTTCTTTATAATTTTCCATATTAAGATAAATTAATCCAGATATCACCTCAATTTTGGAGGTAACTTCATTTTTGAAAAACATATTTTGTATTTTAGCAAAATATGTATTCACATTTACAAAATCTTTCAATTCTAAAAATATTTTTATCACATTTACTAATGTATCCATATTGTGCTTTGATGTTGTGCAATATTCACATGCTTTTAAATAGAATTTTAGACTATTTTCCAGATCTCTACACAAATAATAGTAATCTGCAAGATCTTTATAACCCATCTATTATAATCAAGTGCTGTTTCTTCAGAATCTATGAAATTTACCCTTATACTTTCTTTTATAAAACTGTTTTTATAATTTTTTAGCTCAGAATTGAGCTTTTGAAGTGTATTTTTTATATCATTCTTTGTCTCATGAATCCACTCCGTATTCAAAGCTATATTGCAGTCTGAAGGGTCCTTTTGCTGCAATCCTATAACTAATTTTTCATATAAAACAACATCCAAAGTTTCTGTTTGAGATAATTCAATAGCAAACTTAAGTGCTTCTACACTAAGAATTGAACAACGCTCAGAAATAAATATTAGACGCTCAATACGAGTATAGCCTAATAAAAGTCGTCTCTCAATTCCATTAATCAATATTTACCTTTATAATTATTAATATAACTATTTAAATCAAAAGTAGGCAAAGAAATATCCAAGATCCCATCAACCATAGTTAAATTTGAATAGACAGAAAGGCCTTTAAAGCTAAAATGAACCTAGTTTTTTAATAAATTGAAATAGCCTTTATAATATCCTTAAAGCGATATAAAGAATCATATATTCAAATAAATACTGTAGTTTTGCCATAACCCTTATACTTTCCTAGCTCTAGCAATCGGTCAATTGGCCATTTTCTAATAGGAAGTATTGAAAGATCTGAAACATAACCAAGATTATACATTTCATAAGCAGTCCATGCAATCATAGCTGATATAAGTATAAAAAAATATAAAAGAGAAAATACCAGAGTTATCACTACACAGCTCAGTAGGAGGAAAAAAGAGTGGGAGATGTTTATAAGGACTATTGTTTAATGTTGTATGTAATCTAGAAATTTTTAGTATATATATATATAATAAAATCCATACATGGTTTTTAAAAAAGAATTCCTAGCAACACCGCCACTTATCACAATTCCTGTGATGTAATCATCAATTTTTTTTAGTCCTAAAAGAAGACGGTGAGATATGTGAGTGAAGGCAGATATTTGTAATGATCTGGCTAAACTTTTGAGCTGAGATTCAGTCAAAGAAGACCTTTTAACAATTCGATCAACACAGGAACCCAGCCCTGAGAAAGAAAAAGCAAGTTTAGATTGATTTTCAGCGGTTTTCATAAGAATATCTGGCAAATCCCATACAGAACCTGTATCTATTGATGTATCACCGCTTTTTGACCAGTTTTCAAGAGCTTGTCCAGGCATCATGCCATTCCAATCAACTTTTAAAAGTCTCGCACACTTATCAATCATATCTCCCACTGAAATATCCAAAGTAGATGCCAAAATATCATGATCTATAACACTTCTTGATCTTATTAATAATGTATGTCCACCTGAAAGTAATAAACTTAAATAAGGAAATTCTGGAAATTTCCCACTATTAATCAACCGAGGAGTAAGAGAATGTGCCTGCTGATATGATAAATGAATCAAATCATACATATCAATCGATACCATATGATGAATCCCGATCAAAGGTACGCCCAAAGCTACTGATAACCCTTTTGCCGTGTTTAAACCCACTGACAAAGATCCGACCATCCCAGGACCCTGTGTAGCTGCAATCAAATCTATCTATTCAGGTCTATATTACGCAATAAAATGCTCAAATATATTATACATTCTGTTGACCACGAATATGCTGATCAAAAGCTTGTTTTAAAATATGGGACAAATTCCTTTGGTGTGATATAATTGAAACCTGTGGATGGATTCCTTTTGGCGATTAAACCCACTCATAAGACCCTCTAAAATTTACCGCCAAACTTTTCGTTCTCATTCAATGATCTCTGTGTTTTATGGTATACGACTTGAACAGGACCCTGATATTTATTATTTTCGAGTCTAAAGCTTAGAAAATAGCGGCAGAAGAGGGTATAAAACGCACAGACAGACGCTTGTATCATCACATGAAGTTTCAATAGCCAAAATCCTCAATTCTCTATAAAAGCTCAAAATTTTCCGCGGAAAAAAGGAATCCCGGCAATTCCCACGCCGCCAATTCATATAAGCTGTTTATTTCCACTCTTTTCAGGCCAAATTCCTCCACAATTTCAAGTTTTAGATTTTCGATTTTTTCTTGACGTCAAGACCAGGCCTGATCAACCTCCAAAAATAAGGATGTCTAAGAAGCTCAAGATAGAGCGATAAAAATGGACAAAAAAAGGGGGGGAAG
Source organism: Pneumocystis wakefieldiae (assembly GCA_017301755.1). Classification (NCBI taxonomy): domain Eukaryota; kingdom Fungi; phylum Ascomycota; class Pneumocystomycetes; order Pneumocystales; family Pneumocystaceae; genus Pneumocystis; species Pneumocystis wakefieldiae. Next base: position 178,383 of record CP054538.1, on the reverse strand, counting down.
TGAAGCCATAAGCTCTCTGAATTCGCTTCCTGATTTTTATGTTGATTTCTGCAATATTCATGGTAAAATTGAGGGATTAAGCAATTCAAGTATTCAGGAAAAATAGACATAAAAGAGTATGAAAAATGCATCTTTTCATCGGAAATATTAGAGAAACAAGAGGAAATGATAGACCTGATTGATGAAAAGGGTCCAGTTCATGAATATATTCAGAAACATAAGAAAATAAGTCATAACGAGTTTAGGAAAAAAAAAGACGAAAAACAACAGGGATTCATGTAATAAGGCGATAAATGTCAACATATTCACATGGATTTTAGGTACTATTTTCTTTGGTGGCCCATTGTGGCCTTTATCTTTGGATATCTTCTTATTTTATCGTAAGAGTCTTTAAAACGTGAATTTAACTGGTTAAGAGGCCAGAATTTTATATATAATAACACGTTTTTATATATCATTATATGAAGGGTTTTATATTTGGTAGAATGGCGCTTATGGATATTTTTATTCTTATTTATCTAGGAGGGGACAAAGACAGCGTCTTCGAAAGAAGCTCTATAAGGCAGATTCATACACAGAATGGAAGCAAGCAGCTTCAGAACTCGATAGATTTCTTGGGAATGATAAGTGGATGGAAGATCCGCAGTTCGATTATTATGATTATCAATTAATTGATAAAGTGTCAAAATATTTAAAAACGTACAGGAAAAATCAAGATCTAGATGCTCTTAAAAGTGCATTAGAAACATGTATAAAGCCGAATTTTGGTATTCTTTTATTTTAATAGGAATTCGCTTATTTGTTAATAGGAGGCATAGAAAACCCATTACTATACAGCCAGACATATTTTGGAACAAAATACCTAGCTGAAGGCTATATAACTGAAGGTGATTCTTATAAAAGAGGGAATTTACATCTAATCTCTTTAGTTGAGAAATGTTTAATATATATGATTAATACTCCCAAAATTTCATTTGAAGACAAACGATCTTTTTTTCAATATTTAACCAAGAATTACGGACATTCTGCATTGTGTTTATCCGGGGGAGCTACATTTGCGTACTTTTTTACATTTTTCTTCATCCTTTAATATCACTAGTTTTTATCATCTAGGCATAATCAAAGCATTGCTTGACACAAAACTTCTTCCAAAAATAATCACAGGAACTAGCGGAGGGGCTTTAATTGCATCATTAGTCTGTACACGCACTGATGAAGTATATATTTGATTTTGCTAGAAACATATTTACAAAAACTAGGAACTTATGGCTCTTCTTGTTCCAGAATTATCACACAAAATCACAGCATGTAACGATAAAACACTTGTATATGTTTTTATCTTTAGTCTTGTTACTGATCTTTTTAGACATGGTTAAAAAGATGGTGGAAAACAGGCGCAAGATTTGATGCAGTGGATTCGTATTAAAGTAGTTTATAAATTATTAAATATTAATTAACATTTAGTGCCATTCGTTGCTCATGGTTTACTAGAGGAAGTACTACATTTATGGAAGCCTATAAAAGAACCGGAAGAATATTAAATATATCTGTTGTTCCCAATGATATTCATTCTCCTCCAAAACTCTTGAATTATCTTACAGCACCTAATACTGTAATATGGTCTGCATTAATAGCAAGGTTTATAATATGTTTAACATTTTTAATATATTAACTCTTATTAGTGCTGCTATCCCAGGTCAATTTTCAATAAAATTGAAATTAAATCATAACTAATTATACAAAAGGGATTTTAAACCCTGTGCCTCTCATGTCAAAGAATCCAGATGGTCAATTGACTCCTTACAATTTTGGTAATAAATGGAAAGATGGTAATTTTCAATATTATTATAAATTTAAAACTAATATATAGGATCATTGAGAACAGATATACCCATTCATTCATTACATATAGTAAAATACAGAAAAATAAGTATTAAATGTTATTTATATTATCTAGTACTTTGATGTCACATATTCAATAGTCTCTCAAGTCAATCCCCACATTAATACATGGTTTTTTTCACCTAGAGGTTCAGTTGGTAATCCTGTGGGTGATAGAAGAGGTAAGGGATGGAAAGGAGGATTTCTTGGTAGTGCTATCGAACAATATCTTAAGGTATGTAGTCCATATATATATATATATATATATATATTTATTGCTTTAATAAAAGCATGATATGTTCAAATGGCTTCGTTTACTGAGAAATCTCGAACTTATGCCTAGGCCTTTTGGTCATGACTGGACTCACATCTTTCTACAAAAATTCGAGGGAAACATAACAATCCTAGTAATTTCTATCCAATTTATTAATTGTGGCTTAACATCTACAGCCGAAAACTATAGTATCTGACTTTTGGTATATATTAACTGATCCTGATGAAAAACGCCTTAACCGAATGATACTTTATGGACAAAAAGCAACTTTTCCAAAATTATTATTTATATCCCATAGAATGAGAATTGAAAAACTTATTGAGCGAGGCTGTCTTTATACTCAATCTCCATACACAGAAAAACCTATTCAAATAATCCATTCTCTGCAGAATTAAGCAAAAGACAAGAAAACTATTCCTTCAATTAAGCAGAATTTTTTTAAAAAAAATACAAGGAAAAAAGTAAATATAGATAGATAATACTAATCTATTTACAGTTCTTTTTGTTCAACTTGTAATTTTTTCAAAAACATTTCTACCTTTTTCCAATTCTCTATATTTTTTTCTCTGGCAAAGTCTTGTAACTTAGGAATTGTGTTAATAGGAACGCGGTCTTCTTCTAATGCCTTTACTTGATTTCTAAGCTGGACAGAAACATCCTTTTCTTTCATTAAGAAAGACTTATTAATCTTTAAGCAAACCTCCAATAACTCCATATATTTTTCAACATGGGACTGAAAAGCATCTTTTAATAAGGATTCATCCTCTTTTGTTGTAGATTTCTTAACAATTATTTCAATAGCTAAACCTCCTTCTCTTAATAAACTTGAAATTTTCTTTAAGAAAAAAATAAGAAAATACTTTAAACTATAAGCCCATACCTTTTCAATCTCATTAAGCTGCTTTAGACGGCTTTGTACTTTGTCCATTTCATACAATTCTTAACTATATATTTTTTAAAAATCTAATATTTCAATATATAAGCTATTTAAAGACAAATTATGTATGAATTAACAAGAAATATATAAGAAACTAGACAACAGAATGCTTTAAAAGAGTATTAGTAGTTAGTTTTCTAAATTATTAGCTAAAAAGTAAATATTAATTTTAATCAAATAAGAAATAATTATAACCCAATTAAACCTATTCCCACAATATTTCAGACTGAATTTAAAGTCATATAAACTCATTTAAAGCCTGTTTCTCAATAAAATCATTTCTTTTGCTCATGTAATATCTTCTTTTTGAATTATATAGTGCTTTTTAAAAATAAATGAGTTTTTTAACAGCAACCTTTGTCCTTTTCCTTAAAAAAGACGCAATTGACTCGTTTATTACACTTTCTGCCTGTAACAAGTCCCATTTCCTCTTGACAAAAAGTATCCTTCCAAGTTGAACCGTCTTTATGTATAGATATCTCTTCTTTCTTCATAGATATTTCCATTACACTTTCTTTGTTTTCTAATTGAAAGAGATTTTCATTATTCCTTAAAACTTCCTATTTGTCCATTTATCAACTTCTTTTATATCTCATCTCTTTCTAATAAATAATAGAAAAAAATCTAATCCCATATTCTGAACATTCCTAATCAATTGTTGCTTGTGAAAGCATCCAAGAGTTCTTTTCACCCTGTAACATATTTTCCTGGATGTTTATTACAAGAAATCCTTTATTTATCCTTTTTTTGAAAAAAAAATCCAATAAAGACATTTCAAAAGCCTCTCTTGATCCCTATCCAAAAATCTCAGACGATCCTATCAAATTTATATTATTTGAAATGTCTTATCCTGATCAAGAGCAAAAATATCACTCACATCTTGTCAAGCAATTAATTGGATATAACAAAAACATGAAAGCCTCTTGAACACATATAATACAGATATATACTATCAATTGAGATGAAACAATGAGTCTTTATATCTTATTTAGACTCAGACTTGTTAATATATTGGTCATTTACTAAACTATGATTTTTCTATGAAAAATGAACCAATTTTTAAGCAGAAAAAGGAAACACAAATAACAACTAAAAAATATAACAATTCATGGAAGAAATATAAAATATATCTTTTTTTTAACATCAATTAAGGGAATATATTTTTTATAATTTTTATGAGGTCTAATTTCGACGTAAAATCGACGTAGATCTTTACTAAAAAAATATTAAGAGACAAAAAGTCCCAAATAGCCTTATAAAAGACGATTAAAAGACTCTACGAGATCTCTTTTTCACTAGGAATTAATGGTTTCCTTTTTTTCCCGTTTTTTTAGGCAATTTTTTGACAAAGATTCATTAAAAATAATTCAAACAAAAGGTACTTTTAATAATGCCTTTTTTTCTCAAAAAAATAACAAAATAGTAGGAAATAACATTCTTCTTAAGACGTGGTACCATAAATCTCTTTTTTCCCCAGAAAAAACTTATAAATCGTCAAAAAAATCATCAAATACGTTTTTCAAAAATGTCTTTGTAAAAAGTTTCAATTCAGGTTTATTTATCTTCATTTAGTAGCTCTTACACGAAGTAGACAAATATATATTTAGCAAGGGATTCTTTAGAACCAAATTGCCACAGGGTTTAATCTATTTTAATACTTTAGACCATGGAATTCTGCCAATTAATGTACTAAAATCCCAAATAAAAAAATATTAACAGATCTAGAACATGTATAAATATATGTATATTGGAAACCAAATGAGTATGAAAGTTTTAGAAGCATTGGACTATGGTTTATTAACAAAGATAAAGATAAATTTCAATTTCAAAAAAAAAGGTGTATATTTACGGGTAAAATAAACAGAAATGCTGTTCTAGAAAAGGATATTTCGAAAGATGGATTGAAGAATACAGCAACTATTTCATCCCCAGCTGTTCTTTCTTTAATTAAGCATTATAATATTACTAATCCTTATGAAATCAAAACAACAGGTCCCCAGGGCAGATTGTTAAAAGGAGATATTCTTGCACATGTTGGTGCAATAAATAAAGATTTTCCTTTAAAATTGCTGAAAATTATTAAAGAAAAAGGAAAATTAGATCTTAATAATCTAAAAGTAAAACCAAAACAACCTACAGAAAATTCATTTATTTCAATAATTATTCCTGTTTCTCTTAAATCTCTTTTATCAATGAAAGAAAGTATTAATGGTATAAAATCAATACTAATATAATATTCTTACAGAAATCTAGAAAAATTAAATATTAAAGTAGAACTTTCGGATTTAATCAACAAAGCTATCTACAAGGGATCACAAAAAGTACCTTCCATTTTTCTTAAAAAGCCATCTAAACAGGAAATTTTATTTTCTAATGTTTTAGAAGAAATTCCAAAATATTATAATTGTATAAATCTCAATATAAATAATGAAAACTTTCAAATTGATAATATTAAGGACAAAAGAACAAATGTTTTATGGGAATCACCTAAAACTATATGGTAATTTTATATTTATTAATTAGTTTATATTAATTAATATAGTATGGAAAATATAATATTTCCTTCCTCTATATCATTAAGTTTAGAGGAAATTCTTGAAGCGCCAGAACAAGACTTAAAAAAGTCTAAAGAAGATTTAGACATAATAGATTTTTTAGCAGGAAATTTATCCGACAAATCATCTATACTTACTATAAAAAAATTCCCTTATTATACAACATTTATAAGGATAAAATTGGATAAATCTTATACAGATATTAATGTTGCAAAAAGTTTTATTAAAGAATTAAAAAACTACATCGAAACTCCAGAAACCTTATTGTTATAAATTAAACTTATTTTATGATAAAATATTTCTAAATTTAATTCATGTATTACATACAATTAAGGGAACATATTTCATAAAAAAATAATACATATATTTTTGTTATCAGTCTTCATTATATTTTTTCATTTATACCTTTTTCTAAGGTATAACTATTATCAAAGTATTGATTTGGATGACAAATACTTTCTTGTAAAGAGCCAATTGAAGGATGTGTAAATTCAAATACTTTTGTACAAGCAATATGATAATGTCTTTCAACAACAGCGTCATTAATTTCTTTCAAAGCTCTTGAATCACGAATTCCCATACTTTCCAAAGCAGCATTTAAATTTTCGATAGAAAAATGTCGAAATGGACAACCATGAGCATCCCCTGTGCCTGGCTGAGGACCAGTAAGTATCTGCTGGCAACTTTATTTAAAATTAACTTTTAACCTGCAATTCGCATAAATAATATTTACCTATAAGGTTTATAATTTCTACGGTTGCCTTCTAGCCCATAACTATGTCGTACATTATATCTATATTCCTTATTAAACCTTTCATCAGATGTATTTGAAAAGCTTTTTCTCCAAAATATTAATGCTTCTTCAACATCTAAACCAATTCCCTTAATATTATGAGAATTAAAGTGGATTCTTCAAGATAAAATATACTTTTAAAAATAAACCATATTGAAGTCTTCCAAAATGTTTTAAGTGTTTATCCTTTCTCAGATTTAAATGTAAATTACGCTGACATAACGGAAAATGTTTAACAAGCTTTATGAGAACATTAAAGTAATGTAAGCAATCACATGCATACTCACTGAATCTATTTGCGATGCAGTAATATTTCCAATGGTAGTTATAGTACTGGAATATTCTGGAGCTGCAAATCCTAAACTTAAATGATTCAATATAGGCAATAATCGATCATCTTCATCAAGACGAGGTAATATTCTAGCAGTTAACTAAATAATATAAGAATTGATAAATATTTTAATCATTTAAAAACCTCCAAAGATTTTTCTAATCTTAAAGAGAATTCCTCAGAAATTAAACTTATTTGTTCTGATACAGGCACATAAGCTTTGCCTTTTTCTAGAAAAACTTTACGTTTTTCTACCAAATCACAAACCTTATCAAAATTCACCTATTCTATTATTATTGTTATATATAATATATAATAATCAATTCCTTAAAAAATGACTCTTTTTCAACATTTCTTTGTAGAGAATCGCTTAATTTGTCCAATTTAGACCGTTTTTCATCTTCAGAAACCTTAAATACATTGTTAAACAAGCAAAAAAACTGAAAAAAGATAACCATTTCCCAATCAAAATTCAAACTGTTTATGAATGCAAGTCTTTCCTTGGCATCATCTTGTAAAAATCGGAGTCTTTTAAAACATTATTTAAAGTTAAAAAAAAAAGCACCAAACTTAAATAATGTCATTTCTGCCCTTATAAAACGATTCCTAAGTTCTTCTCTGCAGCAATATAAACTTCAAATCTGTTTATTTTAAAGAAATAGCTTACGACCGACAAAACGCTAACTTTAAAATATAATGACTATAATGATCTTTTTTCCGTTCCTGATCCAAAATTGACCCCTTTAAAGACCTCGACGTATTACTACCAAGAGGAAGATGCTTTTCAATCAACGGTTTCAACATAATATCCATTTCTTTAAGAGTTTTATTTCGAAAAAGCCCTGATTCAATTTCACTAAGAACTAACCAATTTCTTATAAAAAATATCCCCCAAAAGCACACTCCTAACCATATAATCTATCAATTGCCCAATTCTCAAACTCCTCAATAGTTATTTCTTCTCTAGGCTCTTCAAGATAGAAATTAAGACGATTTGGATATTCATTATAACGCAAGACCTGTACGTCAGAATTCCCATTATTTTGAGTTATCCTCTTCTTGTTTGATCTAAACATCTTAAATAATACAAAATCTATGTATAAATCCAGTATATATTTTTATAGATATATCCATTGACTTAGACATATTTATTCAAGTTGGAGGCTCTTATATGTGTTGCCAAAGCAACCGACAACCTCCAAAAAAAATCAGTTGAATTTTTTAAGCTTAAAAGTAACTTTTAGGGCCATAAAGCATGGATTTTTTGGATTTTTCATGATTTTTTAGTCTTGGATGGGGTCTTTTTTATATATTTCCTTTTTTTCCGCATAAAAATACGCAAATTTGACAATTTTAAGTAACATTTAACTCATACCTTAGAACAATCATATATCCCTTAATTAGTACATATTTAAGACATTATTCTAAAGGGAGAGGCTCATTCTGATAAGGATTTATCTGGATTTAAAATTTCATAATGATAGAGTCAACGGTTGACGTAGAAAATGATAATCCAATTATAGAAGAAAAGGTTAAATTCAGGAAGAAAAATAGTCTAATTTCCACTATTTTCAATGAAAATCAGTTTTTTATTGCAGTAAATTCATTAATAGTGAAAAAAAAGATGCTAACGAGTCATCAAAGGGACTAGGATTAATGGGATTAGGCACAGGATTGGCACTTTTTCGTCATGGAATCATTCAATCAATGCATCTAGCCAAGCGTTATTTTACAGTTTCTCTTGAAATTCCATCTAAAGATAAAAGTTATTTATGGGTTCTTCATTGGATATCTTCACAAAAATCAGCGAGACGTATGCATCAACTTTCTGTCGAAACAATGTATAAACAGCATGATAATGGGAGTTCAAGTACTACATTTAGTCTTATTCCTGGACATGGGAAACATTTTTTCAAATATAAAAATGTTTGGATTCAAGTATATAAATAATATTCAATTATTTTAATATATCAATTTCTATTTAGTTTTATCGAGAAAGAGATGGAAAAATGGTTGATCTGTCAACAGGATCTCCTTGGGAAACAATAACTTTAACAACACTCTTTGAAGATCGAGAAATATTTAACGAATTACTTCGTGATGCACGAAATCTTGCCATGAAAATGCAGCAGGGAAAAACAGTTATTTATACAAGCTGGGGTTCAGAATGGCGTCCCTTCGGACAGCCAAGACGACGAAGAATACTGGAAAGTGTCATACTTGATAAAAATGTTAAAGAACAAATAATCAATGATATTAAAGATTTCTTAAATAGTGGAGATTGGTATTCACAACGAGGTATTGTTTCTACATCGAATTCTTTTATTTAAATTCGTAAGGTATACCTTATAGAAGGGGCTATCTATTTTATGGACCACCTGGTACTGGAAAAACATCATTTATACAATCTATTGCAGGGGAACTTGAATACAACATATGTTTATTAAATCTTTCGGAGAAAGGGTTAACGGATGATCGTCTTAATTTCTTATTAAGCAATGTTCCCACAAGAAGTATAATATTATTAGAGGATGTAGACTCAGCCTTTTCTAAACGTGAACAAACAGAAGAACATGGGTATTTTTATTTCATTTTATTTCTGACAATAATTCTTTAGTTTCAGGAATAACATAACATTTTCTGGTTTTTTAAATGTACTTGATGGTGTTGCTTCTGCTGAGGATCGAATTATTTTTATGACAACAAATCATCTAGACCAATTAGATTCTGCATTAATCCGTCCCGGGCGTGTTGATGTTTTAAAATATTTCGGACTTGCAACGGATTATCAAATTCAAACAATGTTTTTAAGATTTTACAAAAACAAGAATAAAGAAGCAGATATTTTTCTGGAAAAAATAAGAGCAACAGGTGTACCTGTTAGTACAGCTGCATTACAAGGACTATTTATTTATAGCAAAGGGGATCCGCAACGTGCAATAGAAATGATTCATCTATTGAATGAAATAAGCTAATACATTCAACTTTTATATTTGATCTTATACAAAATTTTTTACAATTTTTAGGGTAGATTTAAACATATTGACTTAACCATCTAAATCCATCGCCATATCCTTGTCTCATAACAACTGAGCTAATATATGGTTACAAAAAGTTAAATTAAAATATATCAAGCATTAAAACATGAAAACTTACCACATAAATACCTCAATTGGACGTATATTTTCAACTGGCACTTTCCCTTTTCCCGTTGTTTGGAATAATCCCAATGTCACACGCAATTCTTCTTCTGAAACGGCACCGGGTGCATCAATTTTATTTCCAAGCACAAGAAATGGTACTTTTGACAAATCTTCAATAGAAAGCAAAGCATCTAGCTCTGCTTTTGATTCCAAAAATCGTTCCACATCTGACGAATCAACAAGAAAAACGATTCCATCTACTTCTGGAAAGTAATCTCTCCATAATCTCCTAGCTTGCTGATGCCCACCTAGATCAAATGTCGTAAATAAGCAGTTCCCGATGGCTAATTCTTCGCTTGCTAGATTCCGCATAAAAACACTTTCCCCTACTCTTAAACACTTACTAGGATGCAATGTGGGCTGAAATGACGCCAATCTATCATTCTATACATCTTTATCTCTATTTTTACTCGCTTAAAAACGACTTACTTTCAGCATATGCAATAATGTTGTCTTTCCTGCATTGTCAAGGCCTAGGAATAGCAGTTTTGCATGTTTATTCATTAATCCAAGGCTCGCAAGGATATCATAAAACCAGTTAATAATAAACATTTTTTTGACGTTGTTTAAAGGCTCAGCAGATCGCTCAAAAATAGGCTGATAATCTTGATATATATATAAATAGAAAAATTAAAAAAACAGTAAAAAAGCATAAATGGACAAACTGCGGAAACTATGGAATTGAACAGTTCATATTATCCTGTAAAAATCAACATTCTTTTTATTAGCTGTCACGTGATATGAACTATAGAGGGGAGCGGGGTTTAAAATAAGTGTCGGAGTTTAAATAGGATGAAAAACGTATAAAAAGCCGGTAAACCCGTTGGACTCGCTGTCTTTGTACGTTGATTTATTGGATACGTAAGGGTTTCTAATGAGGTTTAGGTGCAAGGGTTTTACGCTTAACAGTGAAGGTTCGCCTGAGTTAGTGTTTTTGCTAGTGTAAGTTCCAGGGTTTATTTTTTCGGGTGATTGATGGGTCTAGTGAAAACTACAATCCCTGACCGCTCTTGCTGATTTATTTCGGTAAGGAATCTTTGGAATCTCCTGTTTGTTTTGTGCAGGACGCCTTTTTTTCACCGGTTTTTTATTGGTTTTTACCAATGGATAGCCTGTGACAATGGGCGTCCTTTCACACTAGATTGACAGAGCGGTGCTTTGATCGGGCGTTGACGGGGGCTATTTGGGGCATCGGATGCCTCCTTTTCAGCGCAAGTTTTGTATATTTATGGGGTAAGAATTCGGCTTAGGGTGTGGTTAGCGGAAATGTTTGGGATAGTTTTTCATAGTTTAAAGCACATGAATATTAGCGGACATTATGAAGACTTTGTTTTCTCGAAATATTCAAACTCCTAGAGATGTTTAGTTTAAATAGATTGTTGTCTTTGCTATACTTTGATGCCCACCTCCTCGTCTTGATCCAATACATGTTCGACCCCCTTTACATCGGGTATATAATGCATCAGCATATTTTCTATACCATTTTTTAAAGTAATAACAGATGAATCACATGTTTTGCAGGAGCCCTTAAGTTTAAGAAAGACCTTTCCATCATCAAAGCCTCTGTATTCAACGTCCCCTCCATCTTCCTGAATAACTGGACGGATGCGTGTTTCTAGTAGTTCTTTAATCATAAAAACAACTTCTGAGTCTTCTTGTGTATTGGCATTTAAATCTGAGTCTAAGTCTTGTGTGTCGGGTAAAAAGATAGGCTGACTCGAACTGAGATGTTCCATAATGACGGAAAAAATCTCTGGTTTAAGAGGACTCCAGTTATTTTTTGAGTGTTTTGTGATAGTTATATAATCAGGCCCATAAAACACATATTTAACTCCATCAATGGCAAAAAGCTTTTTTGCAAGAGGTGAAGATGCAGCCTGACGGCTATTCAAGTATTCTATAGATGTAAGGGACTCTGGAAGGATGTTGACGCCAGGAATAAATTTAATTGCATGTTCATTGGGTGTTTTTTCAGATTGGATCCAAATTGACCTTTTTTTACAGTTCAAAAAAGATAATTCTGGATAGAAGGAGGACAAAACTGTCTTACTATGAGAGCTAAAGCGCAGGAGGGCATTTCTGCTCATAATTATTTATTAGTTTTTAATACAAAAATTTAGCGGCTAAGTCGCATAACTTGAATATCAAAAGTATAATTTTTCTAAAAAAAAGATAAAAAAGACATTTGAAAGGGAAATGGCATCAGGAAATCGTCTTGGATGAATGTTATTTTAAGAATTACTTTTTGTCCGGCAAAATTTGGTTAATTATACATGCTTTTTTGGCTATAGTATATTAAAAATGTTAAAAATCATAAAAAGCAAAAGTATATGTCCTCTTAATGGCATATATTTTACTTTCGAAATGTATACAAGAAAGAGGGGTTTTTTCTTTTCATTATCATTTATACAGTCAGGAAGATATTCTACAAAAAACATATGTTCTGGTTGTGGATCACAATTTGAAAATATTTATACAAAAAATTGCTCAGATACTATGTTGAATGAGAGAAATATTATTAAAGGGTTTAAGAATTCTAAAAAAGACAAAGAAAATGATATATTTAATGAAGCATTAGCTAATCTTGACGAAACATTACGTTTAGAGCTGTTGAATAGACATCCAGAAGACAGATTGTCAAGATCCTTTCAGAAAAAAAAAGTTAAAAGGGCAATATGTCAACGATGTCATAATTTAATTCATCATTCTACTTTATCAACAGAATTTCCTGTGCTTCCACAGACATTATCATCTGCAAATTGGTTATCAATGTTTATGAAAGAAAGAAATCCTCTTTTAGTCTATGTAATCGATTCTATTGATTTTCCTCATACATATATATCAGAATTGCATAGTTTATATGGAAAGATATCTCAAATTTTATATGTAATTAGCAAAATTGACATAATATGCAGAAAGAAGGAAATGTTAAGGAAAGTAAAAGACTATTTTGCTTCAGAAATATCAAAATTAACTCAAATTACGGAAAAAGAGATAAAGCCATTTATTATTTTAACAAGTGCTACAAAAGGGTGGGGCATAGATCAACTAATAACATCTATTAACAAATACAAAACCAAAAAAAACAATATATATTTTATTGGGATGGCTAATGTTGGGAAATCGTCTATTGTTTCTAGACTCGCTAGTCAAGCAGGCTATGAGGAAACGCCTACTGTTAGTTTTTTACCAGGAACAACTCTAAATCCAATAAATATAGATCTGAACAAACTGAGAAATTTATTCAAAAATGATGGCATAATTATAGACACTCCAGGGATTTCTGAACCAGATAGACAACTATTTAAACATTTTGAATGCAACAAATTGAAGACTTATATACCTAAAAAAAAATTTCCTAAAATAAAGCCATTTTCAATAAAAGTTGGTAAGATTAAGGATTCTAGAACAATTAATAAAGCGTATTGATATTTCAAGGACAAAGTCTTATAATTGAAAAAATTGTTAGAATTGATTATCTAGGCACATTGAAGACAGATAACAGATTAATAGCTACTCCATATACATTTCTTCCAATACATGTTACAAATAGAAAGAAAGCTGAGCATATTTTCAAAACAATTTCAAGCTCTGATGACATGACTACACATAATAAAACTTCACTTGAAAATGAAACAAAAACTTTGTATTATAATCTGACTGAGAATATTCAACACAAAAAGCACAAAGACATTGTAATTGCTGGATTCGGATGGATTACTGCAAAAACCAGTTATGGAAGCGCTGATATCAAAATCTTTTCTTTAGAAAGTAAAGGCGTTACTTTACGTAATTCCTTAATACAATATATAACATCACGACATACATAGAAATATAGATATCACCAAAACATTCCTCCCTCAAATCCAATTTTTAATTCCTTTCCAAAAAGATGATCCCAACTTTTTGGGCTTTTCAGATTCTCTGAAAGGCTTTCAAGTTTGCATGCTTTAGCAGCCATACTTGCCATTCGTTTAGCATCTTCTGTGTTGTCGCCTTCCATTACGTACATTACCAAAGCGACCATTGAAACATTTTGACTTAAAGCATGCTCCAGTAATGGGATAAGTGCACCAGATGAAAACAACTTTGGAAAAACTCTTTTTGATCCTGATATCAACTTAAGACTTGAAAAATGCTCTGACAGTCCTGAAACAGTCTGAAGTGTTGATAAAGTAAACTCTTTAGGCCTGAACTATTATATGTATTCTTCCTGAAAGATATATATGAATTACCCTTCTATTTCTGCATCATTTCTTCTAGATGCATCTGTAGATCCTAAAACAAGAACTTCACGAAATTGCCCTTTCTTAATAAAAGGCAATAAAACCTTTTCAACAAATTTTCTTTTTTCCCCTGGAAGTACAGGTGATCTTTGCTGAATAACAGTGATCTTATCATCACCAAAAACTTGATTGTGTTTATATAAAGCTATTCATTAATTATGCCCTTACCATCCAAAGCGGTGGCAATTCCGCCGCTACAGGGAGCACCTACGTCCTCTCTAGAGCCTGCAAAGGGATAAAGCAGAGAGTGATCTAGCATAGTTTTCCTTGCAAGACCTGCAGAATGTATAAGAAGATCCACTGCAAGTTGGGGCACATTAGCAATAGAAACGACGGGAATAACTAATATGGTTCCCGAGAACAATGAAAAGTCAGTCTCCCCCATGGTTTTGAGCTAAAAAGGCCCTCTTTAGACCCAATTATTGACCTTGGCTTGAGCTTGGTTATTTCTTATGTTTATTCTTGATATTTTGGCGAAAATGAGGCCATTTTAGCCCGGAAAAAAAGCAAAACTATAAAGGAAAGGGGGATATTTCTGTTTTCTATGTTTTTTTCTGTGAAAATTAGTCTTTTCTATGATTATCAGCAACTTTTTTCTTACCTGAATTTTGTACGTCCAGTCGTCAAGATTTTAACGTCGCAAAAAAATAAGTTGCTAATTACTGGACAATCTCCCTATTAAACCCGGAAAAAACCACTGAAACGTGAATATGGTGGATAGATATAGGTATATTGCTTTTTTTCCGGGCTAAAATGGCCTCATTTTCTCTTAGTTTTTCATTAACTACTTTTTCACCAAATGGCAAGCTTGTGCAGATCGAATATGCCTTGGCCGCAGTCAATAATGGAGTGACATCTATTGGTATTAAAGGTGGAAACTGTTTTGCTCGGTCTTATTTCATAAAAACTAACAAATAAGCGAAAAATGGAGTCGTTTTGGTGACAGAGAAGAAAAGCCAATCTTCCCTTGTTGAACAGGACACAATTGATAAGGTTTCATGTGTTACACCCTCTATAGGGATGGTATATTCTGGGATTGGGCCGGATTTTAGAGTTTTAGTCGACAAAGCACGGAAACTTGCCCATTCTAACTATAAGTTAATTTATCATGAATATCCGCCAACTCGCATACTCGTTCAGGATCTGGCTAAGGTAATGCAAGATGCCACTCAGTCTGGGTACAGAAAGCAGTTTTTTTTGAAAAAATATAATATATGTAGCGGTATACGCCCGTTTGGCGTATCTATATTGGTTGCAGGGTGGGACGAACATAATGGGCCCTCTTTGTATCAAATTGATCCGTCGGGTACATATTTTCCGTGGAAGGCGACAGCAATTGGCAAGTCGGCAACGTCTGCCAAGACTTTTCTTGAAAAAAGATATAATGATCACCTTGAGCTTGAGGATGCTATACATATTGCGCTTCTTACTTTAAAAGAAGGGTTTGAAGGAGAGCTTTCTGAAGATACTATAGAGATAGGTGCTGTTGGGCCATCAGTGACATATAGTCTTGAAGCAGATGATACAGATAAGCCACCATGCCCTCAATTTAGGAAATTAACAAAAATTGAGATTCTTGACTATCTGGGGCAAATCTCATAGATCCCATTGCTGTATCATGCTTTCTATCTTGTATTTTATGTAGATCAAAAGAATATATAAAACTACAGTTATATTATTTTAAAAATACATATTTATATCTCAATATTTAACAAGATAGAGTTGTTTACAAAATAGATCATATATCTATATGAATCTATGACATATTTGTGACTAAATAGAGATCTAATATATTTTTAAATTATATTAAACGTTTGCAAGTCTATTCAGAATGAATCAATTATAAGGAAAATTCAGTATGGATCAAGATTCTTTAAAATTAAAAGATATTGTTTCAAAAACAATTAAATCATTTAAGACATTTTTAATTTCAATATTCAATTATACTAATACTAATCTTTATTTTTTAAAGAGAACAAACCAAATAACCATTGATCATTATAATTTAATAGAGAATTCTATAAAAGATATATCTGATAATAAAGAAAGTTTATCTGATATTTGTATTATACAATATCTAAGATTTTAATTTATTAATAAAATTAGATAAGAATATAGATAATTATTTAGAAAAAATAGAAATTATAAAAAACCAAATAAATATATTGGAACAAATATCCAATGAATTAAACAAATATTCAAAAGAATTGGGTAGGCTTTGTATATTTTCAATATTTATTCATTTATTCAATCTAGAACTTAAATGTCAAGAATTACTTAAGTAATATTATATCTTCGTTATATAGGGATGTAAAATAAAAATGCAATGATACAATAAAAACAACCGTCTTATATATATTATTACACTTTTTCTCAAAATATCGAAAAATTGAGACATAAAACACATTATTATTCATATAATATCCAATTTTTGTCAAAATTGTTATTTCTTTTTCTTCTTAACTGCACCTTTAGAAGGTCTTTTTCCTTTCTTTCCACTTTCAATAACAAGTTTGTCTTTTTCAAGAGTATCTTCATTATCAGAAACATTTTCTTGAAATTTATATGAATTTGTTTCCAAAGCATCTTCTATATCAGGTGTATTATATACAATACTAGGTTTAATTGAATCAAAAGTATCACAAAATGGAATAGGATGAGTAGTTTTATTGTACCTTAATTTATAAGTCAATTGAAAATAAAATAAATCCTTACTGTTTTGTAAAGGAAGCTTTCGTTTGCGCTGGAATCTTTAAAAGATTTCCATTATTTGGCCCTATACTTAATTCTAAAATATATTCAGAATGCTCTTTAGAAAGAAAATATTCATCCATAAGCTTAATAATATCTGGAATTATATCTTGTCCTTTAATTTCAAGCCTTCTTAAAAGAAGATCAAATAATAATGGTATATAAAATTTCCGGACTTCAGTGCAATTTCCAGTTATTTTTAAAGACATATAAGCTTGAACACTCTGCAAATATCTCATTAGTTTATTAGTTTTAGATAAATTACCCAAAAGCGAAGTAAACGAATATTGGGATGTAGAAAATCCAGAAACATAAAATGAAGGAATAACACATGAACATACAGCATGCATAGGCATTAAACTCCAATGTTGTTGTGGTCTAATATATAATTATTATAAAATAGATCAATTCTCTGGATAAATTACCCATGAATCATGGAATCGACAATATCACTGTAAGAAATAGATTCAGAAGCCTTTTCTATTAACTTTAAATGTTCATGGTTTTTCCGCTTCAAATTCGTAATAGAACTTAATAGATCAGGCTGTGTTTTTAAATAATTTTCCTGAAACATTAAATGTGAAAGTTCATGATCGTTAAAATAAAGTTGAATTTTATCACTTAATGTAAGTTTACTAGTATGTCTAAATATACCACCACTTAAAAATTTTCCGACTATGTCCCAAGGATTCATAACAACATGTTTTTCAGCAGCCTTTGCACTATTTTATCTAAATTAATAGAAAATAGAAAACATAATCTTTACGCTTTTTTTCCATCATCCATACTCATAAAACTCTGACTAATTTTCCAAGATGAAAGAATGTTTATAATTTGGCGAATATCCCCATTAGTAATTTCGGCCAATTGATCAATTGCTTGAGGTTCTAGTTTTAAATCTTCACGATACGCAATATACATTATTCGAGAACGAAGAGAATTAGCATCAGGCCTTCGAAATTTAAGATCAAACGTCGTCTTATCTAAAGGCAAAAGCTTCCTTGAAGCTCTATCATTACAAATACATATTATAGGTATCTTTTCTTATTTTAAAAAAAGAATTAACAAAATAAAACTTACCAATGTTTTCTTAATAAAAGAATTAAGTTCACCAATCCCTCCATAATCTCCAGAAGATACACCATCCACTTCATCCATGATCAAAACAAGTTTGCTCTTTTTTCTTGTTTCTTCCTAAAAAAATTATTTTTTTAGAATTATTCTCTTATACAATTACATGAGTAGAGAAAAATCCATTAATTGAAGTACTATTATAAATTCGAATTAATGAATCCTTGAAGATTAAATAAAAATAAAGTTTCTTATATTTATAATTACTTCTAATAGTTTCTTATTCCTTATATCACTTGCATTAAATTCCAATACATCATAGCCTTCTAACTTTGCAACTAAATGTGCTGATGTTGTTTTCCCAATGCCAGGTGGACCTGATATAAGAACAGCACGATAAAAACCCAATCCATCAGATCCAGGCTTTTTAAAATTAGTGATACGATTTTGATCCCTAATTCATAAGAATTTTTAACAAATTTATGTATACCAACCAATCACGTAACCATCTTTGTAACTTTTCTACCAAAGTTTTATTTCCACATATTTCTTTAAGAGTACGAGGTGCATATTTCGTAGTCCAAAGCTGACATGATTGGACTTTCTGTATTTCTTGAGTCTCTTGAACCAATGATTTTGCCATTTTCTCCGCTTCAAGAACTTGCTCTTCTCTTTTTTTCTTTGCAAGTTGAGCAGCCTTAGTATCTCCACCTGAAGCAGGCATATTTTTAATAAGATAAAACAAACCATCCTCGTTTATAGTCTTTAACTTATTCTTTTTAATAACCTCTATTTTCTTAGGGCCAGCATCTGTTCCTAATACAACAAATGATGTTTTACTAGAAGGAGCAACTGTTACTTTTCTATAAAATACTCAGATAAAAGAAAATAATTATTAATAAACTAACCCTCCATATCTTTTTACAAGATTGCATCCCTCTTCACGATCAATTGTCTTCAAAATACCAGTAAAAACAAAAGTTAGACCCTAAATAATTACGCATTTTCTTAAAAATTAAGTACCTACAGAAAGACAATTCATACGACCAATAGGTATCTCTTTAGAAGCATTTGTCGCTAAGGAAACATGTGCTGTATGGTCATAAAATTGACCACTAATACAATATAAGCAGGATAAAATAAAATAAAAATAACTAGCCCTTTATTCTCAAGATTTTCAAGATCTGACAAAGATATCAAAGGACATTCATCTAAAACTTTTTGAGCTATATTTTTAGCATCGTCAACATTCTCTTGTTTAGCCGCAATTAAATCCTTATTATTAGACTTTTTTTTAGGAGTAGTCTTGACCTTAGTATCATTCTTTTTCCCTGAAATAGTCGCAGAATCCTGACTTTTTGTATCTGAAAAAGTGTCCTTACCTACTGGTAAGAATGTATCAGCATGTTCTCCCTTAAGATCTATAGATTCCTTTGTCGAAGCAGATTCTATATTACAAACATCATTTCTGACCGCAAAATCGGCCGTTTTAAGTGAAGAATTCCTATTTGTTTCATCTTTACAAATCTTATCTAATTCTTCAAATTCAAGTAAATCAGATTGACTAAAGGAAAAATCATCATCATCTATATAATTTTCTTGAACTGCATCATCCGGAACCACTTTTTTAGAAGCAGGAGAAGATCTCAATATCTTATTTTTATCCATAAAAAACTGAGACGCATTTATTGGGACTAGAGATGGTTCTTCAACTGATGGAACACTAATCGAAGATTAATCATCCTCCCAGTGCAACAAGCGATACCACCCTTCCTTTTTCGAGCCTTTCCTTTTATTTCCTTTCTTATTCGGTCTACCAACAATAAATTATCTTATATATCAACATCTTGACCCTTTACAACTCAAAATCCTCATTATCCGACACTTTTTTCCGGAAAAAAAGGTCAGCCATGCTCACAAACCAATGCTCTATCCTTACGTATCACGCGCTTCTTTGTTTTCTCATTATTTAGCTCACTAAGACTCTAATAAAATAAGCAACCGTACTTGACTATTTTTTTGTCTATTTACCTCAGTTTTTAACCGTTTTGAGCCGCTCTTTTTTGCACCGTCTTCTCCCAGAAGCCAGTCCCTAATATTTGTCATAGTATTTGCGGCTAATCTGGCTTATTCCTCCATTATTCTTGATTTATATAATTTTTTGGTTAAAGTGTAGTCTTTATTAGGTGCGTCGCCCCGGTAACCTTATGACAACATTACTGACCGGCCACAGATTCACCAAGGGCCAATTGATTATGTGTAAGAGTAATGGACTCAAAAGAACAGGGAAAACATTACAGCACAATAGAGCTTTTAGATTATTACAAGTCCAGGCTGCTCCTCGCAGAACAGGCAACATATGATGATATTTTTGCACGTCTTCAAGAGATACAGCATGGGCTATCAAGAATGCATTCGCTTGAAAGATCACTGCAGGAGGCAATTGAGGAGGTTGAGACGATAAATGAGAAGAATATGGAACTTTTGGAGATTTTGAAGGAGGTTATCGGCGAAAATATAGGTAATTTGGGTTAAAAACGCATCAGAATCAAAATTAACCTGGTTCTTTCTTACGTAGCACTCAGATCAAAGGTGCAATTCATTCAGCAGGTTTTTAGGAATGTATTCAATGGAAATGTATTAAGGAATGGCAGAAATACGGGCATGACGTCTCAAATTATTGCAAAATTTTAAACAATCAGCCAAAACATAAACAATATTATGAAACAATTATTGCTCTGCTTAAAAACAAAATTGAGGCACAAAAAAGATCGCCGTGTGATTACAAACGTATGAACGAGCTCATTGTAAAATGCGAGAAGCTCGAACGGGTGGTGTTTGAAGGAGTTCATGAAATTCTTCGTGAAAGAAAAACAAAAGAAAATTATGAAATGCAGGTTAAAGAGGCCAAGGCCAAGATTGAATTGCAGGAGAAGGAGCTAAAACAGAGGATTGAGGAAGCAAATTATGCTTCGAAAATGAAATTGGATCAAAATACGAATCAAATATTTATGCTGCAGCAGCAAAACGAAGAATTGAAGCACAAATTAATTGAATTGCAGGTAATGATCTATTTATATTTGCGAGCGTCAACCAACAATGCTTAAATTAAAAGAATAAAATAGATAATATAAAAAAGCACTCATATGATACAATTGAAGAATTTGAAAAACAAATTAAGCAACTAAAGAAAAGGTATTTATTTGAAATATGCAATGGTTAATAATATTAGACGAACTATAAAAATAAGCCCGGAACTTCTTTTAGAATTCGCAACTTTATATACGAAGATAAAATCTCTTGAAAGAATGGCATTGAAATTTGCACCGCTAGAAGGACACCATGTTAATGAATTATTTTCTGATATTGAACTTGTCAAAAAAAGAGCACAACATATGGAAAATCTCATATTTGATAAAAAAAAAAAGTGTAAATATTAATAACCACATTATTATAGATAGAATATCATGGATGTAGCACGGCTAGTCATTATATTAAGCTTTAAATATATATAACCCATCACACCATATCGTTATCGAAATGTTTTTGTTAACGTACCAGACAAATATTTTATAAAATGAGAGCCTCATAAATGATTTAAGAGATAATCTCAGTTAAAACTGATTAGAACGAGTCAATATTAACTAGTATACTCTTTTTCAGATTTTAAAAATATGGATCTGATACATAAATCATTATCAGCAGCTAATTTTTCTTCAAAATCAAGTGAAACACTGCGCAGCATATCTCTTTTTAAGGATAATAGAAAGGTATCTGCACAGACAAATGAGGGTGTGTCTTTATCTCTTGTTTCTGTGCCTTCTGGATCCAGTACAACATCACCAACATCCCTAAGTATCCATCGGCCATCATCTTTATTGTTATATCCAGCAGGAGCAGTGGCAGTGCTTCATAATATCAAGTGCCCACTAAGGAATAAACGTTTCTTTTGTATACCCCAAAATCTTGTAGCAGATGGGGGATTTATTACTGGCAATAGCCCTTTTTTGTCAAGCAAGAATAGTCCTTTGCGCGATAGTATTGATACACTTTCAAATCAAGAGTCAGTAGGGTGCCAGTCTAGATTTCTTTATGATAAATATTGTGGCTCTGTTGTTCGTGATGAATTAGAAACACAGAGCAAGGGCAAGGAAAAGATTAAAGCTTTATCCTGTACAACAATCAGCCAAGATAAAAAATATTTTGCAGTTGGAGAGGTAAAGACGAGGGTATGTTGGTTTGTATAAATAATTGTGTTAGTCAGGAAAGTCGCCACGAATTTTGATATATTCTATTTCATCAGATGAACCTTCACCTACAGCTATTATAGGACATACGTTTGGTATAAAATGCATTTCGTTTTCATCAGATTCTAGATATCTTGCTAGTGTCGGGTTTCTTCATGATGCAACTATTAATGTTTGGTTAATAATTGATAAGACTAATTGTGTAAGACGAGTGGCAACCAATAGAGTAACAAGCCTTGTTAGAGATATTTCATGGATGGGGACTACAATAGTTACATGTGGATTGAGACACATTAAATTGTGGAAATGGGAAGAAGAAGACGTTTGTAAAACATCAAACATAGGAAAAATTTCAGTTTTAGAAGGCAAAAATATAATTTTAGGAACAATGTCAGATGAAGATTTTATGTCAGTCAAATCATTGGGGAAGGGATCTGTCATATTGTGTTCTAGCAAAGGAGAAATATGCATTGTTTTTGAAGGAGATCGCTCTGTTAAACGAATTTTTAATGTAGGATATGAAATAAGTTGTATCGATGTAAATAATGTAGATAATTTGTTATGGGTTGCAGGAAAGCATTCAGAGATAGAGTATTTAATATTTATGCACTTTCTATTTCTAATTTTTAATAGGGCATATAAAATATATGAATTAACAGATAAAGACAATCTTCATGAAGAATTTAAAAAAGAATTGGTTAAATCAGTTAAACCTTTAAAGAATAATTCTGGAATATTGGCAATTGCATGTGACCATTCTGGTATTGTGGTAATAGTTGATGGACATCATTCAATTTCTATTATTGACACAAATGATGAGTCTAAAAACCAAATAATAGGAGGAAGTTCAACAAAAATGATGGGCGTCAAAAATTTGAATAAAAACTTTCTTAACGCTATATTAATGACATGGTCTATATCTGGGACAGTATCTTTTTGGGATCAAAATGAGACATGTATATTAACTATAAATATTGCAATAGAACAACCTGAAAATATATCAGAAGAAACTATAAAAAATGAATTAAAAGTTGTCCAATACAATCATCATGACGAAGAATTAATAATTGGAGATTATTATGGTATGATAAAGTAATTTTTTCCTATTTTTTGTTCTTTTATTTTAAAATAAGTAGATCAATAAATCTTAGAAGTCAAGAAGAATTATGGAGACAAATGGCACATGATGGAGAAATAACGGATATTGATTCTGGCGTTGTAAATGAAAAAAGTATATTTTTCAATGGTTATTTATTAATTTTTTAAAATATTTTAGATATAATGATAAGTTCTAGTAGAGATAGAACAATACAAGTATGGTCTCGAAGCAAAAATACACATAATTGGGATTTAGAGCAAACACTTAATGATCACAATTCATGTATAAATAAAGCACGTTTTCATAAAGATTGTCAAATGCTTATTTCTTGTTCTGCAGATCGTACTATCGTTATTAGACAACTATATCAAGAATCTGGATGTGCTCAATTGCGTTATTTAATACATAAAATAATTTCATTACGTTCTTCAGCATTGGATTTTACTTTTATATCTGAGGATTCATGTAGGTTTTTCGTATCAACTCTGGATCGTCAACTATTACAATGTGACACTCAAGGACAAATTATTGGAACATATAAGACATCTGAGGATTCTAAAGAAATGATATTCTTAGAAAATATTTCTATATCAAATATAAGATTATCTTTTGATACAGATAGCACAAAAAAAACAATTTTTGAAAAGAAATTTATTGCTGGTTTGGGAAATGACAAAGCCATAAGAATATATGATCTATTAACATGTTCTCTTCTGGCAAAAAAATATATACATACAGATGGGGCTACTGGGATAGCATGGATTGAATCTAACAGATCAAATAATAAAGCAAGACTTGTTTCTAGTGGAATGGATGTTCTAGCTATCTGGGAATTATCAATTGAATGTACTCAAAAATTTGCATCAACACATGGGGTTTATACAAATTTAAAAACACCTATAAGAAAAATAATTCCAAAGAATATTATTGGTAGTTTTTCTCCTATTATAACAAAAGATGTATCATGTATTCAATCAAAAAAATTATGGAAATCTGCATCTCCAACACCTTCAAATTTTGACTTATCAAGAAGCGATTGCCATTCTCCCACCTCAAAAAGGATAAGTAGACTAAGCAAAAAAATAGTAGATCAAATGGAAGATTCTAAGCGTCGTGCTTCAAGTCCAATTAGGCTTTGTTCTCAGAAGCAAGACATATGTTTACCCAGAAAATTTTCTGATAGTAAGGACACTAATGATTCAACAATTGTTTCTAATGAAACTAATGAAACTAATGTTAATAACATTAAAGAAATACAATCATTTAACGATGAAGATACATTAACTAAAGAAATAAATTCGCTTATAGATAAACTAAAGGAAATACGTCATACTATTAAAACTATAAAAAATAAAGATACCCAAAAAAAGTCCATGCTATTTTACAATGTACAAAATCTACTTATATCAATATTAAATGATCTTAGAGAACATGTTTCACCAATAGAAATTGAAAATCCAAATAAAGAACTTTTGGAAAAATATTCTACACAATTGATAGCTCTAATTAAGGATAAAATAAGATAGTATTATATACTAAAAGCTCATATAAATGTATTGAAATAATCGCTAAAAATATTTATAATAAAACGGGTTATACCCAAGATGTAAGATATTATAAAATAAAAATTAAAATTTACATATTAAAACCAAAATGCAAATAAAAAACGCTGCAATGCCTAAAACTTTAAATTTTAATGATCTTTTTGATGATTGTAAACGAATTGCTTTATGGAATTCAGAAAAATACATGCTTGATTTTCTCGAATTTAAATTTGAAGTAAAATTTGATTTAGTTTCTAAAGAAGTATATGTCTCAGCCGTATCAATTAATGATTCTCCTAATTTCAATTTTTGATCTTGCTGACTAATTTCCACCTTTCTTATATTTCCAAAAAAATCAGTTATTTTAACATTTTCAATTTTTCGATTAAAAAGGTCAGTCTTAATGCCAGGAGTAGACTGAACAAGATCTTTATCATAAGAATCAAACAAATCCTTAAATGTATATTTCGAAGTAATATTCACTTTCTCTAAAAAATCCAAAGTATAATAAGTAAATCGATCGATAACAGATACTCCAATCTCTCTGTCAGAATGGTGCTAGGAATATTCTCAACAAACATATATATCTATACAACTTACTGAATAAGATGATTCATTTAGCTCTGAAGATCCAATTGCAAGAATATTCGGAGAATAGAACTTTGAAAACATTGTATTTGCCTGACAAGTATCTATTATGAACAGAATCTCGTGATACCTAATTATTTATTGAAGATAAAAGACTGATTGTGTAAAAAATCTACCGTCTCTTTTCCCACATTTGCCCAAATGCATCAGCAATGTCGTGAGAACAAATTTCCTCAAAATCCTGAAATTTCAAAAAATTGTCGCCCCCATGGCCTGTCATATAAACAAGAATATTAGATCGATCATCTGTCAAGAGCTGCTTCGATCTGGGAGTGCCAGGAAGAACCCTTCCTAACCCATCGACCTCAATTTTCATGTCCAAAAAAATACAGCAATTGAGCATACCCGTTAACAACCTAATAAAGTTTTCCACTGTCACTTCATAGCCACGATAATCCACCTCAATATCGTCTCCATACAGATCCAAAGCATGGTCTGAGTTATGGAAGACGCTCCCGGGATAGACATTCCGGGAATTGCATGCAATGTCATCCGACAGCATCAATATAATCTGGGAATCTGGGATTCCGAGCCGTTTGATCGTGCGATACATCCCCAGCGTATTTGCCATGTGCTACCCCATTTTTACTCATATAAAGCCGGAAAAAAAGCCAAAATACTCTATAATTGAACCAGAATCTAGACGTAGAGACCAGAACGGCCCAATTGCTCTCAAAACCCAGTTATTTGGCGCTCATTCTCAATCTAAGGCTTACGGTGTATCTTGTTTTTTGGCCAATTTCCTCCGGATTTTCGCCTAAAACAACCCAAAGCCCCTCCAGCAGGAAGACTACGAGCAGGACCCGCCATATTTGCCCGAAATCCATTGATATTGAGCCTCCAATCTCCTAAGGCAGCCTCAGCTTTTTTTTGAACGTCTGTAGGACGTCGAGCGCAGGCCTCGACGTACGGAAATTATGGGGATTGAGCTTTAGGGTATTTCCCTATAAAAATGTGTAAGATAAGGGTGGATGTTCGCCGGAAGGAGGGCCCGGTCTTTGCAGGAGGCTTTCTGTCTTGTACGGTCACGTTTGGGCGCGAAATGGTGGAGAAAAAAGAGGCAAGTGAAAACCAGAAAAACCGAAAAAGCGCCGCAAGGGACGGGATTTTGCGGAAAAAGACACAAGATATGGAGAGGGGACTGCCGGATCTGCCATTGCCCGAAAAGAGCGGTGAAAAAACAGCCATTTTTGGCGGAAATAGGCCTATTTTTGACAGACAAAAGAGCGATGCTTTGTGTCCCCAAATGGCCGCAAAAAACACAGCAAAAAGCGTTGATCAAGCAGAGGGAGAGGTCCCGCCGCTTCCAGATAAGCTGGATATAGGCTTTGGCCAACAAAAAAGCGAAAAAATTCCAGAAAATGAGGAAAAAAACGAGAAAAGGCCGGAAAAAGGGCCAGAAAGCGAAGAAATAGAGCCGGACGGGCTCGAGAATGACAGGAAAACGGCCTGCGGCGACCCAGGAAGCGTTTTTCTGGGAAAAAATGTGGAATTGGGCGAAAAACAGGGAAATACAGATGTTTTTTATGGGTTTAGTATGAAGAGCCATCATTTAGACGGTCTAGAGATGAGCTCTGAGGTGGGCATAGGGTCTGCGGGGACGCAGGAAAGATTGGAGGATGGGTTGAAGGAAAAACTCTTGATAGGATATATTCAGATCATTGGATATATTGTTTTGAACGAAAAGATTATCAATACAGAAAAGTTTGAAGGGGTTAACACTAATAAGTATTCTAGAAAGTCAGCTAAGAGCGAATTGATTAGAATCGACCCCAAGATGGATCACAAGTTGCGTTTTGTTAATCATATAGGTATAAGAATGGATCAAAAATAGATTAAAAAGCTAACCAACGAGTTTATTAGGTAAATTTAAAAAAACGAAAAGTTTCCTTTCATGATAGCTTCTATTATTTTCTAATTTTAAATTCTAGAACTAAAACATATTCCTATACTGTCTACGCCACCGTCTATTCTTTTTATTGATCTTGAATTAGCTCCAGGAGAAAGTCGTAGTTATAGTTTCAGCTTTAAGTTGCCTTCTCAGCTTCCACCGAGTTATGAGGGTAAATCTATAAAGATAAATTATCATTTATCTATTGGTACACAAGGTTCAAGAAAAAGTATACAACCATTAAAAATATCAGATATTCCTTTTGAAGTTTTATATAAAATTGATGGTATTAAATTGAAAAATATTCTTATTAAAACTTATATTTTATCTAGAGTCAGGGAATCAGATCATATATGATCTTTTCTCTCCCATAATATATTTAACTGATGAAGCACAAGTATTTTCATGTGATTTATCAGAAAATGATCATAATATCTCAAATACAGAAGAAAATTCTAATGATTTAGATTTTAGATATGAGGATGATAAATATTCTAAGAGAGATTTTATTTATTACTTATCAGAACATTTACTTGATGAGTCTCTAAAAAAATTACTCTTATCTAATAGTACTGAAGAAAATACACAAGAATGCTTTTCTGATGCGCAAGAAGAAATAAATCTTCTAATTAATATGGAAAATATAATACAAGATATAACTGAAAACAATTCATCACATAATAATTTTTCAAATAAAAAATTTAATATTAATAAAAATGGAAATATAATTGGCATCATATCAGTCTTGAAACTATCTTATAAATTAGGAGAAACAATAACAGGAGTTATTGATTTTTCATCTTCAAAAATACCATGTTATCATGTATGTTTATTTCGCAATTCTATTAATTCTTGAAGAATTCTAGGTGAAATTTTTTCTAGAAACAACAGAAATAATTGACGAATCAATTACTCACTGTTCAAAGGCCAATATTTCTCAAACAACTCGAAAAATATATGATAGTTATTCAGAAACTACGATATGTGCCACCAGAATACAATTTAAACTACTTATTCCTACTAAAGCTCCATTTTCTTTTAAAACTTCTGGAGGTAAATACAAATTTCTATTTCTGTTACATTTTAATAGTATATTAGTTTCTTTATTATGGACAATACGACTAGAAATAACAATTCCCTTAACAACATCAGAGCAAGTAAGCCATGCAGATTATCCTCTTACAAAGACCTTGGCCCTTCCGAAACTACTTAAGGAGAATTATAGAGATTATCGAGAAACACATTATTTTGCGTCATCTTCTTTGGAGTGTGAAACTTTCTACTGTACAATACCTATTATGGTTTTTCCTTCATTAAAATCAGATCTTTCTTCAAATCTTTTAAACACAACATTTTATATATAATCATTCAAATATAGAAATCATGAGGACTTTTCAACTTTCGAATCATCTAGGAAAGTCTCTTTATTCTCTCGTGTTTTCAAAACCATCTCTCGAAGCTCCCAACCACGCATACCTAATTCTTTCAATCTTGCAGATTTATTTCCTGTCAGATATTCATCTAGTCCACCTAATTTTGCAATTGTTCGAAGTGCACGGGTTGAAACTTTTAATTGAACAAGTTTATCTAATGCTTTACTATAAATCAACTTTTTCTGAATATTTGGAAGCCATTTCCTTCGGGTTTTATGTTTTGATTTTGGAACATTATTACCAAATTGAATACAACGATTGGCATAAAGACCTTTATCAGCACGTTTAAAAAATGGCTTTTTAACAACATTCCCCACTTTTTTAGGATTATGTGGCAAATATAATATTTCCTTTCGACAAACATCTTCATGCTTAACATTTTTTTGCTTAATTATTTCTTGAGCTGGAGAGTTTACATATGCTAAACTTGAAATTTTACGGTCTATCGTTTTTAATATCGAACATCTTAATTTTTGCATAAGGAAACATCTAATACAAAACATATCTGTATAATTTTCAAACCCTCTTTTTGACTATTTATATACTATAAACTCGGCAGTCGGAAAACTTTTTATTAACCGGCTTGAAACTTTTAAAATTTGAATATCTTTTTAAAGGATATCCAAATCTTTAAAAGATCCTTCGTAATAAAAATAATACACAATATTTGATTTTATTTTAATTGTATATTAAAATAAAATTTATATCTCAATTGTGTATTTAACGACAAGCCAAGAAAAAGAAAGGTCTATGATAAAATTAAGATGCTCCTTCGAAAGAGGTTGTTTACTAATATATCGTTTTAGTTGAAGAATTAAAGGTGAATAGGTTGATGCTCATTTTACTAGACATTTCAGACTCTATATTCCATTTCATTGCGTAATTAGTCCCTGGACAATTACGGTTGTGACAAACCATAGAGTTTACATTTAGATAGTCATAATACTCATGTATAAACCCATAAAAATCATATGTTAGAGAACCAATAGAATTTTTTGTATAAATGTGTTATTTAATAAATTTTCGTTTAACACGCTTAGAATTTAGAGTACCTTTTGCTTTTTTTCCTTTATTTAGATATGTATTTTTTTCTGTAATATCCTCTGTATCTGTACTATCATCATTATTTTCTTTTTTCCTCTTGGATTGTATTTTATTAGATTGTTTTTGAAGATTTTTATTTTTACCCTTAATTGAATTAGACTTTAGTTTTTCTGTATGATTTTTATCGAGATCTTCAATAATAATCTTTCCATCACTATTGACTTCAAATTGCATAGATATAGGCATTCTTTTTGCTGTCTTTTTCTGATCTTTAGAATTCGTGTTTACAATATTAATTAAAGAATTTTTATCTAAAAGATCAATCAATTCATCATCAACCTTTTTAATAAGCATTTCTTTTTTAGATATTCCTTTATTTTTAAAATCAGAATCATTAGCCAGAAAAGAAATATCAGAATCACTGTCTTCATTTTTATATGTTTCATATGTATAGTTAAAATTTTTATGATAATTATTTAATATATGATTCCCAGGTATATTTTCTGCAGCTATTTTCTTTCTCTTAAGACGTTCTTTCTTTTTTCTTATATTTATGATCAACTTTTTATCTTCAATTGGAATTTCTTTCTCAATGGTTTCATATCCATAACGTCTTATCATCCTTTCTATAATATTCTTAACTTTCTGTTTAAAATGACCTTTATGCTCATGAGCCCAGACCATAAGATTAGATACCAACATAGGTAAACGTTCTTCTATAATAGTTATGGGAAGAAATATGATAGTCATTTTAATAAATCCCAAAACAGATTTTACAATCTCATGATTATTTGAAGTAATAAACATATATACTGTATCTAACAACCCGGAAATAAATTCCAAATTTAATTCATCTTATATATCAACACTTGAAACGAATTAAAAGAAAGTACCTTTAAATTCATATAAAAGTCTAGTGATTGATACAATAGTCGCACTGATCATATATGGAGAATTTCCAAGCAACCCTGCTGAAACCATAGTAAAAAAGCCCTCGATATTAGCTTTAATATTAGATACATCATCATTCATCTCCAATGCTTCATTATTTTCAATTGTATATCCCTTTAATATCTTATTTCCTATCAAAATCAAAAGACTATAAGCAATAATTCTAGCTTTCTTGTTTGTTTCTTTTGTTCCCATTATTACTTCTGGTAATATCAATGATATAAAATGCAAATCCTTAAGTGCAAGCATATCTATTATATGATATAATGCATGGAAACGATACTAAACAGTTTAATAGAATATAGTATTTAGAAATAAATATAACCTTTTTTACAGAGCTTTCTGTTTTTGTTGCATTCTCAAGAAATAATTTTTGTAATTCCTCTATATTATTTTCCAGAAATACTTTAATAGATAAATTCTCTGTCATCTTTGAAAATAGGTTATACGCCTTTTTCTGAAGAATATGATCTGCTCCATTTAAAATTTGGAAGTTAATTATATTATAAAGTTGTAAGCTTGTATCTGCTGGAAGATAAACAATCATAACAGCCAAAAGATCTAGCATTGAATATGACACAGAAGCTAGATCTTTATTAGAATTTGATAGAGAATTCTGCTCTAAAGTTTGTGATAATAATTCAATAACTCTATTAAAAATATTCCTAATCTCCTAAACAATGCTTAATATAGTCAATTATAGAATATTATATGAAACCTCTTCACTTGTAATAGATAGCCATGATTTTATACATAGTAATATATATTCTCTAAACTGAGATTGTGTTTGACCATAAACATTAAAAAGTGTAGAAAGTATATCAGACATAAATTTTTGTAAATGAGCCAAATTTCTTTCAGCATCTAATTTTGTAATTGGAATTTTGGATTTAAATTCTTCATCAAAATAATTATTGTCAATTAAATCTTTATTCTTATTAACAAGTATTTGCAACCCTTGACAAATTATTGATCTAAGACCCGCCTGATTGGAAAATACAGTCATCAATAGCTGAACAAAATCCTGATTAAATGCCTTAATAAAGTTAAAAATAATATATTCAATTTAATAAATTATACTATTTCAAGATCTGAAGGAAAATTGCAATAACTAGGGAAAAGTGACCAGATTTGCTCAATATAAATTTTCAAATTCCTTTCTTCTTGAGGGTCATTATTCTCTAGTAATTTTTGATATAATTTTTCAGAAAGTGGAATAAATTCTGATATAAAATGTTGCAATTCTGTATTATAAATACTGGACCGTAATACTGATAACATCCACTCTCTTTTAGGAAATTTCTTACTGAAACAACATTAACTAATATATATATAATATATATATATAACCTTTTTTGATCAAGATTTAATGGTAAAATTCCCAAAATAGTTTTCGGACCAATTGCTTTAATAGCAGAGCCAATGACTTTATCTGCTTCTATTTTCTCATTAAATTCATCCCTCTCACGCATATCACCTGTTAATTTTATGGCTTCCATAAAATAAGGATCAATATAAGAAGGAAGATATTGAAAAAAAGCTGTTAATAATTTAAATATTTCTTTACATGATACTCGATAATTTAATGTAAATCCTTGCATCGTTATCTTAGTTAATTCGACTACTATTTTATTATCTTGTCCAATGTCTCCAGGAATACAATTTGCAATCAATTTTACTAAAACTTCACTACAAGGAATCCTGATCTCAAAAGAATCAGATCTAAGAAAAGGAAATAGATCCATAAACAATTTAGGAAGAAGTTCAAATGTAGAATATGGTTCAAGTTGATAATAGGACTCAAATCCAGAAACTAAGACAGAAAACCACGAAGGTAACAATATAACGTTTTTTTCAGAAGGCCTTTTTCTTAATATTAACTATTTTCATCAAGATATGAGTCTTCTCATACATTTACAATAAACATTTACCTCCAAAATACCAAATAGCCTCTCAGGTGTAAAACTTGATTTTTTAAATATAACAAGAAATACATCAAAGGCTATCATAATCAAATAGACATTCTTAGTTTCCAAAACTTCCAATAAAAAGCCACAAAGTTGCTCATTCTTTGATGCTGGACATCCACCTGCATCTATGATGACTTTCAAAAGCTGAAAAGCATGAATTACTTTTGAATAATTATTTTTCTTTTTATTTTTGTAATCCAGACCCTCTTTCAATTCCAGAATACCCTTTTTTAAGATGTTAAATGTTTCCCTCAATGAAAACTCAAGAATTGGATGTATTGCTAATGGACTTGGAGGTGGATGAGCCAAGATTTTGCTTATTGCATCATGAGTTCTTTTCCTAATTTTAGGCCTAGAATCCAGGGCCAATATTAACAAACAACTAAATATAGATCTTATATTATTGTCAGGAGATGTCCATGTAGAGTTTTCCTGAACAATTAATACATTTTGTATGCAACTAATAGTAAGACGCAGTGTAGACGTGCTAACCCCAGAATATGTTAAAATAGAGCTCAAAAGAGATGATATTTGAGAATATCTAGAATGAACCAAAGGTGTACTTATAAAGGGAATCACTAAATCAAGAAGATAACATATTGAATAGATAATTTCAGTATTATTTGTGTTTGATAAAGATTGCTCTAAAAGTACCAGCTAAAGGGTCAAATAAAATAAAAAAGCAGTATGTATCACACAAGAGAGACGAAATAAGCGGTAATCTTTCCCTGCAAGCCCTCATTGCGCAGTGTATCTTCTATGGCGAGCAATAAATTTGCAGTCTATAAAGATTAGTCTTAGAAATCACAGAAAACTATAAAAACCAGCTTCTGATGTCTATTCTTAGAGTCATTTTGAGAGCGAATCTTAGATACTTTCTCTTCAAACAATATATTTTTATTAATCATTTAAATATTTAAAAAAGATAAGCTCAGGCTGAGTCACCGTCTGATAAATTTATATAGGAATCCATATTTTATTAGAAATACATTAAATACAGAGAGAGGGTCAAGATCTCTTTTATAGAAATTAATTGTTTAATTAAATATATATTTATACAATTTTATTAATAAAACTTGTACAATGAATAGTTCTACAGATCAAAAATCAGAATGCTTTAATTTACATAAATAATCCATGAGAATGCCTCTATAAAGGTTTTTGTTCAATTGGGTATAATTTAAAATCAAAATATTGGACCTTTTATTCAACCTTTTACTTTTGAATTTCCACAAATTACTTGAATTTTGTTCTTTGTAACGACTAAAGGTGCCATCTTGGGAGGAGGAACTGAAAAATTGACTCTCGGTGCATTTGATGCTTTCTTTTTGCGTGAACTTTTTATATAATTAATATACGATTTTTTAAGTAATGATAGGGTAGGAGAAATAGCTTTGGAAATATCTGATAATATTTGTCTATTGTTCCCTTTTTTTCCTATAAAAGTCATATATATATATATATATAAGAAAATTACTTGAACGCCTCTTCTTCTTAACAGGAAAGGCTAAAGATTTAGGCGGATGCATAAAGATAGACAAATCTTTTTTTTTAAGCTCCTCAATCCATTCATCAGTATCCGCCTCGACAAACCAGTCAATGATTTCTTTCCATTCATTATTGGATGGCTCTGAACGATTGACAAAAATGACTTTTCCCCCATTTGTATGTACAATTTTCGAAATCTCTTTAATCAATGTATTAATAGGAATAAATTTAAGAGATGTTCCAATAATTAGCAAAAGATCGGGCCATTTCTTGACATCAGAATTCATCAATTCAGATAGAAAATCCTGAATAGGGTGTGTATTGCCATATAATACAATTCCTGGTCGCAAAAAACCTATTTTTAACGCTCCTGTTTTCTTTTCTATTTTTTTTTCATCATTTACATATACAAACCTATCTGGTGCCGAACCATTTCTCAAAAGTTTGATTCTTTCTACACTATAATCACATTTTATGCCACAAATCATACACTTTGTCTTATTAACATCCTCGCCAGACTCTACAATATTATTTTTTTTCGCTTGATTTGTCTTCAATGACAATTCTTCCTGCGAATCCAACCCATCGATATTTTCTGTATAGCTTCTCAAGACAGAAGATCTGTCCCTCAAAATCTTGATGAATTTATATGTATTTGTCGGCTTAGCTGACAAAATAAGTGTGCGCAATTCGGAGATAAACGAATAGAATATGGAGGTTGAAACTTCATCACGAAACATCAGAGAATCAAGCAAATCCTTAGCCTTCACAACGACATTAGGACAACGCTTAGCACTATTCAGAATTGCTCATAAAACCCCTAATTTCCGGACCTTTTCAATAAATTTATAGAGTCCATCTGAAGAAGAGAATCCCTTCAAAAATTACCATAAAACCCCGGAAAAAAACGAGATAACGAAACCTCCTTATCATACAATATGCCCGACCCAGTAATAACAACAGATCTGCCCAAATATCAGTAATTTTCCCGGATTTTTTCCAAAAACACTTTTTCGACTTTTCAATAATATCAATTATTTTTGAAATAATCTGCTGAGATTTCGAGTCCCCATCATTAATCCTCACTTTAACAATCATCTAATTAGAGGATATCGAGATATCTCTCAGGATCTTCTGGTTAAGCAGCCTCTTATAATTGTTGAGGTCGGTCGTTATCTTGTTTTGATAACGAGGTCACATGACCGTAACTATAGCAACCGCTCAACTACATAAAAAAATATATATATATGTATGAGCAAAAAAGGAACAAAATACATGAAATAGGCTCCAAAAGGATAGATTTTCATGAATAACATGGACAAGAGCTTTAGAATGAAATTTGAGCCGAAAATTTTGGCCCAATATAAGAGGATATTTGATGTAAAATATATTGAATAAATAAAGCAGTGAAAGGCCTGATAAGAGTGCCAGAAAACAAGCGATGATGTGCTGGATGATCAGTTCTTTAAGGATCTGTACATTCTGCGGAGCGATTTGAAAGAATTAGAGTCTATTCTTGAAGAATTGTCGCCAGGCGATCTTGTCAGATTACAGGTTTATTGTAGGAGGCATTGGGGGCGTCTAATATTGTAGAATAATACAAGAAATTTATTTAAAAAGGGCGTTTTAATCATGAAAAATATGGACCCATTAAGAATAGAAAACACACTTGATGTAATCAAGCACGAAGGGAAAATTTAAATAATGACACAAAGTAGACTCTCAATGTGTTTTTACGTATGATTTTTCAAAAAAAATACAACAATTTTACGTCAGATGTTGTCCATATAATTTCTGGTCTTGATAATATTGACAATATTTTTATGGTGATATAATCATATATAATGCTTTTTATTTATTATACTTAGGATTTTATTATATCATTGGAAACATTGATTCAGAAAGAGACAAGCGGTAAAATATCTAATAAAATGATATATTTGCTATGAATAACATTTCAAAACAGTTATACTTAGAACAAAAGCATTAAGCCTTTCTTTATGTACTGTATGTCATGGATTTAATTCAAATATTATATCATATTTCCAGTACAAGGATTTTTTTCCTTCAATTATAAAGGTAT
Source organism: Pneumocystis wakefieldiae (assembly GCA_017301755.1). Classification (NCBI taxonomy): domain Eukaryota; kingdom Fungi; phylum Ascomycota; class Pneumocystomycetes; order Pneumocystales; family Pneumocystaceae; genus Pneumocystis; species Pneumocystis wakefieldiae. The sequence goes on along the minus strand of CP054538.1, from coordinate 141,903 downwards.
ATATATTGTTTTGATGTGTTTTAACAATTTTAGTATATCACTGATCCTGCTACCTTTTCAACAGCTTTTTTGGCATTTCTTTTTCTTGGGGTTTTAGCTAACAACAAAAAATTTGAATCTCAAAATCTTTATCAAACACGGCTAAGCGATTTTGTTGATAACAATGCTATGCAAATAATCATTGATATTATTTCAAGAATTTGCATTGAATGTAAAAACGAATATATATGTCTTCAAAACAATAAACCAAATAATATCTGGAATATTACAAGTCTATTAACATATTTCAACGATATATTCTTTAGCTCAAATAATCATAAATCAACATCATTAGATACTACTGTTATTCTTTCAGAAGACGGATTTTCTAAACTGTAACTATCAATTGAATAAGTATATCTTGCTTAACATATAGAAGACCGAGTTGTAAGGCTGCTATATTATTGCCTATATATGATTTCGTAAATGTGAATAAGGCATTTTGCTATATATTTATTACTTTCAAATCTCCAACGAATGATTCAGAAATAGGTATGATAAATTATTTCTATATCGGTTTTAACTAATAATATGAAGAGTCACCGTTTTCACAATTTATTTCATTCACTTCATATTTATTAGAGTATCAATTTCAATCTTTAAGAGCTAGTCATTATGCACGACTTGCACTTCTGATCATTTATATTCTAATTGATGATGATGGATGCTTTGATTTACTTTTAAGTGATTCTAATAGTTCTATTGTTTATTTATGTCGACAAAAACAACCTTTTTTTCCATTGATAAAAGGCAAAAGAATACTTTTATTGGCAATTTTTGACGCTCTCATCTCAAGTTTACATCATAACTTAAAAAGAAATTTAGATATTGAAAAATACATGTGAATTGCTTTAATTTTTAAATTACGATCTAATTTATGATAGCCTTCAAATTCGAATATTATTAAATATTACCAATTCCCTTGAAAAAAGAAAATGCAGACTAGGTTGATATTTTTATTTCTAATATTTAAGTCTTATTCTATAATAGAATATCATTGGCAAGAGGTTTGGAAATTTTTTATGCATTTTATTATGTTTCTATCAGCAAATGCAGAAATTCTTAAACAGAGTCCTCATATTGAAGAGTTAATCTTGATTTTATTTAATTTCATTTCTTTGTGCATAACAAGAGGAGAAAATTTCCTTTTAGAATTCAAGGATTTTGAAGATCTAATATATAAATCAATCCAAAATGGAGATATCATTAAAAATTTCATTAAAATATGCAAGAAATATAATAATTGATTAGATAAAATTCTAATTATTTCATTAGATGATGTGAAGGTACCTTCAGCTAAAACTATCCTTTTGGTTTCTGAATATTATGAAAACCTTTTAAATAAATACAAATCTCACGAACTTTCTCCTAAAAAAATTATGACTATCATCAAAGAAGGATATGGGTTGTTTGATCCTAATTCAATAGAAAATACAGAGTATATTGTTCCTTTTAAAGAAACAAAAGAACGGGTTTTCCTTAAATCAGTAATTCGTATAACAGTTTTAGATGCAGAACGTTGTCAACTTTGAAGATTATCTTTTTCAATCTTAGATTCATCATGCGCTATCAATAGAGTATTCCATTGACTACAAAAAACATGTGTTATCTTTTTGTTAGAAAATTGTGAAATTTGAATCCACATTAGATTTGAACATGATAAACAATTTTCTCCTTCTTTTCCTAGTGAATATATACCATTCGTTGTTAATACGACAATATGTTCAGATCCTATACCAAAATCCAATATATCAACATTTTCCCCTAAGTCCACTAAATTAAATTCCGATTTATCGTCAGAAGTGTTAACTATTTTTCCTAGTTTTAACCAGCCACAAATATATAAGTCATTATCTATGCTTTGTGCACCTGTCATCCAACCTCCAGCTGCAATTTTTTGAATTTTAAGGCCTTGTAAGGCACTTACTACAGTAGGAACCATATTAGATTCAACATCATTGCTAGTTTCCCTCCCTAATTGCCCATAAATATTATCTCCCCATGTATAAACTTCTCCATCTGATAATAATAAAACAAAATGAGATGCACCTGCTGATATTTGAAGAATTTTAGAATTTTCATCTTCTAACTTCAAAGGAAAAATATTATTAATATTAAACCTTCCATCTTTGGCATCAAAAAATATTAGATTCCTATAATTATAGTCTGTTCCTACAACTTGTCCATTTCCTGCCTCAATTACCATTCCAATACCTGTCAGTAAAATATTCCCTTTTAAATCTTTTAAATTAAATTCAGAATCGACAATCCCAGAAATCTCAATTGTTCCGAATACACAAATAATAGAATTTGGAAAGCAAATACCTTTATGATCAGCTCTAAAACCCAATAGTTTTAGAGATCCATTAATAGAATCTAGACATTAAATATTTAAAATTATAAAAAAAGTTGATATACATAAAATTTCAGACCATCCAATAAATAAAATGTTAATATTCCCCTCATCAACTTGCTGGATGAGTTTCAATTGAAATAAATAAGGTTGTTCATATTTTGCTAATTGACCAAAAATATTGGAACCTGAACCCCATATTTCCATTTTCTTGTAAATATATGTAATATTCTTTGATAAATCTTGAAATAAAGAAGCAATCCCTTAATGTTTTTTCACAATTCTAATTTTGAGAGAAAGATCCTCAATATAAATCAAATCAAAGCCTTTTTTCAAAAAAAAGAGACAGAAGCCCAGAATATCTTTGTTTATCAAATAAAATGACAAAGATTGTCAATAAAAGTGCTTATTTCCTTTGTTTTAAAGTAATTAATAAATGATGTTTAAAAATAGCAAAAAATATCCATTTTTTAAGGTTTTTAAAAGCGGAAAAAAGGCACCCACTAATACAACCCGCTCCTTTCTATTTCTGGTACAAATAGTCTTTTAAATGGCTATTCTATAGCTCTTTTTCTAATTTTATTTGATTTCAATTTTTCGTAGGTTCATAAGGCTATATTTTTTAATACAAAAAAAAAACACAAAATACCCACCTAAGAGGCTGTTTATAGCAAATTAATACTTTTTATTAGGGTTTCTGTACTTAGAATTCATTTATCTTGTATTTTTCTTGATGGAGATTGATGGACTTGATGAGAGTGAAAAAGTACGTCTGCGCCGTAAAGCCAGGAAAGAAAAGATCTTAGGACATGAGTCAGAGCGCTTATCAAAGATTGCCAGAGTTTTGTATTCAGATTCTTCTTTTGAAGAGAAAAAATCCTTCAATTCTAGTGAAATGTCCTCCAAAACAAATGAATCTATGAAAACAGATTCTTTTTCCTTTGAAACACTAAGCGACCACAAGAACTCATCATATCCTACAAACCATTCGTCTTTCAGACCAAACGAACAGGAATCTCTGCATTTTTTTGATCAAAAAGACCATTCGTTTGAAAACTATCAGGATAAAATCTTATCTGCTTCTATTTCTTTATTAAAGAACATCTTTTTTAATGAAACTGATTCGAAACAATCTATTGATCAAAATCCGTTGACTTATCCTATTGTTTCAAATACTAGTGAGAAATGGAGACAGCGGATTCATTTTGTTTCAACAATTGCACTTTTGATTAAAGTTGTATTAAGACATACCAAGTTTTTAGGAACAATTCAGGATCGTCTTACTTATTCCATGGAGCAGGTATGTTTCTTTCTTTCTAATCTTTTATTAAACCCTTTTTTTAGCCAATTTTTTATTATTTTATGATGATCCAATGGATTTTGCATTCTATTTGGCTTCTGCTCCAAACGGTACACTCCACACTTCTCCCTCTTTCATTTACTAACATTATAGACTTATTCTAGCCCTCCTAACTGGCTTTTTTTAGATCCTTATCTCTCGCCTTCTATAAAGTCATATCTAGCCATTCTTTCTCGCTTCTATTTGGTCTACAAAACATGCATACGTGACATCTGTCTTATTATATTTATTCTTGGCTCTGTTGCTGCCTGGAATCAATTATTTTCTCACTCTTGACCAAATATCTTTTTTTCAAAAATATACACAAATCTCATTTATTTTCCGTTTTTTAGTTAATTAACTTTCTATATCAACCCTTCAAATGGCTCTTTTCCATCCATTCACTGATTTCTTCTTTCCCTACTGCAACCGCTTTGGTCTTCTCTACAAACTCTTGGCAGATATCTGACGAATGCTTATGCTTCATATCAAGCTCTATGTCGCCCAATTCTGCATATTAATATGACAATTGTATATATCTAGACCTACTATGGTGGATCCTTAACTTTGCTTCTTTTTCTTCATGGCTTCGACAAACTTGAATATGCAAATATGGGTTATAAAACTGAATACTTGGTAGATAATCCTTCCAGAACTTTCTATTGCTTCTATTAATATAGAAACGAATATAAATATAGATTGCCTGGGTCCCATATGTCCATCTTTATTTTTAAAGGCCATATATAAGGTCAAGCCATGAATATCTGGTGGAAGCTTAAAAGCACCTGGGCCTATAAGAATACGGGTCAGCTTTTCTGTCGCTTTAATATGTCGTTTTGCAATAGCTAGAGGCTGATTCTGCTGCATATATCGGGATATATGCGTATTATATGCGCATATAATATCTCTTCGAATGGCTCGGTCTGGATATTTAAAAGGCTCAATCAATATAATTGCTTTAAAAAAAGTTATTTTAACAGGATTTATATTCAAACTAGAAACTATAGAGGGGAAAGTCTTTGGTCCCGGCTTTTTTTGTTCATCTTTACTTTATTAATGCGCTGTGTATGCGTAGTATATGCGTCTTGTATGCGTTATGTATACACAAATATCTTCTGTGCGCCTTTTATTTTTTCAAACAAGCTGTCAACACTTAAAACGATCTTAATTTTTGAAAAATCCTATTTTCTTTCTCAAGTCCTTGATGGTCTCAAATATCTGTGCAACTCGTGAAAAAAATACAGAAGAAAGCCTTCATTCCCTTGTCAAGAGGTTTCTCTAATTGATTTTGACTGGGTTTTCTATTTATTATTTAAAAATAGATTTGAATCAGTAGCTGAAAGGTTGGAGAAGCTTTCAGAATTGAGCGTGAAAAAAGATGTTTCTAAAGATGACGATAAAGACCTGGAAACAGTATTCAGGTCTTTTTTTTCTTCAATTATGAAGGAATATCTTTGTCTTAGTGAAAAATTAAACAAAGAAGTGATGGAGCAGGTTTTTTTATAAAAAAAATACAACAATATATAGTAAAAAGTATATCAGGCGCAATATGTTTTAGAAGCCTTTGAAAAGCTTGGAGAGTTTATTGTCAAAGGGTCATGTATGGAAAAACCTGATTTTTCATCATCAGAGTTTCAAACGTTAATTGAGCCTCTTCAAAATAAAATGGATAAGGTGATTAGTATTCGCAATAGAAATCGTGGATCAGAAGTGTTCAATCATCTTTCGATGGTTAGTGAAGGAATTGTTGCTCTTGGATGGATTGCGGTAGAGCCGACACCAGTGCTTTATATTGGGGATATGAAAGATAGTGCACAATTTTATGCAAATAGAATTCTTAAAGAGAAGTATTTTATGAAAAAATGAAGTTTTTTTTTGCTAACAACGTATTTAGGGAATCAGTACATACAAAATGGGTTTATTCATTTATTAATTTATTAACTGAATTGCAATCATATGTTAAAACATACTACAATTCAGGATTTTTATGGAATTCAGAAGTAAGTCTTTTATATTGTGATTAGATTCGATGATTTTAATATATTTTAAGAAAACAAATCTAGAAAGCAATAAAAGGATTCATGATAGTACGGATATAAAAGATAGGGCGAAAACAGATGCTACATCAAACCCTTCTATATCAGAATCAAAAACAAAAGGGACGAGTAATATTGAATCTGTTTTTTCAGAGCTTAATATGGGGGAATCTATTACAAAAAAATTACGTAAAGTCGATAAAAGTCAAATAATATGTAAAAATCCCTCTCATCCGGAACAATCATCTGTTCCCTCAAATTATCAATCATCCCTAATTTCGACAACAGAAGAAAGAAAGGCCAAATTACCGTGCAAAAAAGAACTTGTGGGATCGCGTTGGAATATTGTATTAAAACCTATTCTTATATATTTAAATATTCATATGGCTAGGAAAATTTTGAAGATAATCACGATATTATGATTGATGAATTTGAGGCGAATCAAACAATCTTTATTTTTAATTGTAAAAGATCTACAATCACCCTTAAAGGAAAAGCAAATGCAGTCTATATAGGTATTTTTTCCCTTTCTTTTAATGATTTATTTACATATTAGATCAATCATCCAATTGCGGAATAATAGTAGATACACTTATTTCAAGTATCGAATCTACTCGATCTACATCGCTTCAAATTCAGGTTTCCGGTTATACTCCAACAATAACACTTGATCAATGTGATAATACTCAAATCTATCTTTCCCCAAAATGTTTAAGCACTGAAATTATAACTAGTAAGTTTAGCAGTATTAATGTGCATGTTCTAGAGGAAAAAACTGGCGATTATGTAGAACATCATATACCAGAGATGCTTAAAAGTACAATTGTTAACGGAAAACTTATAACCAACTTTGTTGAACATCTAAGTTAATGTCTATAATTATTGTACGTTATATTTCTTTTTCGTCTTTTTATATAATAACTATATGCCAATGAATGAATATCTTCCAATATTCTTAGCTTTAAATAGAACGATCTATTAAAATACCTGAAGAAAAAGGACTTGGTATTTCTGATACACCTAATCGTGATTTTGGATGACGAAGATATATACCAGAACATGTTAAATAAGACACCTCCAAATATACAGGAACAAATGAAAATGGGCTCATATATGGTCGTGGTATATATGGCCCAATATTCTTTAATGATTTTTCGCCTTTTAAGGATTTGTTTTTGAACATTTCAGGTGAACCCGTATTCCTCATAACTGTAATCACATCTGCACTAAACATATCCCCGGGCTCTAACAAATACCCAGGGTCTCTTACCTATCTAATTATTACCAATTCACTAAATTTATATTTAAATTACTCTTTTTCCATTAACATTAACTTTCCCATGAATTACCATCTGCCTTGCTTGTTTTATACTTGATGCAAACAATGCCCTATGAATAATTGTATCTATTCGTCTCTCAAGAATAGAATATAGATTTATTGCAGATAATTCATTTGTCTTTGTTTTTTCTACTTCACTAAGACTAAAAAGTCTTAGCCATTGATGTTCACGCAACATTTCACCATGATAAGCACGAGTCTCATTTTTCGCAGATACTATTTGTTTATTAAGTGTTTTTCCTTTAATGGGCATTATTTTGCTTGATAATTTATATAAATTTTGTTTTGACCAACTCATCTGTATTTTTGAAGTTTTAAACAGTGATTTTACTATTTTTTCAGACATGATAGCCTTCCTTATAACCCTTAGAATATTCTTCCTTGCACTATAATAAAGAGTAGCTTTTTTAAAACAATACCTTTAAAATAATAGCAATATTATAATATTTTTAAAGCCGATATTTAATAAAATTTAAATATCAAAACATAGATCCAAAGAAAGCCTTACTAATAAAACGTATACTCCTGTTCTTCTTGAAACGTCCAAGGTTTTCTGTATTTTTTGAACTTTTTTATATAAAAATCCTAAATATTTTGTTTAAAAAGTAGCTGACAGATTTGTAAATTAAATAAGTAAAACAGATTCTAAATTGCGTCTCAAAAAGGAAGATTTGCCAACTAATTCATCTATGTTTTTTTGTAAATTATAATACCATAAATATATAAATGAAAAATACCTCTTTAAATAAACAATTATACAAAAACAAATATATTTTAAAGCCTCTCCAAATACACCTACCCTTTTTTCATAGTTCTAGAATAAGTGTTGAGCTTCCTAATAGATGCAAAGTTAATATAACAAATAAACTAACCTTTTTTTAAATTATAAAATCATTTAATGCAATTGGAAATAAAGTATACAATGAAAAAAAGAAAAAGTATAGGAATTGTCTGTATAAAAGACCAAAAGTGCAATTGACCAAAAGTTCAATTGACCAAACTGTATCACTAACGTTTATTTCGACTGCTTCGACGCATATTTGAAGGAGGAGTATTCTGCAAAGGTTTTTCAGCCTTTGGAGTACGGGTATTAGCTATAGTATTTAAAACAGTGTTCTTTTCAGGAACAGATGTATTTGATTTCTCTTGTTTATTTGTTCTGCGCATAGCTCGTGAAACTGAAGACCTTTTCTTCTTATTGGAGATGTAGTGTTGCAAATCTCCATATATTAACAAAATTGAAAGAACAATGGCAGATAAATTTACCGTCATCTGCTATTTCTGGTTCCACACTGTCTGTCTGTAATGGTTCAATTTCCTGAACTTCTTCGAGAATTTTATTCATCCCAACAGCTCCATAAGGCAAATGCTGAGGACTTGTAGATGTACTATCACTTGCCCGCCGATGTTCCTCCATAATTTCGCCATATTCATCCCATGGCAAAAGAAATTCTGTAAAATAGAGGTCAAAAGCCTCATTCTCATCATTCAAAAAATTCCCCCCATTACGAAAGCGTTCTGACTAATCAAAATGTATCAATTAAGATGCCACGAGATAAAAAAAAATCCATTTATTTTACAATTTCATCAAGTTGCTCCAAATCATAAAAAGTCTTCAATTTCTTCCAAATTTCCTCTGAGCGCACGGTGAAACAGCTCATTTCCTGCATCACTGATATTATTCTAAAGTGCTTATGTATTCCTATTCAACTTTTTAATTCTTTTTCCTCAGTCCATGATTCAATAGAGAGCTTTACCGATAGGCCGGTACTTGCAGACAGCCCGAAGAAGAGCAATCTCCTCATCCACAGTCCATTCATGGTCTTTGGGCTTATTGGACATCTTTATTGGCACTTTTTGTGTATAAATTGCTGATTTATTATTTTACAGCTTTTTGTGAGGTTTATCTGGGGGCTCTGAGGCAACGTCACCAGATGAAAAAAAAAGTGGGACTTTGAAAGGGGAGGAAGGAGCATTAAAAACATGGAAATATCTGCAGAAAAAGATTCTTTCAGGTTTGAGGAGCCTGAAACTGAAAAAAAAATTGAAAAAGACGCAAAACTCGTCAAGAAAATAGACTTTAAAGGTTGAAGCTTTTTTGCTTCATTAATTCATGATTTATTTAAGCAATATGATAGAAAGCATGAAAAGATTCAGTTCATTTGATAATATCTGGGAAAATATTGTTTTTGAGCCGCTATATGGGATAGAACCCTTTGGCTCAGACTTAATTTTAAGCACCTTATTCAAAAAGATGCCTAAAAATAATATAAAAGATGGGGATATTAGTCATTTAAAAAAGAGATCGTTTAATTGTTTAAGTCATAAAAAGATTGATTCTGATGATATTTGGATGGATGATTTCATTTTATCAGTAAAAAGGGTATTTTTATATAATATGTTAACTAAGTTAGCATCCTAAGGAAATTACATGGGATGCATTTAAGGAGCCGAATTCAAATCCATACAGAAATCCATTCATGACGGAAAAGCCTATGAATGTGTTTGATCTTTTTTTAGTAAAAGAGCTAAATCATATTTATTCTCCAAATGAAGCAGGAATGATGGTAGATTCATTATTATTATATGAAGTAGGTAATATAGGTAAAAAAGAAATATATTTAATATAAAGTCTCTCATTTTACTTTCTCTTGGGGAATCTTCATCTCTTTTTATTAGGGACAAGAAGCATTTGAGGTTTTCCTTATCAGTTGAAGATTTGAGAGTTACAGGATGTACAAAAGAAACAACTAAAGAGCATGCTTTTTAATGTTTTATCTAATGACAAACTAATTGAACTAGTATAATTGATTTTTTTCTTAGCATTGGTACACATACATTTAGACTTCAACTTTTTAAAGATGATATACAGGAAAAAGCATTGTAGTATTCAGATATCCTCTAGTATTTATTAATTTATGGGTTTATAGGAATCATGACTCTTCTGTTCTGGCATTTGCTTCTTGTATTACAGAAATATTGAAAGAATATAATGATATCTTGATTTTGGAGCTAAATAACATCAACAAGTCTTTCTTATTACTAAGATTTGTTTATAAATATTCATATATTGAGGAAAATTTAAGGAAATTGGCAAAATTTTGCTTTAGAGATTTAGAAAACTTTCCTAAACCACCTTTTCTAGAAATAAAACAAGGAATTGAATTGTTGAATGGGCTTTATTCTTTTGTATACGAGGATTTTCATATAAATACAGGAAATATTCAATCAATTTCTAGATATTTACTTAAATATTCTAGTCAACCTTGGCTAGAAACACTAGAACTATGGATTGGTCTACAAAAAATAACTCCTAATAATGAAAAAATATTCAAAAAGGAAAGATCTGGATTTTTTATTCATGAAACTGACATTTCTTATTTGGAAAATAATGTAAATTTAAATCAATGCTTTAAGGTACTATTTTTATCAATATATTCATTCAATTAACAAAAATAGATGGATAATATAAATTGTGTTTATCTTCCAAAGTCATTTTTTGAAGATGTTTACAACACAGGAAAAGCTATTAGGCTTCTCTATAAAATTCAACCTAATCATCCTTTATGTAGAGTATTTTATAACAGAGAAGTATGTGAAACAAATACAAATATTCAATTGGAATGGAGATTTAAATGGGAAGACATAAATGAGTAAAGGTTTCTATTCTATTTGATCTATTAATGTTTTTAGTTTAATTGATCAAATAAATATATACAAGAAATCTGTAATGATTGAAATTGAAAAATTTGAGAATTCAAATGGATATAATGAAATAGATGACTTGATAGAACTTGAGAAATCTGATAAGGAAATTGAATTTGAATTTTTTGGAGATTCAAAACAAAAAATTATGGATTCAATTAAAAGTTCAATAAATCTTTTTGAGAGTGAAATTGAAAATAACATATTATCATTTAATAGAGATATAAATAAAGTATGTTTTTCGGAAGATATGGCTCCAATTGATATAATACCTATACATTGTTTCATAATTCCATTGTCAATTCAATCAAATTTAGTTAATAATTCACTTATAAAGCTGTTTCTTAAAAATGTTGTATTAAAATTGCATTTATTATTGCTTTGGAAAGCAAAATTATTTAATGATGGACTTTTTATGTCAAAACTTTCATATGCTCTGTTTGGTTCTACATTAGGATATAATAAATGCTCACTAGAATTAAATTGCGAATCAAGACTTAAAGGAAAATGGCAACCTAGACCTGCTGAATTGACTATAGTGCTTCAAACTGTTTTATTTGATAGTTTTGGATCAAAATTTCTTCTAAGCAAGCAGGAATTTGGAACAGAAAGCACTTTAATAGGAGGATTAAGTTTTTCAATTCAAGAATTGAGTGAAGAAGAATATCAAAGAATAGAGGATCCTTACAGTTAGCTTTTAATATTCTATTTGAGTATTTTTTTAAGAATTTTATAGATATTGAGGCACTGGATTTCTTAAAAATCGTCTATACTCCAACGTTTCCCATAGACGAGATTATAACAGACTCTTGTTTAATCAAATACGATCAGTTAACAACATTTTTATTACGGCTTATAAGAATTAATGATATTATTATAAAACTGTTTGGAATTAAGGCAAATAAAAAGATGTCAGATTATTTTAAAATAACATTGGGATTTCGTCTTCATGCTCATCATTTCATTCGCTCACTATTCTGTTATATTTTTAATATTTCATTATTCTCAAATTATCAAAAGTTAAAGAAATATTTTAAAGACATTGAATTGAATCCATCTCGCTTTACTCTTACTTCTTTAACACATTTCCACTTAGAAATACTTGATCAGATCTGTTTCTCTTGTTTTCTTACATCATCACAAACATCACTAGCTCACACTATTACAAATATTTTTTCAATTATTCTTGAATTTTCAAAAACATTTCTTCAATATCAATTCTATTCAGATACTATGGACAAAGACTCTCTTATTCTTACTACAAATACATTATATCCTTCACTTATTGAGCAAATTACTAAATTCATTCAAACAATTTCTGATCTAGCTAAAAATAAGGAAATTTACACAAATCTTATTGCTTTTTTTGATACAGACAAATACATTTAATCTTTATTCATACAAAATTCAGAAAAATATTCTTATCATATCAAAAGACGCTGTCTATATTCAACTTATATTTACGCTTTATGCATAAACTTTTTTGAAAAATTCAAAAAATACATAATAAACAAACAACATCATATTCATACTAGGCGCAGTAACAAAAGCACAATCTTATCTATTGGATAATATTACATATTATTGTTTTTTTCTACGAATCTTAACGTACTATACTAAAAAAAGGCTATATATACAGTTTTTATGGGCTAAGATGAAATTATTTATTATACCTATTACAAGAGATCGCTTTTTCTTATATTGTCATCAAATTTCTATTCATTCAAAACCATCATTGATTGATAAATTTACAAATAAAGTAGGAGATCTGTGGAAAAATTGGGAAAAATCAGAGATAAAATGGAAAAAAAGACTTGTACGGCTAGGAAATAAAATAGTGGATAGTCTTCCTTACGAAGAATGGAGCCTTAGAAACATTCCATCTCGAAAAATAGTGGATCAGATACAGGGATCAAAATCATCACAATATAAAGTATATATCGCCAAGAAACAGGAAGAAACAATACATTTCTAATATAAAGAAGGTTGCCGTACATTATCCTACATCTATTGGCCCTGAAAAGGCTATTTTTACTATATCAGATCTGGTTGAACGAAAAGCATTATTTCATAAAAGATGGATGATTTTTTCTATCATTGGAGCCCCATTTACACTTCCTCTTGCATTAATACCGATTGTTCCTAATATTCCGGGCTTTTATTTGCTTTACAGGGCTTATTCCCACTGGAAAGGTACTTTGATTCACACTATTCGTTACTTATAACCCTTAGCATTTCATGGTGCGCAGCATCTTAAATATCTTCTAAAAAACAATCTTTTTTATCCATCTGCATCATCTTCTCTTGAAAAAGTATATGGAAATAGCTTAGAAAATATGACACATGATGATTTTCTTCTAAATACTACCAAAATTTCCAACATATCAAGGATTATTGATAACAAAGACTTTAAGATACATTTGGAAAGGGCTATTAGACAGCTTCAAAAGGGCAATTCATTACAGACATCTGATTTATCAATATCTTTATAAAAAAATCAATATTTATATTAAAAATATTCAATTTTCTTCAAAAAAATACATTCAATACAGATATTTCAAAGGATCTTGACAATTGAGACATTTTAATAAGGCATCTATATTTTTTCTTTTTATCAGGCTTGATACTCAACCCTCACACCGACTACAAAAATTTAGGAAAATGGAACTACCTGTTTTACCAGACCAACTATTCAGTGACAGAGTAAGAATATGGCAGGAATATTTAGATCATAGGCTAGATGATCCTGTGGGTTTTTTTTTTTTTGAAAAAGGTTAATAATTGAGCAAGAACGTTGTCAATTATCATGAAGCAATTAAACGTATGCTTAATATTGGAGAGCGGCGATTAATCGTAAATATTGATGATATTAGAGACTACAATTATAATCTTGCAGACGGGTATTTTTTGAAGGAATTTTTTATTCATATTTATTAAGTTTTAATCAGATTGTTAAACGAGCCTTCAGAATATCTACCACCATTCAATAAAGCACTAAAAGATGTCGTACTAACACTGAGAAATATTCATAAGCATAAAGTTGATGATGTTTTGTTTTATATTGGGTTAATTGGATCGTTTGGTGATCAACGTATATTTTTTTTTTCTTGATGGATTTGATCTTGAATTTTCTTTTTTAGATTTAAGTCCACGCACGATTCGTTCTCAGCATTTGGGAAAATTGGTTTGTCTTGAGGGAATCGTTACTCGTTGTTCACTTGTACGCCCAAAAGTAGTCAAATCTGTTCACTATTGCGAAAAAACGAAACTTTTTCATTATCATGAGTATAGAGATGTTACTGCGATAGGTAATGAAATACCAACATCTAATATTTATCCCACACAAGATGAAAATGGAAATCCTTTGACTACAGAATTTGGATACTCCGTTTATCGTGATCATCAAACAATTTCTATTCAAGAAATGCCAGAAAGAGCACCTGCTGGACAGTTACCAAGAAGCATTGACGTAGTTATGGATGATGATTTAGTAGATCGTGTGAAACCTGGGGATCGCATTCAATTGGTGGGTCTTTATAGAGCTTTAGGAAATAGAAGCGCTTCATCAAGTTCTACATTTCGAACGCTTATTATTGCAAATAATGTTATTTTACTATCTTCTAAGGCAAATGGAGGTATTGCACAGATTGATATTACGGATACAGATGTACGAAATATTAACAAACTTTCTAAAAAAAAGAACATATTTGAATTACTTTCTCGGTCTCTTGCCCCTAGTATTTTTGAGTATCATTATATCAAAAAGGCTGTTCTTCTTTTATTGCTTGGAGGAATTGAAAAAAACCTTGATAATGGAACACATATTAGAGGGTATTGGTATCTTGTTTTATTTTTTTATAAGTAACATTATATTAGTGATATCAATATTTTAATGGTGGGTGATCCATCTACAGCAAAATCCCAAATGCTTCGTTTTATTGTAAACACTGTTCCATTAGCAATTGCTACTACTGGAAGAGGTTCTTCTGGCGTGGGATTAACAGCTGCAGTTACAACTGATAAAGAAACAGGTATATTGTATTTATTTTTATTCGCTATAATTATTTAAATTTGAATAGGAGAACGTCGTCTTGAAGCAGGTGCTATGGTATTAGCAGATCGTGGAGTGATTTGTATTGATGAATTTGATAAAATGTCTGACATTGACCGTATTGCAATTCATGAAGTTATGGAACAACAGACTGTCACGATAGCAAAAGCAGGGATTCATGCTTCTCTTAATGCAAGATGCAGTGTTATTGCAGCTGCAAATCCCGTTTATGGTCAATACGATCCTCATAAAGATCCTCATCGAAATATTGCCTTACCTGATTCTTTGTTATCTCGATTCGATCTTTTATTTGTTATTACAGATGATATTTATGAGGCTCGTGACCGTTCTATTTCTGAACATGTATTGCGTATGCATCGTTATTTAGCACCTGGTACTGAAGAAGGCGTTCCTGTTGCAGACAAGTATGGAAAAAATTTATCAATAGGCACAGAAAGCAATCTGGAAGCTGATAGTATAATTTATGAAAAAATGAATCAAATATTTTACAACAATTCTTCTAGCACAGAGAAATCAAAAAAAAATGGAATTTTAAGTATTTCTTTTTTAAAGAAATACATTCAATATGCAAAAAGTCGAATAAAACCTGTGCTTACAAAAAAAGCGGCAGATTATATTATATCTACATATAGCGCTTTGAGGAATGACGAGTTAGGAGCTAATCAGCGTAAAACATCACCGATAACTGCACGTACATTAGAAACACTTATCCGTTTATCAACTGCACATGCCAAAGTTAGATTATCTCAAAAGGTTGAAGAAAAGGATGCTTATATTGCTGAAGAGATTCTGAGATATTCCTTATTTAAGGAAGTTATCAAAGAAGATCGACGAAAGCGACGTCGACTTCAAAAACCTCAAGATAGTGAAAGCGAAGAAAACGAATGTGAAGAAGTAGATGAAAACAATATAGAGCCTCAATTAGAATCGGCTAGACAGATAGCTATAACTCAGCAACCTGATGATGATACTGCAATGCCCGACATAAATAATATTCATATAAGCGAATATAGACAAGAACCTAGCGGTAGAAATATAGATGAGGAATCTCAACAAGAAACTCAAGTTTCGTGGGGATCAACTCAATCGTTATATACACAATCTCAGATCGATCAAGATAGTCTTTCCAAAGACAATACCCAACCAAATCTTTCTACAGAACAAGTTATATCTCCATCTCGATTCTCTCTTTTTTCATCTAAATTAGCGCATTTGATTACTACACCTTTGTTTAGAGAAGAATACGCGAATTTTAATGATTTATTGTCAGAAATCAACAAAGAATTGGCACAAGAAGAACTCTTTACAGCTCGTGAAGCGATGGCTGCATTAAATAAGTTATCTGAACAAAATAAAATCATGATTTCTAATAATATTATTTATAAAATCTAAAATATTTACATATATTGATTTTCTTTTTTGTCTTTTATATTTATACTAATTATATTTATTTGCATTTCTTGAGTATTTAAATAGGTTTTTCTTATAATTTTATGTTTTTTTTTCATTACTGAATCTTAGTCTTTATATATATTGGACTTAGTATTTTTTGTATAAAATTTTGGACGAACGACCAAAAAATATAAAAATGATATTAATTGTAAAAAGTCATTAAAGATGAAGAAATAAAATACTAATAAGATTATAGATGAATTGGGGGGCATAGAAAGTTAAAGATACGTTTTTGAAGCACAAAATTTGATTAATTTTTGACCGATATTCTTCTGGAAAAGCAATGCTTATAGATTTACCTAAAAATGAGAAAAAAGCAGAGTCAGATACCAGGTAAGCTACGTATTCTGGCTTATACATGTCGTTCTACGTGTATGGTTTCTTTGGATCGGTCCTAATACCTTTAGAAATGAGATTCTTGAAAAGAAAATTAAATTGAAAAATGAGATTGAATTGCGGCAAAAGGAGCTATTGACAGAGCTTTTTGTATTGTCTTCTCTTGAAAATCACTTTCCAGATATTGACGCGGGTTTCTGCGAAAAAATTTTAGCATCTGATGAATTAAAAACGTTTTTGCTTAAAAATAGTCTTCAAAAGTCTTTTATCCAAATATTTCATTTAATATTAATTTACAGATATCTAGTGGTTTGAAATTTGATGAATCTATTCTTCAGGGCTATATTTCTTCGCAAAAAAATTTAGCTTCATCAAAAGAAAGTGTTGCGTCTGAAGTCACTCAAGATCTTCTTGTCGATTCGCTTCCTGAGAATCCGGAAAATGTAGAGTTATGTGATTCTTCTGCTGTTGTTAAGGATAATATTGTGGAAGAACAGTTAAAAGTACTCATTTTTATATAATTATTGGAATTTAATTTTTAATTAGCCGACTACTCCACAAACATATGTCGAGCCACCTGTCCAAAGCTCGGACTGTTTTCCTTCGCATGTATCAAGACATTCTCCAAGTTATAAGCAAAATAAAGCTAGCCACACTGATTTATTATCATGGTTAATACAAACGTCTTCTTTGCCAATTTATAAGCTTATGCAAAGTTCAAATAAAATCATTGTTACAAAGGATTGGAATGCTGCAATAATAGAGACAAAATTTATAAAGGTTCTTGAACGTATTAACAAATTAAAGGAAAATAATTTATGGAGTTTTCGACAAATGATAAAACAAAAAACACCATCTAGGTTAAAAGCACATTGGGATTTCATGTTAGATGAGATGGTATTTTCTTATATAATTTCTCTAGCATTTGCTAAGAATAATTTCAGAGATGGTTACAAGCAGATTTTAAAGAGGAGAGAAAATGGAAAATAGTTTTAGCCAAACAAATAGCCAACTGGATAATGGATTGGCATAGATCAAAAACCAGATCAGACATTTGTTTTCAACCAAATTCGAATAAATCGTATACACCGTTTACAAAGAATGAAAAATATAATAAAATTGATTACAATACTCCATTCTATTTTTCTAAAAATGACATGAATTTATCGCAAAATTTAGTTAATCAAGACAAAAAGAATATAAAGAATAGAAGTTTTAGTGATACCGAATCTGAAATGAAAAATGATTCTTCTGAAAAGATGTTTACGTTACATTCATCTCCTTTATTTATTATAGAAAATGCTGTTCAATTATTAGAAATTCCTCCGGACAAAATTATCGCTACTTTTTCGAATATTTTGCTTGCTTCAAATACAGTATTACCTGATCTTCCTGTTTACAGACCACCTGTACCTGAAGATACATTATATTATGATCCATTGGATGAAATGAAGATTATTCCTCTTTCAAAATATACACAATCACATATTAAAATATCTCATTCAGATAAATTTTTTAAAAAAAGAAAGCGAGAAGCATCTATAGATGTAGATGATATTTCTGATAAACAGAGAATTCTAATTAACGAGTTTTCTCTTTCTAATTCTCGTAACTATATTATTTTTTTCTTCTTTTATTAATAATTATTAGCATCAACTACACGAAAGAAATCAATATATCCTTCACAATTGCGTCCTCCTAGTATTCCATTAAATTCAGAAAACCGTAAGCCAATATGGACTCCAGATGAAGATAATCTCTTAATGACATATCTTCCTAAATATCAATTTAATTGGGATTTTGTTGCTCAAACTTTAACCCCATCAATAAAGTGGATTTCTCCTGCAGAAAAGAAGACTGCATGGGACTGTTTTGAACGATGGGCTCAATTAGATCCTCATGCTTCGAATGTTATCTTTGTTGGTCCATATGCTAAAACAGCATATGCGAGACTTGAGTCTCTTTTGAAAAATTCAAAATCAAATAATTATGAAGGAATATTCCATTCTAAAAAAGAAATTGGAAAGAATTTACTAAATTCCAGATTTAATAGGCAACGCCAATTTAATATGTTTGATGCTATAAGAAAAACTATGAAAAAAAGAGAAGTTTCTCAAAAATTGAATGGTATAATATTTGCTCTCAAGTATTCATTTTTCTTAATATATTGTAGCCGCACCATCCAGAAAAGTAAACATTTCTGCTCATGATACACATGGGTTACCTCATAAGCCTTCTATAGCTGCACCAACACCATTAGATCTTTCACGACTTAAACATGAGAGAGATCAAGTTATTGCTCAAGCGTATATTCGACAAAGAAATGCAGTTGTTGCCCTTGCATTACAAAATCAAGCTAGGGTAATGGTCATTTATGTACATAAGTAACTAAACTGATATAAATAGTCATCTGGAAGATCCAATTTTCCTGAAATTAATTCTACTTCACAACAATTGGCTCAGATGCAATCTGTAAATACTCAGATAAATATGCAAAATCGTATACAAAATGCATCACGTACTATTTCTGGAATGGTCAATGGTCTAAGGTTTAATCGTTTAGTTCATCCTTTTACACCTAGTCAGACACTAGTAAATCCTACTGGAGTTGCACCAATTCTAAGATTACCACCAGGCGTTCGTTTATCACAAGAACAAATGCAACAACTGGCCATTCAACGGCAACAATTATTACAACCACAATGTACACAAGCATATAATATTCAACAAATAGGTTTTTAAAAAAAATATATATTAGTTCTCTAATCTTTTTAGCACATTGTCTCAATTCTGAACAAAATGAGATTTCTGTTGAATCTAGACATCTTGCATCTCTTAACCGACATTGACCACAAACATTTGTTTAAAATTG
Source organism: Pneumocystis wakefieldiae (assembly GCA_017301755.1). NCBI lineage: Eukaryota > Fungi > Ascomycota > Pneumocystomycetes > Pneumocystales > Pneumocystaceae > Pneumocystis > Pneumocystis wakefieldiae. The sequence continues at coordinate 122,360 of CP054538.1, read as the reverse complement.
TCAATTTAACCTTTATGTGATTAAGCACGTGCTCTTTCCTAAACAACCTTATCCTAGCATCTCTTAGAAGTGAATAGTCATCTTGTCTGTCTATGATATCTATTTTTCAGAAAGTATTATAATATTTGTCGCTAGATTTGCGACTTGTAAATATTTTTTTAAAGTAAGTTGTTAAATTGTAAGCATCACTGCAATTATCATTTGTAGATAGCTATAAAAGTATGTCTGATGATTTTTTGTTCTTATAAGCGAAATATAGAAATCACAATGATCTGAAACAAGGAAGCGTATAAACATTCTTTTATTATTTATTACGAATATTTTATTGTCTGAATTCCAAAACAACTTCAGATACTAGCAATTTATATAAAATCCCATTGGTATGAATACTTCTAGATCAATTGGTTCTACTGCTTTAACTGTCAAGTGTTAAAGATGATTTAAAAAAATTAAGTTCTATTTATAGATTGTTTTGTTTAAAAAACTTGATTTTTTAAAACAAAAGCTGAAGAAGCCTATAGTCCAGAATCTTTTCCATGGGATAAGAATCCTTTGTATATTAACCCAAGAATTTTTGGTTATATTCTTAAAGTGCATCTTTTCTTGACAAAAAGAAGATGTACAAAATTGACGTCTATCAATACGGTTTAATCTAAATTAATGAATTAGCCTTATATTTCATTAAAGGACATACTTTCTAGCTGTTTTTGCGTTGGTTCTTGTTCTTTGTCCATGAACTGGATATCTTTATATTTTAAAATAATACATATAATTAAATATTAACCCACCCCATAGAATGTCTTCTTCCAATATAACTTCCAATTGTCTTATAATGCATAATATTTCCCTGCATTCTTCTGCGTAGATCATTTTCTAAAACAAATGTACCAAGTTTATGTGAGAGTGCAACAAGTTGTTCCTCTGTTAATGAGCCAACTGTTGCTGTCTTGTGTATTGATAAAGATGCCATAATTCTTGATGATGTATAATACCCAATACCATAAAATGTAGTCAACGCAATTCTTAATGGTTTATGATCAGGCAAAACAACCCCTAAAAGAAGCACCATATGTAAACCCTTTAAAAAGCAGATCCAGATTTAATAGAACTCTTATATAATATAGATATTTTTATATTTGATACAAGTCCTCAGATTTAAGGACTTAGTTTTTTTACAGCAAAATTTTTTTTTATGGGTAACAAGTAGAAAATATCCTCAATGATCTCCCTTATCAAAGGTTTTTCAGTATAAATATCTATCTATTGGACTATGGTCTTATCAGGTCGTATAATATTTTATTAAACAGAAGTCGAGAAATTAAATTTAAATAACATTAAACAAGTTAAGAAATATTAAATCTAATATAAATACGCTTCAGGCAAAAGAGTTCCTTATCATATCATAAAAGGAAACATGTAGAAAAACAAAAACGAAATAACAAATATAGATATCAGTCAGATGCTTCCTTTTATGCCTATATAGATAATATTAATCCTAAGATATTAGAATTGAAAATGATTGCATGTGTTTTTAAAGTACCTATTCCTCTTTTTCCTCTTAAATTATAACCTTATATGTCAATATACACTGAACAAAAATTATTGCCTAGAAACCTAAAAGCAAAGTAATATTCAAAAAAAAGAAAAATAACTAGTAATTACAAGTATAATTGCATTTAAGAGACCAGAAACAAAGGCAGCCTTAAAAACAAAGAAACTCTTTAGATAATAGCGCTGATGAAATTAAAGTAACCGTAATATGGTAGGTGAAAAACACCTAAATAAAGCAAAGATTCAAAAAAGACATTGAAATATAATAACACTCTGTTTACATGCCATTTTATCGCTACCACCAACTTTGATTTGTTACTTTTGATGGATTTCCGTATGATTGAGAACCATAACCATTACCATACGTTTTATCAGAATAACTACTTGCCATAGGGCCATAACTACTGCCATTTGAATAGTCATCGCAGTTATTTCCATTAGAAACCCTGCGATAATCACGTGTACCTACCCCTCGGCGACGAGCACGTATACTGTTTGTACTGGTACGACCATTCACAGTATTACCTTCTCTAAGGATAGTCTCCAAAAACGAGGGTATTTCCTGATTGGCTTCTTTAAGTAGTTCTAATAAATCACGCACGATATTCTTATTTCCACGATTAAAAAAGGCTGTGCTGATGCCTGTATTCCCAGCACGTCCTGTACGCCCAATTCGATGTACATAATCATCAATATCGGTAGGCAAATCATAATTAATCACATGTGTTACATTGGGAATATCGAGTCCTCGGGCAGCAACGGCAGTAGCCACCATAATGGGTGTTCTCCCACCACGAAACATTTCTAAGGCCTTTTCTCTTTCACGCTGAGTCCTATCTCCATGAATACTTGTAGCTGGAAAATTGGAGTTTAGAAGAAAATCAGAAAGAGTATCAGCCATTCTCTTCGTTTCGACAAAAACCAATGTAAGACCTCCAGGAGGCATACTATGCAAAATATCTAAAAGAACGGACTTTTTGTCTGTATCTTCCACATATTCAATTTTTTGCGTAATATTCTCACTGGTGGAGCCGACTCTTCCAACACTCAGAAATACATAATCTTTTAGAAAATCCCGTGCAAGAACTTGGATATCTTTAGGGAATGTAGCGGAAAACATTAACGTTTGACGATCCTGAACACCCGGCATATCCTCGCCCTCAACAATTCTGCGGATCTGAGGTTCAAAACCCATATCCAGCATACGATCGGCTTCGTCAAGCACGAGATACCTAATATTTGCAAGAGAAATACGACCTCGTTCAATCAAATCAACAAGACGACCCGGAGTTGCTGTTAACAGATCACACCCACGGTCGATTTGACGAAGTTGAGAACTAATATCCGTACCGCCATATACGACACATGTTTTTACCCATGATCGGTAGGAAAATTTCCGAGATTCTTCATGTATTTGACTGACTAATTCTCTGGTAGGCGCAAGAATTAATGCAAGTGGATAGGCCTTGCGACGAATAACAGAAGCACTTGCCGAGCTAATTGACAAATCGGTTGGACCGTTTTGAAACATTTTCGACAAAATAGGGAACAAAAACCCTCCTGTCTTACCCGATCCTAATTTTTTGATTAAATTATAGACAAGTCGAAGAAAAACACACCTGTTTGCGCACAAGCCATCAAATCCCGATCATTGATAACAATCGAAATCGAATGTTTCTGCACCGGAGTCGGATTCTTGTAATTTGCAAGCTCAATATTGTTTAAAAGATGTGAGTCCAAAGGAGGACTTGTAAATATAGTAATCGGTTCTGGGACATTTGTCCCACTCACTTCAACAGGAATATCATCATATTTATCAAAATTAATCCCTGTGCTCATCGTATTTGAATCATATTGCGATCCAAAAAGCTCCCGTTCTAAACGAGGATTCCGTGATCCAATGATGTGCTTTCCGCCCCACCAGGACCCTTGATCACCGCTTGCTCTAAAGGTAGAAGATAAATCAGAGCCATATCTTGATTTTCTAGAGCCAAAGCCCCCATCTGAGCTGGTATTCCAGGTGGATGATCTAGACATAGACATGGTATTGCGGTCACCGCCATTTCCATAAGAATCCAATGATCCATTCATTCTACTACGAAGATGGGGAGGAACATAAGTAGCTGTTCTCTTCATACACAAAGAATCCTGAATATCTATGGTCGCTATTTGAAAAAACCTGAGTTTTTATCCTTTTTTTGTGGAAAAACTCACCCATCTTCTGAACCAGCCCTTGGGCATCGTCCTCCTTGTTATCCGATAATTCCTTAAGGCCCATTCTGTCTTGTTATTGCTTGTTAACTGTCTTTTATCAATATTTTTTAACTTTTTTTAAAAAAATCTAGGCCGCCGCGTGAAAATTTGTCACTAAAAATACCCTTTACTAGCAAAAAAATAAAATTTGCCACTCAAACTATTAACAGATATCTTTGTTTTCTGCCTAAAATTTGACAAATATATCTTGAAATTTTGTTAATATTTGTATATATTTTTAAAAGGCCACTTTTTTAAGAATAACCTATGCTGAACGATTTAAGTAAGTCGTAATTTAAGAAAGTGCCGGATTTTGCATGTTAAAAAAGAGACCATTTTTGTTTAAAGCCCTACTTCTATGAGCGTCTTGTTTATAAAAAAGAAACCTCTTATGTAGATTTTTCTTGAAAAAGTATTTTCCTAATATTTTCCTAAAAAATATTAAAATTTGTTTCATCATAATATATACGTGTCTACTACCCAGCCCTATTGGTCTGAAGATGATGCAAATGTTGCTGAGGTTGATTGATCTTCAAAAATAATATCACAATGTATCAGAAATTGAGAAAAAATTCCAGCGGGTATATTGACTGTAGGTGAAAACACTATCCCAACTAGACAGAGTCAATATCAAGCGTCGAATAAAGAAAAAATACCATTATGACAGGTCATTTTGTTTAGATCAGAATGCGCTACTATTCGATATAGATGGTTGATCAAAGTACGCAATAGACAAAAATTTTCTTCAGGTAGACAGCGAACTAGCTTATTTAAAGCGTCCACTCTCTTTTCAGTGTTTTGAATATCTAAGAAAGATCAATTGTTTATCGTCTTTAGATTATTTTTTTATATTGACCTAATGTGCATAAAAATTGAGAATGTAATTCTCTTGTTAAAATATTCGTAGGAAGCTCGCGAAGATAAAGCTTTAGAAGACCAGCTATAGCATGAACATCATAACATTTTCCTGAATTTAGCAAATCAACATCTCCCTCTTTTAAATGATTAGTTCAAGTGAGAAGGTATTGATGACAATACCTGCATTAAATCTATCCTTAAGAGACTTGATTATTGTATTTGAACCACTTAAGCGATATATCCCCTCTTCTTTTTCTGCATTATTATTATCTAAATATTCTATACAACGATAAACCACACTTGGAATCATTATATCTATTTCTAAACTCAATCGACTAATATAAACAGCTTCAGACAACGGAACTCCAAATATGTTGTGAAAGTTATAATTTAATGTTTGAACATTTAAATCATTATTACTAGAAGATGTTTGCAATTCCTGCGACATTGACTCAAGAGGCCTTTGTTTTACATCTATTAGGCAGATAAGAAGCCTCTCAATGAAATAAATTTATATTACCTTTATTTGTAAAATTCCAAAAACCCTTTTTTTTGAACTTTTTATCCAACTTGAACAATTCATCAGATAGGTAATTTCCAGAAGGGTTACTTTCATATGATTTCGCATTATTTAATGAATTTTCTGCTGCTTGTATAACTTTAGAGCTACCGAATAAATCATTTGAAAGATTTGATGTAAAATCAACAGAAATATTTCTCTTTAAATTATCTATAGAAGAGAGTGAATTGTCTTCTATATAATTAGATTCTTCTAACTTTTCGATATTGCTTTTAGTATTCTCTGGTGTAGTTTTTAATTCATTATTCAACATTTGATATGTATTAATATTAGAAACTGCTGATACCGAATGACGTGTTGTATCTGCTAATATAGAATGCTTTCTAAAAAAATATTTTCGTTCTTTTTTTTCAGTATTAGTAGACATAATAAAATTATTTGAAATATCAACATCAACGTATTGCATAAGAGCTTGAACCCATTCATCACAATCTTTATCTGATTTGGCACACAAAACATGTCTGATAAAACTCGATGAATAGTTTCTTTTAGGCTCAAGAATTAAAAATGCATGTCGATAAGAATTATCATCATATGGAATATCTGTATGAGATTCAAAAGATAAATTAGAATATGTTTGTAATTGCTGACGACCAATTTGAGCCTGAGAAAGCTTAATACTACCCAATTGAATGCCATCTCGAGTCTCATAATATTTAAGAACTGGACCATCTAAGACAAAATATCTTGATTTCCATCCCCCAAAGTTTTTCCCACGTTTAGTTAAATATCCTTCTTTTTTTATGAAATTGCATGGTCCAGGATCATATTCGCAGTAACATTCTTCATCTACTGTATTTTGTTTGCCGTATAAAGCTTGAGATTTAGTCTGAACTTCAATATCAGTGTTTAAAAAGTCATTTAGAATGGAATGTGCATATTCGTCCAAAGGAACTGAAAGAATATGCTTTAAATATTTATCTAATAAAGCCTTACGTTGATCAACACGAGTCGTACTCTGAGTATTAAGACTACTAATATCGGGAATTTTCCAATAAAGCAAAACACGCTTCAATTTATCATCAAGATCTAATATCTTTTGCACGCTCTTTTCTACTCTCCAAAGTTCCTTTTTTTTTTCTGTATTTTGAAAAATCCCAATTGAAAAAAAGACTTCTTCCTTATTTTTCCCCATACGCAACTTTGAGTTTAGAACCTTAAGACTAATTGATGAAATATTACAAGGAAGATACAAGCTAGACCCAGATGAGCAGTAAAGAGAGCCCCCAATGTTTTCTTCATTTAATGCTATGTTATCAAAAGCTTGACCTATTTTATCTAAATAGTCTTCATAAGAGTTAGGATTAGTTTTAGATACAAGTCCAATAGAGGTAGATGAGCTTAAATCAGATTCATTTGTCTTAACATTGTCTTGTTTTAATAAAATATTTTCTTGAGAAATCTTTACTTCCAAATTTTTAGAATAATTGTTTCTGTTAGATTTATTATATGAGTCTTGGTTTGAATTATCTTGTCCTAATGATGACGGAAATTGATATTCTTGTTCCAAGCCTAATTTGCAATTTTGTGATGCATTTAATGAACCGATTGGATCCCCTGCAAATGCAGAAACTTCTTTATATGAATTAGAAAAAGCCGATAACGGGATCTCAGAATCTTTGTTTCTTATTTTGTCGTCTTTATTTAGTTCAAAGGACTGACTTAATTCATCATGTTTTAAAAAATGTAGTTTATCGTATTCAGAATTCTTTGAATTATTACTTATATTTAAATCTTGAGTACTTTTATCCATATTTTTGTAAGCAATATTGAATTTTTTATATGTAGATATTTCTTCTGGATAGATAGGAGGTTGTGTGTCTATTGTAGTATTTAATTGGTCGTAAATCTGATTAATTTCCAGTTCTTTTGACGTTAAGACAGGACTTCTAGATGATTTTTTCAGTGTTGAATGATCTGATGCAGAAACCAGATGCTGAATTTCTCTTTGAGGTATTGATGGTAATGTTTTATTTTTAATTTGAGAAGGCTGCAGTGTACATAAAAAGTAATCATCTAACGTATTATTTAAAACAGAAAAATTGCTATTTTCAGAATAAATCAATGAAGATTCAGAATCCTTGATATTGGATGAATGATATTCATTTAAGAGAGTTTTTTCTAGTGATTCGTATGTATTTGAAGTCGAGATAAAATCTGACGGAACTTTTTGCAGTTCTTCTTGCACCACGCCCACATCCGTTGCATTTTTAGGAGTTCCTTTCTTTGATAATATTGTCCATAAATTATAATACTTTTTTTTTTCCTTGAACGCTTTTTCTAGATCCTTTTGAAGCTCAAGAATCCTAAAGACACTTCAACAATGCAAAAATAACAAACAATTCCAAATACATTGCACGTTGTTTATCAATAATCTTCCAAAGCTGCATATTTTGTGTATGAAGTGATATTTTCTCCTTCATCATCTGCTGAACCAACATATGCATATCATTTCCAAAATTATTGACTAATGAAGAAACTGTTGTATCAGAAATGACTGAGGACTCGCATAGTCTGTCCCCACTTTTAAAATCTAGCGGCGAATCTATTAATGTAGGTATTTCTGTGACAAATTCCTTTTCCTGGCCTATAAATCCCTTTTTTTGCACCAAATTTTCTAGCGATTCATTTCCTAGACCTTCATAGACTAGATTGACGCCCTTTCTAGACGTATCCTTTACTTCTTGCTCATTCATCATACTTTATTTACGACTTAATAATATTTTAGTTATTTAATCAATAATTAGCCTAAATAATCCCATTCTTTTTGGAGATACTAATTAAAATCAACGGATTCTTTAATATTCCTTAGCTAGATATACTATTTATAGGCTCTTTTCCCTATAATAGACCTTCTGAGCTATTCTGCACCTTTGTTAGCGCTCATTGTATTAATTGTCCGACAAGAAAGAAAACTTAGTAAAAAATCAATAAAAAATGTATAAAATAAAAGATTCATGATAGTTCTGTTTTTATTAGTATTTTTAGTATTTGAATTTCTACATAGATTTATATAATATTTTTTGATCAGCTTTAAAAAAGTAAATAATCATGTAGTTTGATTCAATCGACGAAGAATAGCATTGGTAAAGGCAGTCGTAGATGACGTCCCTCTCATGTCAGGCGTCCTGACACTCCCTTCTAATATAACATCGTAAACAGCTCGCTCTATCGCCGTTGCATAGTCATCCAATGAAAGATGACGTAAAAGCATAGTTGATGATAAAATTAGTGCAGTCGGATTCGCCCTGTCTTTGCCCGCAACTAGTAAAAAGTCAATATATCTCAATCTAAATCAATTGCATTACTGTCTAGTCCAACGTGGCGGCAGCCTGGCTCAAATAAGGCATATTCTTCTCCATAATTTGCTGAAGGAATCACTCCGGGACCGCCTACTAAGGCTGCGCCAATATTGCCTGCATAGCAAGATTATTTAGCATCATATAGCAGTAATTGTGTATAAATATACTTAAAATACTTCCATACTATAGAAAAGTTAGCTAATCTTGTATTAAAAATAAAAATATACCAAATTGGGCGTCACAAGAACATCGAATTGCTGAGGATTGCTAACAGCCTGCATGCTTGCATTGTCGACAATCAAGTCTGAAGCCTCAATTTGTGGATAGTCTTTTGCAATTTCGAAAAAAGTCTTACGAAATAAACCATCTCCCAATTTCATGATATTAGCCTTGTGAACAACAGTAACTTTTTTTCGATTATTCTTCAAGGCAAAATCTAATGCAAATCGAGATATCCTTTCAGATTTTGTGCGTGTAATTATTTTAAGCGATTCAACAACACCTGGCACTGATTGATGTTCTAAACCAGAATATTCCCCCTCTGTATTTTCACGAATAATAACAAAATCTACATTATCATGAAGTGTCTTTAATCCAGGTATATTCTTAATCAATGTTAGATTTGCTAACAATTCCATTATTTCTATAATAATAATCAAAAAGTATACCATATACATTCAAATCTTGTCTGTTTATAAATTAATTTGAACAAAAACAAAAAAATACTTTCCTAAGAGAAACGTTAAAACTTGAATGATCACTGCATTCCAAAGGCGTGTATAGAATCCCTAATACTTAATTAATTTGATCATTTTTAAATTTTAACTAATTTTTTGGAGAAAAGAAGGCATCAAAGCAGTCCCTCTGAAAATCTCTACCTTTTAGACCTATTTTATTTCTTTTGAGAGACTCAATACTCTGTTTAAATAAATCATTTTCCCCGTCAGGCTTAACTTGTCCTGTGACATCAATTTGCTCAAAATCGACCGGGACTTTTTGAGACTTAAAGATAGTCTTGACCGACTCTGATATCTCCTTTCCTATTCCATCTCCTGGGATCAAAGTTACGGTATATCTCCCTCCAATTTTGTTTCCTATAGACCCAGAGAATGATGAAGCCCTCTATAGCCTCAAATAAGCCCGTTTTTTCCCGTTTTTTTTTTTAAAATCTCACTCTCATAGCCAATCCTGTAAGTTTCAGTGATTTTCTCATCATTTTGACCGATTTATAGGCTTAATTTTCAGATTACTAAAAATCCTCTATTTTTGCTGCGTTCGATCAGCCTATGGATTAACCTCCAAAATAGGCCTTTAAAGAAATATAGTGGATAGAGTCCAAGAACCTTAAGAATGACCCGTCCAGAGCATCAAGGTGCCCCATATATTGTATACCTGCGAATTTGAACTGATTTTTTTGAGCCCCTCCTCATATTTATTATAATCAAGAAGAAGCAAGGAAGTATACAAGTAATTCAAGGACCCAGATGGTCCAGGCTGAGATGACGCTTCGGTCATTGGATCTTCTTAATCTTCCCCGCAAGAAATCCTGCTTTTTGATCGATATTGGCTGCGGTTCTGGGCTTTCAGGCGAAATTCTTGATCAGGATAAACATATATGGGTCGGTATGGACATATCTCCCTGGATGCTGGGTATATCAGAGACTAGAGTAGTCTTATAAGGATTTATGTTGCTTTAGAGGCGGCGCTTAAGCGGGATATTGAAGGAGATTTAATGTTATCAGACATTGGACAAGGACTGCCTTTTAGAGGGGGATGCTTTGATGGGGCAATTTCTATTTCGGTCCTTCAATGGCTGCTAAACGCAGATACGTCGTCTTCTAACCCGTATCAGCGCATCATGAGGCTTTTTTCGACTCTTTATTCATGTTTGGCACGTGGTGCCCGTGCAGTTTTTCAATTTTATCCTGAGACAGATCAAAGTATGTCAATTATCACATCTCTGGCAGATAAATGTGGATTTTCTGGAGGAATTGTTATAGATTATCCTGATAGAAAAAAGGCAAAGAAATATTATCTAGTTCTTCAAGCTGGAGGGGGCACGAATATGACTATCAAAAATATAGGATCAGATCAAAGTCCTATATTGATGTCTCATACTTTTAAGCGATCTAAATCTTCAAGGAAGGAAAGTGCTAAAATAAAAAAGACTAAAGAATGGATTCTTCGTAAAAAAGAAAAATATAGAAAGTACAAAGACAATGTTCCTCGAGATAGTAAATTTACTGCAAGGAAAAGGCATCCAAGATTTTAATTCTATTTTTTACATACAGGCTTATATATTTCTATTTTGTCTATAATTCTAACATTTCTTAATAGGGTTTAGAGGCTGAGCTAAGAGAACGATTATTATATATTAGAATTGTTCTAAGTATTTAAGATAATAAATATTAGAGACCAATAATTTAAGTAGTAAGTAAGGACGAGTAATTTGAATAAGAAATAGGTTGATTTTTTATTAGGAGATTTTCATTTTAAGAATTTAACTTTAAAATACATGTCGACTGATAAAAATATTGGTTATAATACATATTTTGATTCAAATAGAGCATTGAAAGGCAATGGAATGGATGTAACGAAGAAGCTAAAGCTCCTTGGTACAATTATTTTTGTATATTTTTTTCTAAGACTCAAAAATAGTTGCTAATCGATCTGAAATTGCTACTCGAATCTTTAGAACAGCACATGAACTTTCTATATCTACAGTACAATCTAGAATTTATTTTTTTACTTTTTAATAATTATTAAAGTTAGCCATTTATTCTTATGGTATAAATATTTATTTATAATTTAAATGTTATAGTTAATGTTGAAGAGGACCGATTTAGTATACATAGACAGAGTATGTATTTTCTTTTTTTTTTTCATTGATTCTAATTTTATGGTGTAGAAGCTCATGAGAGTTGTATGATTGGAGAAATTGGCCAATATACACCTGTTTCTGCATATTTGGCTATTGTTTTTCTATTTGATTTAATGATTTTGTATTAATTTATAATTAGGATGAAATTATAGACATATCTAAGAAGAAAGGTGTTCATATGATTCATCCAGGCTATGGGTTTTTATCAGAAAATTCAGAGTTTTCAAGGAAAGTTGAAGAAGCAGGTATTATTTTCATTGGGCCTCCATCTGATGTTATCAATGTTCTTGGTGATAAGATTGCTGCAAGAAAAATAGGTTATTTTTGTTTTATTTTAATTATTTATTTATTATTTCAGCTATGGAACATAATATTCCTGTTATACCGGGGACATCTAGCTCTATTTCTACCGTAGAAGAGGCTTTAGAATTTACAAAGGAATACGGATTTCCGGTTCTTATTAAAGCTGCTTGTGGAGGTATAAGTAACTTTATTTTTTATATATAATTTTACCAAATAGGTGGTGGAAGAGGAATGCGAATTCTTTATAATGAAAAGTCATTCGAGGATCACATAAATAGTGCTATTTCAGAAGCAGAGAGTGCGTTTGGCAATGGGTCAATTTTTATAGAAAAGTATCTTGATAGAGCCAAACACATTGAAGTACAAATTCTCGCAGATAACTTTGGTAATGTTATACATCTTTTTGAAAGGGATTGTAGTGTTCAAAGACGCTATCAAAAGATCGTAGAAGTTGCTCCAGCAAAAGATCTTGATGTAACTTTTTATATTATATCTAGGAAATTTAATTTATAATTTTATAGTTAAATGTACGCAATGCTATTTTTAATGATGCAATTAAATTGGCAAAAGCTATCAATTACAGTATGTCAATAATTTATATAGGAAATTTATAATTGTTTGTCTAGGAAATGCAGGGACCGTTGAATTCTTAGTTGATCTTCAAGGAAAACATTATTTTATTGAAGTTAATACTAGAATGTTAGAAAAAAGTTAAACCTAATAATGAAAACTAACGTTTTTAGTCAAGTTGAACATACTATAACTGGTATTTTTATATACAGATAGAATTAAATTTTAAATAATTATTTAGAGGAAATTACAGGAATTGACATTGTCTCAGCGCAGATTCAAATTGCATTAGGCGCTACTCTTTCTCAGATTGGATTATCTCAAGATTCTATTTATCCTCGGGGCTATGCCATTCAATGTCGTATTACAGCAGAGGATCCAGAATGTGATTTTAGACCAGAAATTGGAAAAATTGAGGGATATTATCCTCCAGGAGGAAATGGAGTGCGATTGGATGAGGGGAATGTATTTATTGGTGCATTCGTATCGCCTCATTATGATTCTTTGTTGCTGAAATGTTCATGTAATGGTCATACATATGAAATTTCTAGGCGAAAAATGTTACAAGCTCTTGAAGAATTTCGTATTTATGGAATAAAAACAAATATTCCATTTTTACTACGTTTACTTAATGATGATGTTTTTATTTCAGGGAAATGTTGGACTACATTTATTAATGATACATCATTAATTCCTATTTCTTTTGCTAAAGACAAAATACAGAATTTACTTCTATATATTGGGGATGTTATTGTAAATGAAACTTATATAGAAGGCCAAAATGAAGAGCCAAAATTAAAGGATGAAATTATACTTCCTACACTTAAAGATTTAGGGAATCCTAATGAGACAATTGATATTACTAAACCATCTACTAAAGGATGGCGTAAAATAATTATTGAAAAAGGTCCAGAGGAATTTTCTAGGCAAGTACGTGCTTATCCTGGTTGTCTTGTTACAGATACAACATGGCGTGATGCTCATCAAAGTTTACTCGCTACTAGAATAAGAACAATTGATATTTTGAAAATTGCGCCTCATACGAGTCATGCACTTGAAAATGCATTTAGTTTGGAATGTTGGGGTGGAGCTACATTTGATGTAGCTTTAAGATTTTTACATGAAAATCCATGGGATCGTCTGGTAAATTTGTTTTGATGATTTTGATATTTGATTTAACTTTAAAAGCGTAAATTAAGGAAACTTGTACCCAATATTCCATTTCAGATGCTTCTGCGTGGATCTAATGGATTGGCATATTCTAAGTATCTTTGGGTTATTTATATTTTTATGATTTTTATATAAATTAGTCTTCCTGACAATGCTATTTATTTCTTTTGTAAACAGGCAAAAGAGAATGGCATTGATATCTTCCGTATTTTTGATGCTCTTAACAATTTAGAGAATATTGCTATAGGAATTGACGCTGTCAAGAAAGCAGGTGGTGTAATTGAAGCAGCAATATGTTATACAGGAGATATTTTAAACATTAGGAAAAAATATGATTATAATTATTATATGTCTTTAGTAGATAAAGTCGTATCTATGGGAATTCATATTTTAGCTATTAAAGATATGGCTGGTCTTTTAAAACCTCAGTCTGCCAAATTTCTAGTTGGATCTATTCGAAAGAAGTATCCAGACTTGCCAATTCATATTCATACACATGATACTGCTGGTACCGGTGTAACTTCTATGTTGGCATGTGCAGAAGCAGGGGCAGATGTGGTTGATCTTTGTTCTAATAGTAATATTTTTATAAATGATTGAATTGAATATTTATATAGATAGGTATGTCTGGGATGACATCTCAACCTAGTATTTCTGCATTTTTGGCTTCTATTGAAAATACGCCTTTTGAAACTGGCTTAAGCGCGCAGCATGTTCGTAATCTTGATGCTTATTGGGCGCAAATAAGGCTTTTATATTCTTCATTTGACTTTGATTTAAGAGGTCCTGAGGCAGATATTTATGAACATGAAATTCCAGGAGGACAATTATCAAATCTGAAGTTTCAAACAGCTAAGCTTAATCTTGTATCACAATGGGAAGGTAATAATATATCATTATTAGTAAATTATGAGCGCTTATTTTCTAAAAAAGCTACAAAAAAATCATATATAGAAGCTAATCTTCTTTTGGGTGATATTATAAAGGTTACTCCTACATCTAAAGTAGTTGGTGATCTTGGTAAATTGACATATTAATAAGTTTTTCTTTTAAATAATTGATTTAGCACTATTTATGGTTCAGAATAAACTGACTTATAGTGATGTTTATTAGATTTCTATGTTTGTATATTCAATTCTCATATTTTTAGGTTATTGAAAAGGCAGAAGAACTGGACTTCCCTGCATCAGTACTTGATTTTTTTCAAGGACTAATGGGGGAACCCTATGGAGGTTTTCCTGAACCTTTAAGAACTAATATTCTTAAAAATAGGCGTGAAAAGATATATGAAAGAGCAGGGAAATTGCTTAAGCCGATAGATTTTGCTGCAATTCGTTCTGAACTTGTATCAAAATATGGAACTATTGATGATACAGATATTGCTACCTATATACAATTTCCAGATGTGTATGATGAATATCAAAAAGTAAGTTTTTAAATTTATTGAATTTTTGTATAAATTATGCCAGTTTGTAAAAAAGTATGGTGAAATATCTATTCTTCCGACTCATTGCGTTATGGCCAAGCCAGAATTTGGTAAAGAATTCCAAATTGAAGTTGAAGGACAGGTATTTTGTTTGGGAATATATTAATAATATTTATTTTTTTCAGATTTATATAGTCAAACTTCTTGCTCTTGGTCCTGTCATGGAGGAAACAGGTTCATGTGATGTTTTTTTTGAATTGAATGGACAAATTTACCCAATTTCAGTGACATATAAAAAATCAGGTTCTTAAATTTAATCTTTATACATAAAAATTGATGATAAATAGCATCCAAGACAATTTCCAGACCAAAAGCTGATTTATCTAAGCAAGGTGATATTGCAGCACCTATGTCTGGTATTGTTTTTAAAGTTCACGCTGAATGTAATTCTTTTGTTAACAAGGTATTTTATCATATTCATTATATTTTGCTTATTGTATAGGGAGATGTTGTTGCTGTTCTGAGTGCTATGGTATGTATATATATATTGTATATATTTAACAATTTCTAGAAGATGGAAATTATTATTTCATCACCTATTGCCGGAAGGGTTGATAAAATTATGGTTCATCAGGGTTATTCTTCTTCATAATCATGGCACACAACTGATTATTCTAGGAGATATCATTAATGCTGGAGACTTGATTATGAGTGTAATTTTTAATATTTTTTATCAAAGTAATATTCTTTTAGATTACAAATGATTAATATCTATGGTACTTGGACAGCTCTATATCTATTGGGCTTCATGAATACCAATATATACCAATATATATCTATTTTTTATTACAGCTATATTTTATATTCCGATTTAACGTCAAGGTTTAGCATTATTTGATATCTGGATGATCTCTTAAAAATGGGGCTTGTAGGGTCTAAAATGGACAAAAATCCTGCAATATATATAGACGCGGATGAGTCAAAATGTTTATATATTATTTGTTTTTCTTGGGGTTTAATTCATATCTTAGTCTTTTTAAAGTCTATTGTTATTACCAATTCTAAGAGTCAGGCACCTATTCATATAACCGTAGGGGCATCTCCTAACCCTTTTGTCAATATTTCTAGTCATAGAGAATGGCCTATTGAGTTTATTTTTGTAATAAATTTGGTTGTTTTTTTGATATATTGAATAATGGTATTACAAAGGATCCTGAGGCTTCTACTCATCATTTCTCACCATTTCTTTTGAAACTCTATGCAGATCAGGAGATTCATGTTAGATTTAATATTGGCATTCGGCTGCAAACCCTCAAAGAAATAGAGACCATGTGTTTTAAAGGACTTTTTTTTGTTTACGGCTCTAATGTATTTGAATTAGATCATATTTTAGCCACAGAATTAAAGGATCCTGAAAATGTCTTCAACTCTGTATTTTATTTTATCTTTTAATCTTTTTCTAGATACAAAATTGTCAAAATATCTTTTTGTTAGACGATATTTCAACAGATGGACAATTAGAAAAAGAATTTGAATGGTCTTGGATATGGAAGCCTCATGGTTCTAAAAATACGTATTTAGATGGATGGAGGAATACGTGTTATGTAATATAATTGCTAAATTATGATAAAAGACTGACTATACAGTTTGTTCAACATGAAAACAACGATTTTTCTATATTAGCTAAATTTAATTTTTGGGTTCAAGGAAAGGGTTATCAATATTTCTGTCATCATGAATAATATATTTAGATTTTACGAAAAGATCTGAAAGTTTTGTTAATTTTTTTGATAAAACTTTATCCTTATCACCACATGATGCTTCTGTACCTGCTCAAAAGGATGACATTTATCAGAATGAAGATCACTCTTCTGAAAAGAAAAATGCTTTGTTCAATTCTTTATTGTGCAATTTGAATTCAGTAGTTAATTTTAATAATCTTGATGATTCGTTTAAAAATGAACCAAATGATGGCCCATTATTTCGTGCAATGATAACAGCATTGGAAAAAAAGACTACTGTTTTTAGATATAGAATCAAAAAACTAATTAAAAGGGCTGTTGATCTTTATGATTCTCAAATAACTAAAAATGAAGCAAATCGTAGATTTATGAATGCATTAAAAAAGGTCTCTGAATCAAATCCTATTGCGATGAAACCTGTATTAAAACTTTATTTGGAAGCAGCTAATCAGCAATTGCAGAGTTTTGAATATAATAACGCACTTCAATTACAACGCTTAATTATAAAACCATTAAAATCTATTTATGAAGCCGATATAAAAGCTGCTGAAAGGAAAAAGAAGAATTTTGAAGATAATTCTCATGATTATTATCAATTTGTTTCACGTTATTTGAGTAAAAGTGAATCTTCTAAAGATAAAAAAAATTATAAAGCAGATGCCAAATACTTTGCAAAGAAAAGAGATTTTGAGCTTAAGTGTTTTGACTATTATTCTTTTATGCAGGATCTTAGTGGTGGGAAAAAAGAGCAAGAAATTCTACATCTCTTTACTTTATATGTAGAAAATCAATATTCTACATTGCATAGAGTTATTAACGTAATACTTGATTTAAAGCCGGGACTTGATAGCTTAACTCAAGGTGTTCAAGAAATTAATAAGAATCTTAGACATCTTTCTACAAAAAGAGAGGAACATAGAAAAGTATTAGAAAAATCTAAAGTATTGTTACAAGAATCCAATAATTTCTTTTCAATACATCAAAAAAAATCAAAGAAATCAGGCCATAAGAATTTCCGTTTAGCTTCAAATAGTTGCAGCAGTTCTCATGACAATACTCATGACAATACTCATGACAATAGTTTTGATTCTAATATAGATAAATCATTGGCTGCAGAAAATCCTCAATTATCTTTATATTCAAATGAAGATCCTAAAGGATTAGAAGACTTTAATGAAAATGATTCAGACAGCGTTTCTCAAAGACGAAAAGAAGGACTTCTTTGGGCACTTTCTAGGCCAAGGAGTTATACTGATTCTAAAGTAGTGCAAAAGTTAAACTGGCATAAGTAAGATTTCTTTTTTTATTTTATTTAATTAACCTTTTTAGATATTGGATTGTGCTAGCTGGAGGAAAATTGTGTGAATATCAAAATTGGAAACAAGCTATAGATCTCCATAATATTCCAATTGATTTAAGAATGGCAAGTGTAAAGAAAGTCTGCTCTCTTGATAGAAGATTTTGTTTTGAGGTTATAACTCCTAAAATTAGACGAATTTATCAGGCAACATCTGAGGAAGATGTATCTTCATGGATCAAAAGTATTTCTAAGGCAATAGAAAGTTTATTAGAGGGAACGAGTTCTGTTTCTGATCTTTCCCGATATAAAAATTTGGATAAGTCTCCCATATCTAAATCAGATGAAGGGATATCTTACAGAAATTCTTTATCTCCTAATTTAACTAATGAAGATAATAAGGATTCCACTAAAAATGCTTATAAACTTTTAAAGATAATACATGATGCTGATCCTATAAATAATGTTGTTTGTGCGGATTGTAATAGTTCTTCTAAAGCAGAATGGTGTTCTATAAATATTCCAGCAATCTTATGTATTGGTAATAATTTTGATATCTAGATATATTTTTCTTACTTTAATATAGAATGTTCAGGTGCTCACCGATCACTTGGAAGTCATATTTCAAAAGTACGATCTTTAATGCTTGATACAACATCTTTTACTGATAATTTGATTGATTTTATTTGTCAAACTGGAAATAAAATGACAAATTCGATTTATGAAGCCACATATGATTCTATGAAGAAACTAAAAAATATAATCAAACCTTTTCCAACTTCATCTCGTGAAGAGAAGTTCAAATATATTTATGCAAAATATGTTGATAAAGCCTTCGTTTTGTACAATTTTGATCCTGCAAAAAGTCTGCTTTTGGGTATATATAATAACCATATCGAATCTGTAATTCAAGCATTGGCATCAGGAGCAGATCCTAATACTATAGATGCTAGATCTGGAAATTCTGCATTAATTGTCTCATTGTCTTTATCTTCATATGAGTCTGATAAGAATGATTTAAATAGCTCTTACAAATCGCGGCAAGAAACTTTCCCTATAGCAGAATATCTTTTGCAAAATGGGGCTAATCTTCCAGAATATCCTCTTTCTTCATTACTTGAACAATTATCTATTCAGGCTAGAGGATATTTACTTTGTAAATATTCTAAAAAATACTCAAATAATGAATGTGTATCAAGGGATATGGATGCTTCCAGATCTAACTCTGGATTTTTAATTACTACAAACAATTCATTAAATAATTATTCTTTTTTCTATAATGAACACAAAAATCCTGTAAAACTTCAGAAAAAGATAAATTCTAGTGGAAAATTATCAAAATTGCTTTAGAAAAAGAGGCTTTATACAGGTGATGTTTCTATTATAGCATTCTATTTCAATAAACGATCTATTTAAGTATCTTATATGGTTTTTTGGGTATATTATTTTAATATTTTTATTAAAGATCCTAATATTTTAAAACATTCTAAATAAGTAACTCTCTATGTTTTAAATTGGGTCTTAGTTTACTAGTTATATTTAGAATAATATGAAACATGTATATTTATATTTAATATTAATGTATTTTTTAACTTTTTCTAAAATATATATTAAACTATCAACACATCAAATAAGTTTCTGTTTATTGAATAAACATGACAGTACTTAAATATATGAAAGAATTGTTATAAATCATTACTACTACTTTATTATATTAGTTATTAAGAAAACTATTTATAAAAACAATAGTTTTTAACAAGAAACTACAAAAACTTTAATTTTCAAATTTTTAAAGAAGAAATATCAATAAAATATAGATTTTTTTTAACCAATTGCTCATTCTATATCTATTTTATTAATTTCTAGTTTGTTTTTAATAGAAATATTAAGTATAAAATTATAAATACTCTTATAAAGAGACAATTTAAATTACTTTCTTTATTTTAAATATAATTCTTGAAATATCTATCATAAAATTCATTATCTCTTGACTTGGAAAACTCAATTCATCTTTTATATTCATAATTTATTGGATAATAAATCTTTTTGACATACAAAAAAGATAAGCAAAAAATAGATAAAAAAGGCTCTAATATTTCAATTAAATGTTTACATTATGTATAATCTATCTTCTAAAACCTTACAATATAAAAGAGCCATAATATTAAAGAATTCTAACGATTCAAAACAGTTGCATCATATCTATTTTTAAACCATCGAATAGCATCCTCTTTTGTAACTTTATGATTCGATCCAACAGAGGAACGACATTTTTTACGTTTTGAAACTCGAAATCCAGGTCGACCAAGAACAACATAAAAGTCCTGAATTTAAAATATTAATTTTTCAAAAAAAATATATAAAATATTATATAAACCATCCCAAAGATTCCAATAGAAGGATCATATTTAATATTTAAATCAATATGTTCCTGAATACCAAATCCAAAATTACCAGTGTCACTAAAATTCGATTTCTTGAGTTCGTATTCCTTTACTTTAAGACCTCTTTCAAGAATCTCTTCCGCCTATTTAAAGAAAAGTAAGAACCGCTCTGTCTTCAATATATTCCTCTCTTTTACATACTTTTTCCCCTCTAACTGTAACATAAACTGAAATTTTTTCATTTCTTCTAATACCAAAAGCACGAACTATATTTTAACTATTAAGACATTTTTTAAAGAATCTCCAATATATTACTCGTATAACGAGCCTTCGAATATACTGGTGTTTGCCCAGAAAGCTGCTCCAAAACCTTTGCAGCTCTTGTAAGTCTATCTCCTTCATATTTCATCAAAACAGTCCGTTTTTTTCAGGAAAAAAAGAGTTACCGGATTCTCCAACCGAAATATTCAAGACTAGCTTTTGAATCTTGATCTCCCGCATCGGATTTGAGCTTTTTTCTAAGTCCATTTTCTTTGAAATATTTTGTAGTCCACACTTTTTGACGAAATTTAAAGATGCGACTATTTTTATTGAAAAAAAGGTTTTTTTTCACAAAAAAACATGTTCCAGATATCCAAATGAATGACCTTAGTGTTTTATAAAAGTCGTGTTTTTTTAATAATTCTTGTATATTTTTAAAAATTTTTGTATGTTGAATGATTTGTATAAAATGATTTAAAATCCTCCAAAATTAGAAGGCTGAGATAAATTACGGTCTGAAGTGTCAAGAATAAGGCGGTTAGAAAGACTTGAAGTAAGCGCTAGATCCGCTTTATTTTTAAAACCAGAATTATTCAGTTCGAATTTCTCAATGGCTTTCTGTAATTGTTTTATCTAAATAAATACATAGTTAATATTTAAATATCATATCAATACACACATTTACCTTTTGATCCTGCTCAAAGATGAAATTAATAAAAAAAGGCATTGTAATATTTACGAGGCCACCTCTCCAAGTGAGTTCCAGCACATAATTAGCAGGTAATAAGTCGCAACCTGTGTAAAGCATAGCAACAAAGCAATCCTTAAAATAATTAGAAATATTAAATAAGAAAAAAGAAATAAAAACATTTGCGCCAATATCATGAAAGTATTTTAACAAATCCTTTATAATATCTGTTTCTTTACTTTGACTCGCAGTCTCAATTGCATCTGAATAAAATTTATCTGCAATTGATAAATCTATGGAATGTTTCCATTTCTTATTTTTCTAAAATGGTCAATTTCTCTTTTTAAAAAAAAGAAAATACCCTGAATAAGTATGCAGAAATTCTCCTAAATTCCAAAAGTTCATGTTTTTCAAGTTGTTTTGCTAATTTTATAGGATCAAATTTATCAAAATTATCTATAGAATCTTTTAATGACTTATAATCTTCCTCTTCTATAAACATATTATTAATTGCATTATTTACTGCTTCTATATTTTTAGGTTGCACATTTTTAAGATAATTTGCTATTATTGGAATAGAATTTAGTTTTTCAAACATTTTAACAACTCTGGAATGATCAACCCGTGAAACGACTACTGAAAGTAAATCTGTAAGAAGCAAGGGTTGCTGTTCGTAATAAAATTCTAAAGCTTTGTAAATTATTTCAGTATTTGAAACTTTTATCTAGAATTGTTAATTAATTTCAAAATCTAAATATATTCTTACTAAAACATCCTTGAATATATCATGATTCCATGATTGCGAATGTTCTATCATTATGAGCGCTGAATTATCTGAAAACTGTTATTATTTATAATATATGTATAAAGAAATAATACCATATTCATCATAATGCATAAAAAGAAACGCTGCTTCAGACCAAAGATGAGCCTCTTCGCATATTTTAACAACTTTTGGGATATGTAGACGACTCCAAAACAACTTCAAATGCTCTAATACAGCATCTGGGCGATATTTAACATAAAGAATCGCCAATTCTGTAAACAAATTTCTTGTAGCTCTTTCCAAACTTAATCCTACTTCCAAAAGTGAAATGATTTCGTCGAAATATCCTTTACGCTCATATTTGGCAATGACATCGTGCATTTCATCTGCATGAATGATTAAATTTAAACCACATATTTGTGCAAGTCTAAATTCTTTCTGCTCAATACATGCATCATTAACATGCTTCCAAACTCTATTAAAAATTAATTGTATCCTCAATTTATAAATTATTTTTCTACTTAATACTATTTGCTTTTTTAGCGCAATCTATAGCATTTTGATATTCCCCTAAATATACTAAGGTTGAAGCCAATCTTGCCCAATTTGAAATGCTCGAAAACATAAGTTTTGCTGCCTGATAATTCCCTTCTTTATAACATCTATTTCCAACATTTAAGATCTATTAATTATTAGTAATAAAAATTATTAACATTATTAAAATATTTACATCAGCAGAATTGGCTCCTTGCAACATAGATTCTACTGCATTAATACGTTTTACATGTGCATAAGAAAAAAGTAATTCACTATCAATAACTGACTCTCTAATAGTTTGGCGTGCCATTTCTAAATATCGAATTAAATCATGATATTTGTTCGCCTTTGAAGAAACTTCTATGACTTCATGGAAATTACTTGGATCATTCGCTTTTATATATGAGTCTATATTGATTAAAAAAATCATAAAATAATCTAAAAATATACTGATAGAATCTTTGATCCGATATCCATCCAATTGAGCTTTTGCAAGCCTGCTCCATACTTCCTTCACATCTACACTTTCAGCATATTCAGCTGCTCTATCAATACTCACAATATGTTCAATAAGAACATTCACTGCTTTAATATGATTTTTATGTTTTTTATAAATTTCAAAAGCTTCTTCAAATAAATAATTTTCCAATATAATTGTAGCAACATCATTGAGATCATAGTTTTTAAGCTTATTTATATAATCAATAATGCGAGTTTTGTCCGCCTTAATAGCTGTAAGAA
The DNA here is from genome assembly GCA_017301755.1 of Pneumocystis wakefieldiae. Lineage (NCBI taxonomy): Eukaryota > Fungi > Ascomycota > Pneumocystomycetes > Pneumocystales > Pneumocystaceae > Pneumocystis > Pneumocystis wakefieldiae. Next base: position 99,050 of record CP054538.1, on the reverse strand, counting down.
TAAGTAAATTTTGAAGATTCTGATTGTCACTAAATATAGTAGGTTCTAAGATAATTTTCTCAAGAAGATCTATTAATTCCGCTGATAATCCAGCATTCATGAATGACTTAACAACAATTGAAACTTCTTCAGGACTATTTGATTCTGGAACAGCGATAGAAATAACCTAATATTATTAATAAATTAAAATAATTATAATATAGAATTGCCTGTTCTATAAGACTTTGTCTATATGAATTATTGTTTCTTAAAACATAATTCCATAATGCTTCATTTTTTCTTCGAAGTAGATATCTTGCTTGCTCTTTAAACATTGAATTTTCGGATGTTGTATGAATCAATTCGTAATCATTTTGTCCTTTTTTATAAGCAAGAAAAGCCAGGTACGGATCTCTTTTTTCGCAGTATTTACCAATAACAAGAGTATCATATAAATTATTTTCTTCAAGAAATTTATTAGGATTATTATTACTGTCAATATAAATTTTTGCAAGAGCATTGAATACAGAAGGATTTTGACTGCCCATTTCAAAAGCAGACTCTAAAAATGGGTGTAGCATCTTTAATCTATTTCGCTTTTCCACTTCTTCTACAAGTTCATCTATAGATATTTGATTCGAAACAGTAGATAAAAGATTTCTAATAAAATGATCCTCACAATCAACATCAAGAAGTCCACCGATAACAACAGGAGCACGTGATGGATTTATCTTTTGAACATAAATTTCTATAGATTTGAAATAACGATTTTGATATAAATATAAAATAAGATCATCTATAAAATTAAAACGATCACAAATAATAATAAGAGGAAGTTGATCAGGAAGCTTTGCTTCTTTAAGAAAATTCTTCACTTTTTCTGCATTTAAATAATTATTTTCCCGACAAATTCTTTCAACTTCTTTCAATTGACCAATCTGACATGCTATTTGTATATATTTAAAAACAACATCTGGTGATTCAGTTATATTTACTATACTTCCAAGATAATAATATAATCCTTCTTCTATTCCATGTTGTTCAAAAAGATTAATTATACGAGATGGACCAAGTTTGTCTGAATATTTGATACAAATTTGTAAAACAACCTGAAGACTTTGTTTATTATTATTATTAAGTAATTCTTTAAGACATTCAAGAGATATTTCAGAATTAATTTTTTCAAAATAATTTATAAGCCATTCTGGATTTATATCATGAATATTACTCATAACTCTTCTAATATCATTAATCTGATCATAATGTTCTAATGCCTAAAATATAAATTAGTAATGTTGGTAAAAATTATGTATATACTCGTTGATAAAGTCCTGCTTTTTCACACAGTGCTGCAATGATTGATTTATCATAGTATGAAAACATTTCATTACCAAGAATGGCATCAGCAACCTGAGGAGCATTTATAAGGTTGGTTTCTAAAAGGCGAGTTTGTAGATATCCATGTTCAGGCACGTTATCTTTCAAAGCATCTAATAAAAATGCTGTAGCCTGTTGAATCATGTTTCTAGATAAAAAGACATCTGTTATTTTCTCAATATCATCTAATGTAATATTTTTGGAATTTGCTATTTGAGTAGAAAACTCAATTCCTTTTTCAATATTTATTCGAATTATTTGCTGAAATATGGAGCTGTAATTCGCAGAATACCCAGATTTATTAATATATGGAACAATTTTTTCAAACTGCTCGATTTCTATAAGGCATTGTATAACTTTTGAGGGAACATTTCCTTTAACATAAATACTTAAAGCAGTTTTTATATTATATGGTCGTACAATATCTCCCAACTCTTCAGAGCATTCTAATTTATTTTCCTGAAGCCACTTTTCAAGTAGATTTTCTCTATTTTGCGCAAGAACAGGTTTGACAAGTTCCAAAGTCTCATAATTATTAAGACTTCCTTTATCTAAAAGAATTCCAAAATATTGCATAATCGGTGAAAGTTGACCGGGTTCAGAGGAAATTCGCTTAAATTGCTCAATTGTTCGAGGCGTCCTCAAAAATCCCTTAACAAAAATTAATTTATATTTTTTTATATTAGGGAAATATACCAATGGGGAATTAGCAGCAATTTTTGCTGCCTCTTGATAATTTCCTGCTGAAAATAAGCTGTCAAACTGTTTTTTATAAAGATCTTCTGCCCCGGGTAGATTTCCTCGTGTTGCCATCTTAATTGCCAAGGAAATATCATTAAGATTATTTAAAATGTAAGGAATAATATTCGATTCATCAATTGATACACTTAAAACCTGTCCTTTTCGATTGATTCCCAGGAGACTATTTCCATTTTCATATTCCGTTGTAACAAAAATTGTTTCACTCGATATCCTATTCATATATATACATGTTCCTGTTTCAAGATCATAAATATGAATAAATCCATATTTTGTCACAAGATAAATAACAGAATATTTCTGAGATATTTGTATAGCTACAGGAAAGTCATTGACCGCTTCTGGCGGGAAGAATATGTCTATATTTTTCTTTTGAAACGCAGGATCGCCTGGATGATGATCGATCTCAACGATATGAAGCTAAAATACTTAGTATATATTTTTCAAAAATATTAAAAAATACCTTTGATGCCACTGGTGTTCTTACTGCAAATACAAATAGTTTATACTCTGTCGATGCTTCTTCAGTTTTTAATGTTGCAAAAGCTGCTGCATGTCCTTCAATAAATTGACTAATATTCCTTTCTTTTGAAAACAACTGCATGCTTCCTACTATCCTCCCTTCCCTAGATGAAATTCCTATCAATACTGACCATTTCTCATTTTTATTTATATGATAATTAATTATTTGTGTATCTGCCATAGATGTATGTCGTTCAAATGCCTTAACAGGTTGTGCATCAGGCTGAAGGGGCCAATGATACACAGATGACTTTGTCACAAGCCCAATCATCTGCTCATTTGCCCATGTCCAAAATTGAACTTCTTCTTCCATAACATGTGCTTTTAACTTAGTTTTAAGTTCAAGATGAAAAATTTGCAGCTGTTTCTCTGCACGAAGGGCAATGATATTCTGTGTAGGATGAAGAATTGCTGCCTCTGCGCTAATTGGACGTCTCATGAGTGCAGAGGGATTAGCCAAATCAACAATTACGACTTCTCGACGCCCATCTACTGATTCACAGATGCTGCAAAGAATTAAACCCGCCCTGTAGAGAGAAACAACCCACCATATGCCCTTCTCGCTCTGCAGTGTCAATGTAGTAAAGCCTATAGAGGCCTTTTGAATACCAAGTGTTGTAAGCTGAAAAATTAATGGATTTTTAAGCAGAAAAAAGCATTACCTGAATATGTTCCTGAAACCGTATGGGTAAGCTGCTCATTGCCCTGTTATTCCTTATTATATGCGTATTGTATGCGTGTTGTATGCGCCTCTCCAAATTATATGCGTTCCAAACTATACGCTGACGGTATTAAGCGCTAATATGCTTAAAAATTTTTGGGATATTTATATTAAATTTAATATTCCAGCGCTCTCTTTATTAGTTTTCTAGGCTGTATATGTCTTTTATGCTTATTATATGCGTTGTATATGCTGTCTGTATGCGAGTCAAGGTTATAAAGCCAGACGATGTTGAGCCCGGACCGAGTCTGACCTCGTAAAAAAATATTCAAATTAAAAGCTCCTGAAAAGACTCAATTTTGTCGGAAAATAGGAGACATTCATAGGAAATTGTGCATCTGCTTGTGTCTGAATAGGTAGGCCCTTTTTTTTTTGAAAAAAAGACGACTTATAAGCCCAGATTTGACATTTTTAAATTTGATCGCCCAGGTTAATATTTTCTTGTGAAATAAGAGGAATTCTTCAAAAGAAGCTTCATATCCAAAATGGTACTCCTTCTTAATATGCCTTTCGTCTTTTAAACGCTTCTTTTAATCCTATTTAGGCTACAGCTGTCAGGGGAAGTAAAATGGTACGTATACACATAAAATAGTCGGGAATCATCTCTTCAAAGACCCGGAAGGTCTTTGGATATTGATCGGCCTCAAAATATTATACGGGAATTATACTTAGTTTATTAGATTAGCTTGATTAATTACCGTCTTCGAGTTATATTGGGCGATTCAAGACATTTGACTGGTCAGATGCTTGCGTTTGGTATATAGGGACATAGAGAGGCTTTTGAAAAGATTGACAGGATATTTAGATAAACATATGAATATGGTTTTGGCAGATTGCGAAGAATTCCGCTGTATTAAGCGTAAAATAACTAAAATGGCAAAAGAAGAAACAGAAGTTGAAGAAAAACGAACACTCGGTCTTGTGATCGTTCGTGGAGAGTTCATTGTTTCTATATCAGTTGATGCGCCTCCACCTGCTGATGTTTCAACTCGTCTTGGAACGTTACAACCAGGTCCTGGCGCTGGTTATCCTGCAGGTATTTTTAAAAATATTAATTCATACATATTTGCCATTGCTTAACATTTAATTTAAGGGAGAGGACTTTCTGTAGGCAGTGTTCCTTCTGCTGCATCAGCAGGTAATCTTTTTCTTTTTTTTTAATTTTTGCTGATATTTCTTTTTTTTCAGGATTGACAGGACCTGTGCGTGGTCCTGGAACTGGGATGGCTGCTCCTCCTGTCTTTAGGCCTCCTGGGTTTTCTACTACAGGAATGCCTATTCCACCTCAGGTTTTATTTTAATTTATAACCATATCTACCGATATGGTTACATTTCTTTGACTAACCAATACTAGGGATTTGCACCGCCTGGATTTCCACCCGGACAACCCATGCCTGGCTTTAGGCCTCCTGGCTAATCATATTATTCTGATTAATTCTTTATTATCTTGAAAACATGTCGTCATCGTTGGACATAAAGTCTTATATTTCAAGTGAGTCTATTGAAAGGTTTGACCTAGTGTATGAATAGAATTTAACGGAATATAAAAAATTATAATTTATGTATTTTTATTTTTTTAGAGGTTCCTGCCAGATTTTTTACTCAACTAAAAAAAATACAACCTTTAAAGCCTTTGGCATTGCCAGCGTATATTAGAAGACTTTGACTGCTGAGGAGCTCTGCTAACAGTGATTAGATAGGGTTGGGACGTATATATTCCTCTTAGGTTGGTTATGAGCCTAGTTTTTGGGCAAAAAAATGGCTTCGGACCAGTGCCAAGAAGTTATTGTTGATCCATCAACTCTTCATCCATGTTCTCCGGAGGTAATTGCGCGGCAGGCTACAATTAATATTGGGACAATTGGTGAGTCTTTTTTTGCGTTAAAATCCGGCCTTTTTATGTGATTTTGTTGCTTATTTTATGCTTTTAGGACATGTCGCCCATGGAAAGGTAAAATAGCTTTAAAAGGCCCGAAATAAAAGTTAAATATGTAGTCTACTGTAGTAAAGGCGATCTCAGGTGTTTTGACAGTGAGGTTCATTCTCGTAGATCCTTAAATATTAAAATAATTGGTTTTTTAGATATAAAAACGAATTGGAAAGAAATATTACAATTAAGCTTGGCTATGCAAATGCAAAGGCATTTGAATATTTCTATTTACATGGCGTTTGATTTGACCGTTTTTTCTAGATTTATAAATGCTCTAGTGAGTCCTGTCCACGTCCTGGATGTTACAAGTCCTATGGAAGCGATATTAAGGAGAATGTAATATGTGAACGTCCGGGTTGTGGCAGCAAGATGAATCTAATACGTCATGTCTCATTTGTAGATTGTCCTGGACATGATATTTTGATGGTTTTTTTAAAAAATAGCTTTAATTAATTGACAAATAAATTTAGGCTACAATGTTGAATGGAGCAGCAGTAATGGATGCAGCTTTGCTTTTAATTGCAGGGAATGAGAGTTGTCCGCAACCACAAACGAGCGAACATCTTGCTGCTATTGAAATTATGAAACTTCAACATATCATAATATTACAAAATAAAGTAGATTTGATGAGAGAAGAAGCAGCAGAAGAACATTATAACAGTATTCTTAAATTTATTAAAGGTTGAGGATTTTTGAAGAATATTGTTAGCTTATAATAAATATATTAGGCACGATTGCTGATTCTGCACCTGTGGTTCCTATTTCTGCTCAACTTAAGTATAATATTGATGCAATTCTTGAATATATTGTCAAGCGTATTCCAGTACCAATGCGGAATTATTCATGTGATCCAAGGCTTATTGTGATTCGATCGTTCGATGTGAACAAGCCTGGCGCAGAGGTAGATGAGTTGAAAGGTGGTGTTGCTGGTGGCGGTATTTTGGCTGGTATTCTACGCCTTGGTGATGAAATAGAAATTAGACCAGGAATTGTAACTAAGAATTCTGAGGGTAAATTTCATTGCAAACCTATCTTATCGAGAATTGTTTCACTATTTGCTGAACATAACGATTTAAAATTTGCAGTTCCTGGTGGTTTAATTGGTTTCTTCCTTTTCTTCTTAAAAAAAATTAATATGAATTAGGTGTTGGGACACGTGTAGATCCTACACTATGTCGTGGTGATCGGTTAGTTGGACAGGTTCTTGGTTTAAAAGGCAGATTGCCTGCTATTTTCGTCGCTATTGAGATCAATTATTTTTTGCTTCGCCGTTTACTTGGAGTTAAAACTCTTGATAAAAAGCAAGCCAAAGTACAAAAATTAACAAAAAATGAAGTTCTTATGGTAAATATCGGGTCTACCTCTACTGGAGGTAGGGTTGTTTCTGTCAAAGCAGTAAGAAATTTTATTTTTATTCTTGCTTTTATAAAAAACTAAATACAAATAATAAATAGGATCTAGCAAAGCTCATTTTAACATCTCCTGCATGCACTGAAGTTGGCGAAAAAATTGCTCTTTCCAGGAGAATTGAAAAACATTGGCGATTAATCGGTTGGGGCAAAATTCAAAGTGGACAAACGTTAAATGACATATAGACCCTTCTATTATTTATGATTATTATATTTCTTTCACTTTATTAATATTTTTTATGAATAAAAAAAAAGTTATAATTTTATAAACAATATTTTAAAATCTTTAGAAAAAAATAATTAAGGCCTTTTATAAACTATGATAATTTAAGCCCCTTATTAATTTCTCTTTTTAACTATATTTATATAAAGCTACTTAATTATATCGGTTTATAAGACTTCGCCAATATTTATATAATATGTATGGGTTGGTTTTTTTATCATATTTTGGATTCATAGCAGGGTTTGTATTCCTAACTGTTTGTATCGGTAAATATTATTGATATTCTATTTATTAATATAAATTGATATATATTTAGCGTGTGGACTTTATTATTTATCAGAGTTTATTGAAGAATACGCAGAGTTTTCCAAGAGAGTATTGAAACGCTTGATTTATGTAAGAAGCCGTGGTTGTAATGGAGAGTATAAACCTTATTAATGATAGATTGTTATTTTTTTGCACTTAATCCTTATCATTGATGGGTTTCCTTTTTTCTCTACATTATTTTCTATCTTATCACATATTATATACCTTATCAATCTCCGGTCATTTCCATATATTTCTGCATCCTCATATCAGTTTATAACTGCCGTAAGTATGTATTTATTTGCATTTTTTTTGTATCCTTATTTTTATAGTTTTTACAATTCTAAACCATTTATTATGGATCTGGCATTTTAGATCGTATTTCAGATTATTATTGACTTATTTTTTTGTATATGTGCATAAGAAGGATATAAAGGATTATACTCTTGGTCAAATTGCATCATTTTTTGCTATTTGTATCTGGCTTATACCATTCTCATTGTTTGTTTCTTTACCAGCCGGCGATAATATTCTTCCTATCTCATCTAATGGTTTTTTATCTTCTTTTTTTTGATATTTATATTTCCCTAATATTTTCAATAGATTATTTATCATCTGGATCAAGTATAAATTATATGCGGAATGATAAATATAAACGAATTGGAATGATCAAGTCAATATTCTCAAAAATCAAGATATCCATGGAGATTGTTATGCAGAATATTAGCAGGAATAACCGAGGTCGAAAAAATCCATGTTATATATAAATAATATATTAAATTTGCATGGCTACTTTAAAGAAAGAGGGTTGTTTGCTTCCATTTATCATTATTAACTTTTAATCTCTTTGTGCTTTTGGTTTTATTCAGGATTTTTTTCTCATTATTTGTAGCTTGTCTGAAATTTTTCCATGTTAATTCTGGTATACTTTGGTTTTTCATAATTTCTTCTGGCATCCAGGAACCTTTACCATAAATCTCTGCATAAATGTCTATTATTACAAGATAAACATATGAAATTTGTCTGATGTGTGTAAATTGATGTAATGTGTCACCTTTTTCCCAAACTCCAATAATTTCACCTGATACTATTGTTTTCGCATAATTTTCAGCATCTTGTATTTCATATTTCTGCTCTGTATCGACAGGCAATGTTCTAAAGTCCCAGAGTCCTGCTAATAGGCCCTTGAGAGGTCTTTTTTCTAAATAATATTCTTTCAACATATTTTTCTCCCTTAAAATTACAAAAACTATATTTTCTATGAACTTATTAACAATTGTTTTAAAAAAAAGGAGTTTACTTTTAAGCACTGGGGCTTTTTTTATTACTTTTTTTGGATATTTTGAGCTTATATATGTTTTTATTGAAGTGAACTGTCCAAGTTCTTCAATGGGGCATAAATCACAATCTATATAGATTAAATCAAATACTATTTTTTTACCTTTAACAGATTTACCGTGATCTTCATAATTATTATTATTAATGTTTCGCTTCAAGACATTTTTTGCCTCTTTTAAAGCTAAACAATTCTTATTTAAAGGACATACATCACAACTTGGATTAACGGGCGTACATACTGTTGCCCCAAGTTCCATTAATGCCTGATTAAAGTCTCCGGGATACTCATTATCCACTAATTGATCTGCCGAATCCCATACCCATCTTTTGCCTATGCCTTTATGACAATCCGCTCCAACTGCACGCAAACGTGTTAAGACACGTATAACATTTCCATCTACAATAGGACATCGTATATTCCATGCTACTGATAACACTGCTCCTGCTGTATATTCACCACAACCTGGAACATTTTTAACCCAAGTTGCAACATCTATTGGAATTGTTTCCAATCGCCTTTCTAATCCCATAAAATATATCGCCGCTTCCTTCATACGCCGTGCTCGTGCGTAATATCCTAATCCTGCCCATATATTTTGAACTTCTTCTAGATCCGCTGTTTCTAACACATCCAATGTAGGAAATTTCTTCATCCAGCGTTCAAAGTATGGAACAACAGTTGCTACCTGTGTTTGCTGTAGCATCATTTCCGATACTAACACTTCATATGCTCTTTGAAGCGAAACTGAGCGTTCCTTACTGGACATAAATGTTGTTGGAGGCTTAACATAGGGTTTTCTCCAAGGAAGTACACGAGCATTTGATTTATACCAAGCTAAAAGCGATTTCCTTATACCTTTTAAGTCTTCAAACGTATGGCATGATGCTTTGTGAGCTCCAATCATAGGAAATACCACTTGATTTTTTAATATCGCTAATTTATATTCTCTTAATAAAAGGCCTATTAAATTGGTTAAATTGTTGAAAAATATATATAAAAACTAAGGAAATATAAACCTTTTATTTATTTGTATGTATTTTTATTTTGTTAATATTTCGTGTTAATTGAATTAGAAAGAATAACCCATTCTTATAAGATTTGGAAGAGTTTTGCCTCCAATTTGGGGATGTTTAGATGCAGGCTGTTGTGTAGATATTTCATTTTTTTGGTTTTTTGATTCTTTTAAAACATTGACTTGTGATAAATTCCAATCAAACTCTTTTTTTCCAGAAAAAAGTCGTTTTTGATTAATATGTCTTGCGGCTCGACGATATGCACGATTAAGGGATTCCAGAAGAACAATGGCATATTCATCATTATCTGTCTCGTTTTCTTCGTCGGAATCTTCTAATGAAGAAAAGAATTCATATTTTTTCCATTCTAGCTTGGTAATTAAAAAAAAGATGAAAAGAAAATCCAAGAAACCTCTTTGAATAGAGTCCCTTCTCTTTCTATTATTTTTACTTTTTTTTTTTATAAATTGTTTTTTTAGAGCTTTTCTTGGTTGGTATTTCTGCTTTTCTGTAACATCTCGGTTAGAATCGACCTGTTGATATGAAATTGGGGCATAGTTTTTTTCTTCATCGACAGAATTATAAAAGGCATCTTCTGCTTTTCTCTTTTTTGTACCATCTGATGATTTATGTTGCTCTATGTAGATATAAATAACCTTTGCATCTTTATTAATATACCTACCTTTATGTAAATTATCTCGTGCAGTACTTTCAAAATGTTCATCTTGGTTTTCAATGCCTGACAGTTTTGAGAACTCAGGAGAAGAATCAGCATCATCTTTTTTATGTATCTCCCTTGTTCGACTTTTTCTTTTAGAATTTATCAAATCTTGAGAATTGTTCCTTAGATTTTCAGTCTCTTGAAGGTATCCTAAAACATACACATCAATAAAATGAAATTTTAGAGAACATTCTATCAAACTTTTTCTTTCTTCTGCCATTCTAACTGCATATTCTAATTCTGTAGGAGTATCAATATTCTCTTGTGCTGCTTCTTCTTCTGTTATAATCTGTAAGGTAGGAGCATTTAAAGGATTTTCAGTATATCCATAATTAAATGGGTTCCTTGTTGCAACCTCTGAACTACCGTCTGTTTCTAAATAATGCCAGCATAACCAAAGAAAAGCTCTGGCTCTTGATTCGCTAGAAAAAGTTGACTTAATAAACAGATCAATAAACTCAAATGAAGGGTCAAAATGAATATTTGCTATTCTTGAGGAGCATAAAACAAAAATAAAAATAAGATTAATGGGGTTTGTGCATGGTCGTAACTGAGATTTCTGTGCATCAAGTAGAGATTGCCATGCTAAATGCTCTGGAAATTCCTCGCTATAAGATTTAAGAATTCCTTTCAATCTTGGTGCATCTTGAAGTACTCTGACCTTATCATTTGAATATGCTTGAAGTGATGGTACCGGATTATATGTTCTTGTTTGTGTATGTGTAACTTATCTCGTTAAATAAAAAAACAACTCTTTTTCTTCTTACAAACAAGTGTTGTGTTTATACGACCAATATTAACCAATAAAGCTATCATAACAAGCGCCATTGCATGCATTTTATCATTTTCCAATTTTTCTCTCAAAACCTTTGATGTTTTGGATGATTTTCGAATATATTCCACATACAGCTCTCCAAATGTTACTTTTTTATCCACTGTCCCCTGGGGCAGCGTAAAAACCGCCTGGTCATTGTTTACCACTGAATTTAAAAATGCATACTGGATATCTTGACGCAAAAGCGCTTCTCCCTCTTTCTTTTTTAAAAACCGGCTTTTAACGATAGAATGGTATCCTCTGCTGAAATTAGTTCCGTCTTCCTTCCCGGTTATCACTTGCATCTTTTCTTTAGGTGTATAAGGAAATACGCACTGTTCTTTGGCCTCTTCGCCCGGGGAAAATTGGAAACTTGGGCCCTTTTCTATGTTTTCCTTGTCAGAAACCTTAGAATCACTCATTATATTCGAATTAAGCTCCTCATTCTGCCATAAATACGGGCTTTTCTGAGTCCCTCGTTTTTTGACGTTGATCCCCCCCTCAACGTACAGCCTGCGTTATTAGGAGTTGCTATGACAACGACCTGTGACAAGCAAGAAGCAAGAATGAGCGGATGCAAGAAGATATGAGAGATTGAAGGGAGTTTAAGGATAGTTACTTGAAGTAAAAGGAGTTATAGGGCTACAGAAATAAATTAAAACAAAAGGATCATAAATAGTGTTATCTACGAATAATAAACCCTAAATGTTACGGTATATTTTAAAAATGAAGGGTTATTGGGAGGAATATTCCCGCTAACTATTGTTTTTTAGAGTCAATTGAGCTATTGGAGGAGATCAATTGATGGTATCCTAAAAAATAATTATATCGAAAAATTATAAATAATATTGTATACTTAGCCATCGGACACCTTGAACAATTTGTGCCGTTTCATTAATAATATGACACATAAGAAGCAAGTAGTTGCGGGGATTAACCATCTATGGAAAAAATAAGTGTGTTACTCGTAAAAAAAAAATAAAACCCAAGCATAGCGAGCAAATGTTGCTGAATATATAATCAAGGCTTTTTATGTATTAAATTACTTAAATTAATGTATTTTTGTGCATTGTGTACCTAGTGTCATTTTGCCAGAAATGATTTTGGGATCTTTTTTTAAATCTGTAACTGCCGCCAAAGGTATCCCAAAATTAGATACCTAATTATGTATCATATTCCGCATATTCTGTATTGATAATAACTACCGGTCCCCAGAAATGAGTGCTGCGCAAATATTTTCCAAAATCCGGCGATTTTAACCATTGTGTAAATTTTGAAGCCGTCAATTGAACAGTTGTCACAATAGAATTCCTGCGCCCTTTTAAACTAAAAATCCAACTCATTCATGCTTTACAAACATGTTTTTCTAGCGTTTTTCTAATCTTATATATATATTAATTTTTTCACCGTTTTCCGCTGTATAATATACACAGGTCTATATATAGTTAAAAAGCCTAATATAAAAAACAATATGGCTTGAAGGCTTGAAATACTAATTAAATCATCTTTATATTTCCAGGAAGATAATTTATTTATAATCAATTATAGCTATATTTAAATTTCCTTGAGTATTATTTATATAATAAAATTGTTCAATCTATTTTTATATCAAAACATTATTTTGCCCCCTTTTCTCTATTTAAATCATGTATCATTAACTATATCTCATATTCACTTATAAGAAAATTGGGAATGCCTTCTTTAATAGGATAAATGTGATTACAGTTCCGACAAATAAGATTTCCCTCCATTACTTGTGTCTATCATCTTTAGCATTATTTTTAGATAGATTGCTTCAACTTCAATAAGTAATCTATGTAATTCTTGCAATAAATCAACTTCTTCTATTGTAAGTTCCGGTTTTTCATATGGAACTGTTACTTTTCCGAACTTTTTTGCATCAGCGTTATAAAATCCCTTTCCTGCTATTTACCAGCTCCTCTAATGTCAAAACAAATGCCTTCCAGTCTTTATTCATTCAATAATTTTCTTAAAAAAAGACTTTTTTTCTACCCACACGAGAGATAATATTTAAAAGAAATTCCGGGTCAAAATCCAGCGTTTTTTGAACAATATGGACATTTTCAAACTTAAGAGGATACGATTTAGCGTTTGATTGGCACTTTTTAACCACACATTGCTATATTACTTCATCAGTTTTCTTTTTCTTCTTATTTTACTTCTACTCCACCAAGAAATTCGCTGTTTTCGAGAACATGAGCATATTGATGGCCCTCCGTTCATTTCTTACCTGTTAAAAGCTTCATCTCCTTCTTTTAAAGCTTATTTTCTTTGTTTCTTTTTTCATAAGTCTTTGATGACGTTTCGGTTGTTATGGCAACACTCCGGGCTTATCTAGCCGACCATCCAACCTCCACCAAAACTCAATCTTTAAAGCCAGCGAGATGAACGACAATATGTTTATTCAGGACCAGGTTCACCGGTCAGACTCTTATGATTCGTTTAGTAATTGGGGGTTTCTGAATCTAGGTTCCAACAGGATGTTAAAGGAAGACGGTTCAAGCAGTATTTCAGAAATCTTCAAACTAAAAAGTCCGGCGTTTTTTCCTTTAAATGGGATTAAAGAGGATTCTTCTGCTTTGTTTTCTATCTATTCGTCTCTCTGGGATGAGCCAGAGACCCCTAAGGTTTTTTACGCCCAGAAAAAGGATTTAAAGCGTTCTTGTAAATCGTTGCTTTTTATCAGGAGATTTTGGACGTTTCTTGTGAAATTGACATGCTTGTATGTCTGGGGACATATTGTTGCTATGTTTGTGCTTTTTTCGCGGGAAAAAGGGTCATTAATGGTCTTAGTTTTGTATTTCATGTTCAGGAGAAAAAAAACATCGCTTCTCCTTATAAATTCGAGATCCTCACACATATTCCTTACTTTCGTGCTTTATACGGCCTTGGGATGGTATTATTTGGCCTTTTGACGCCTTTTATAGACTTTTTGACCCATAAATTTGGATTCACACAAGTGTCAAAAAAATCTTGTCAAAAAGAAACTTTAAAGTCGAAATATATAGAAATCTTTGAGATTATACGCGTCTTTAGTACATTTATGGGCATCCTTTATGCTTTTGTTGTATGTTTTTGTATTTTATTATTCATGATGATTAACATATTTATAGAAATTATCATGGGTTTTGGATGTTAAGGCATCATTGTTTTTATTTCTTATTGGCTTTTCTATGTGGTTTATTTTTGACCGTGCACGAACTGGTTTTTTTCTTTCAAGTATAGCATCTATTATATTTACTATAATTCTGTCTTTTACTTCTGATTTATTTAAGTTATTTTCCTTTTTAATTGTTAGCATGTTTAACGATTTAATAGAAATGAGGATTTAGTGGGGAAGGAAATATTTGGTATTAGATCATGGATATTAGGATTTTTTTTTTCAAGTTGTATAACTGCTAGCAATATTGGACGGCGACTTTTTAGATATGTTTGAAAATTTATGTTCAAAAACCACAAGAATACCTAAAAAAGACATGGCTATATTGATCTAAAGTAATGAGATTTACTAAAATTAATTTAAGCAAATATAATTTACTCTATATGAAAAAAGATGAAAATGATTTATAAATTTAATTAGTATCTATATGTTGATTTATGCATTTTTGCTATTAAAGACTATTTCAGTTTATAGTATAACATTTAAATGAACAATTTCAATTCAATGTCCCTCTACAAACTTTTGCTCCACATAAACAAGGTATTTTGACGTCCTCAATAGGGAATTTATAGTCTGCCAATTATTAAAATGAAATAAGCTAAAGTATATTATACCATAAGTTATTTCTTCACCTTTCTCAATATCACGATGTGCATAAATAACTATTTTTTTCTCTCCTTCTACACGAATAATTTTTGCTGTACATGATGGCTAAAATATTACTTAGAAATATATACATAAACAAAAATGAAAACAAACGTCACATGAATGGTTAATAAACCTTGCTATATTCCCTTTTTTAGTTGCATCAACAACGGTATCATCATCAATTCTGAATAAATAACTAGATCCAATTCCTTGACGTTGATATTGCCTATCATCTTATTAACACCATATCGTTTATCTTGGTTTATATTACCTTTCTCTAATATCTGCAACAGTTTGTCGAACAATTTCACCTACATATTCAATAACCATATCTCCCATATCTATATGTTCCATTGCGTATAATCCCCAATTATGAATCGGACTTTTAGAAAACTTTAATTGTTTCTTGCGCACTTTTAAAGCATTAAATCTTAAAATATCTGTTTCACTACTTGAAATTTTCTTTTGCATTTCAATGCCAACAGCAAGTCGACGATTATTAATACGATTCATTCTAGAATTGGTAGAAGAAGTAGTTAAAGAATCTGTTGATATAATAGCCTTGTTTCTTAAAGGGAGATATAGTGATTTTTCAGCATCTGTAACAGTAAAATAACCTTCTGTTCTAGCTGAGCCAGATTTGTTTACTCTGTTATATTTTTTATCTTTAGGAATTTTAGTTACTGCTATAATATTGATCAATATGTGTTTGAATTCAATTGTTAGTAAGTTACCTGGATAACCATCTATATTACTAGTTTTGATCTCTTTTTTTCCCCATGCCCATAATGCAATGTTATCAATTTTAGCAGACTCCACTGGTTTTAATGCTTCTAATAAGAACATAAAATCCTCTTCATCTCTAACAATGCTTTGTATTCCATAAATATCAAGTAGAATATCGACATCATCATCTAATAGTAATGTTTTTGTAGAAGTATATGATGCTTGATAATTTTCATCTAAATTTTCATGTTCGTTACTTATATTAGTTTTATTGAATTTTTTAATTTCGTTTAAAGATTTCTTCTTATGCTTTGTCTTTTTTGGCTTCTCCTCATATTCTGATAGTTGACTCTCGTTAGTTTCAGTTTCAGAACTTTGAATATCTTCAAGAAATTCTGAAGAAGGCTCCTCACTTGACGTAAAATCGATATTTTGACGCTTATTTTTCTTTATTTTTTCTTGTTCATCTGAAATATTACCATAAATAGTTTCATAACTTGTAGATTTTTCCTTATTTTTATCAAATTTATCTCTTTTATGAAATTGTTCCAAAAAGTTATCTTCAGAATTCGTAGACATGTCATCATCAGAGCTTGTGTAATCTCTTAACCGAGGAATTGATATTGTTTTTCTCTTAGAATCTGCTACTTTTTTTGAACTTTTATTATAATCTCTTCTGCTAACATCACTATCTTCCTTTTCAGAATCAGAAAATGACATATTTTGAAATTGAAGATTTGTATTTGAGTTATCTGAATCAGAATTATGAGAATTGGCAAAATCGTTTAAATGATGATGAAGGGGTCTAGAATCAACATTTCTTGATCGTCTTAAAGAATCACGCAAAGATTCTCCTCCATATGAATTGTCATGAGTTCTCTTTTTAAATTTTGGGAGCACTGAAAATCTTTTTGATTTACCATCAAATGAAAGACCATTTATTTTTGAATAAAACTCGTTTGTTTTTGAGCTAACATTTGATGCAGAATCATCATTTAAATTTCCTGATTCTAATTCATTTAATTTAATATTGCTCATTCTAATGGCTAAATTATTCTTCTCATGTTTTATTTCTGATGAAAATCTAAAGGAATCAAGAAGTTCATAAAGTAACGGTCCAATTATTTTTGTCTTCAAATCTTTCATAAATACTTGCGACAATTCCTTAATTACTATATTTGTTGCTTCGGCCACATTATCTACAGGTTGAAACGAATTTTTGAATTTTGAATTTTGATCAGTTGATGTAGGAATATATTGATGGAGATCCATTGTAATACGATATTGATATATAGATGTTTGATTCATTGTTACAAAACATTTTTGTGCTGTTTGATTGTCTTTGAAGATTATGTAAAATCCCTTTTTATCAATACAAATATCTGTCCAGTCGTGTTTATTTAAATGTTTTTTAAGGTCATCTACTGAAAATTTTCTGAACGGGAGACATTTTTCATTTATAAAAATATATGCACTCTTATTTATTTTCTTTAAAATATCGGTTGTTGAAGAAATAGCAGTTTCATGTGTATGTTCCTCTGATTTTTCAAAATCATAACTCGAATCATAAGAATTACTGTTATATGTTCTTGATGAACCTAATGAATTTTGTGAATATCCATAAGCTTTACTGTTTGTACGAGTATCATTCTTATTTGGAGAATAACGATCATAATGACGATGATCGCGTGATGACTTTCTATGCATTGAATCAGAATTTCTATATTCTTCATCCCATCTCATTGATTCCTCTGGATTTGAATTTCGATATTTATGTGAGTACGATATATTTGTTAAAGATGTTTTCTTTATGTGTTCTTCAATAATTGCTTTACATTTTACACCATTTTCATCATATTCTACTTTAATAATATTTGTTCCAACTTTCATCCCATTCCCTTTTTCTACTGCACTCTTTGCCGCAAGATGACCTTGAAGTTTATTTGATTGATTTTTACGATAACGAATACGACATAAACCTAATGATGTACCAGTCATCGGATTTACTTGAATTTCTAGCTCCTGTATTTCACCGAATGTTTTAAAATGCATACTTATGTTATCGCTAGTTGTTAAAGTAGAAAGATTAGAAACAAGAATTTGAGTAGGAGGGTCTGGTCCAATCGAATTCTCATCAAACTAAAAAATTAGATCCATTAAATACTATATTCTATTTTTACTTCAAATTCTACTTTTTTTAAAACTGTCATATATGTTTTTTTTCCCCTTGATTTCTCTTTTCCATACTTGGGTATTTTCAAGCGTGGATCTTCTATGATCAATGGAGGATCCTAGAGAGATCAAGATTTTCAGCTATTAGACATATTGTTTTACCGCTTCCCCATCGAACCTATATATTGCCTTCCTTGTCTTATTATGTTCTTTAGATATCAGCTCTGGATCATATATAATGTGATAATTTTTCTTTCTTGGAACGCCATTTGTTGAAATTTTTGGCTGCTTAGAAGACGCCAATGCATGTGTCTCTAAGCTCACTATCCGTATTAGATATAAGAGCTCCTGAATATGCTAGAAAACCTTTTTTATGAACATCATTTTCTTTCTGAGGATCTTGATCATTTTTGCTCATTTTTCTTACAAAAAAACAATATTTTAAAAAAAAAAATATTCCTAAGCAACAAAAACCCTGTAAATCATTTGTTTCTCTCAAAAAAATGAAATAAAAATTATGTTTAGCCTCAAAATTAGAGATTCAGATTATATGGACAATTTTTTATGTAAAATTGCTCTTTTTTTCTGGAAAAAAAAGGTAATATATAAGAATAATGTTCAAACATTTCAAAAAATACATAAATACCTTTAAAAGGCCGCGTTTTTACCTTTTTTTGCCTTTTTTATTTTTTAATTTATTTGGAGGTTGAAAGGGTTATTATATATTTATAATACGTTCTGACGGGCAGCAACGTCCAAAAAAATAGACATTTTTCTCCACAAAAAAAGGCTCAAAAAGAGCACAGATTTGGCATGGGAGAGATTAATACCCTGATCGTTGAGGGTAGTTTTGCTTATAAGGTATTTTTTCCAAAAAGAACGGTCAAAAACGGTCAGATATTGATGATTTGAGGACAGTTAGAAGAAATCGCAGGCTTTATTGATACACTGAATGAAGACACTGGAAGGGGCTCTCTCTTATCAGAGCTAGAAGGCATCTCTATTGATGACAATAAAGATTTGTGTCTCGAATTGTTGGTTAACGAAAGCCATGCCTTATCAAGGTGCAGCGAAAAAGGTTTATCTGCTTTTCCTATAGAAATACATGGTTATTCATGTCGTAGACTATAGAGCAGCATGGAATTTGTTCATATATCTGATTCAGGAGTCATCGTCAATTGAAAGATTACTTCCCAAAGTATTATCTAATTTACTTATACCTAATTTTCCAAATGGACCATTGTATCTTCTTAGTACATTATCAGTACTCTTTAATATTTTACCTTCAAATTCTATTCTGAAATACGATGTTTTTTGTGTCATTCTTAGGGTAGCGAATGAACACAAACTATTCGATTTTATTTTGTCGCAAATCAAAGATATTTCGGAATGGCTTACAGAATGGGGAGTCGATAATAATGCAAAACGGGACTTATTTCTTGTTATTTCTGGATATGCTTTGGAATACGACAAACAGTAAGTTTTCTAAAAAAGAGAAATATAAATAATTTATATATATATTATTTTTAGAATTTCATTAGATTTTATTATTAAGGCTTTGTGGACCTATTCTCCTTCAGAAATGGTATCTGCTAGTGATTTAGCAAGACAGGCTATTATTTCGTCAGTTTCGCATCCAAAACAATATCAATTCGACGATATTGCAGCCATTGATGCTGTACAGTTTCTCAAAGATATTGATGATCCTTCTTTTTATTTGTTAAATATTTTTATGGTTGGGACTTTAAAGGATTATCTTTCTTTTCTTGATACACATCAGCAATGGGTAGAAAATAGCGGTAATTTTTTGTTTTTAAATTTATTATTCATTAGCTTTTTCACCTGTAGGACTTGATCAGGATGTTGCGTTGAAGAAAATTCATCATTTAACTCTCGTTTCCTTAGCAGCGTCTTCTTCTTCAAGAGTGCTTGCATATTCCGAGATCGCAAATGTACTAAATATTGATATCTCTGAGGTAGAAATGTATGTGATCGACACAATTCGCATAGGTCTACTAGAGGGTAGATTGTCTCAACTATCAAAGACATTTTTAATTCATCGAAATACACATAGAGTTTTGGGTAAAGAACAATGGATGGATCTAAAATCAAAATTGAATGCTTGGGAAAGTAATTTAGAAGGGATTTTAAAAGTTATTAAGCAAAATAAAACAAAAATTAATGCAAATGAGGATGAATTAGCTTATCTTTCATCGTCTGTCGGAATAGAAGTATAAAAATATTTTAATAAATTGTATGACAAAAATATTCCTTATATAACTTATGATAATTTCAAAAAAGGTCTTATTTGATCTAAAGTTTCTTGATATGTACCTGTTCTTTATTAATTATTATCAAGATATTTGTTTGGCATACTTTCAATGCTATTTTCACATGTAACTCGAACTAGTTTCCCCTGTTTTTCCATATATTCAATAACTGGAACAGTTAATTCTTGATGTGTTTTGAATCGTTTCTGAATTGTATCAATATTATCATCTCGCCGTCCTCTTGCTAATAATCGTTCAATTAAAATAGATTCTGAACAGTGAAAGTCCAGTGTAAATTGGCAGGGACATACCTAATTATTCAATAATCATCTAACAACGCTTTGTTTAATACATTTTTTTCAAAAGCCAACATTTGATCGATTTTTCTTGGAAATCCATCGATCAGAAATCTTTTTTTCCCTCGAGTCACTGACTGAATCATTTCATTTTTAAGCAAAGAAATAGTTACATGCATTGGAACAATCTGTCCATTCTGCATCGATTGTTGAATCATATTAGCATATCCTGACCCCGGACGTGCTTGTTCTTGTCTTAGCAAGTCTCCTGCTGATAAATGTACAAAATCATAGTCCCTGACCAACTGTGCACACTGGGTCCCCTTCCCCGATCCTGGCCTCCCGAGAACAAACACAACGGTGATCTCCTTAGGGTCAAACCAGGGCTTCGACAACATATTTCTACTCGACTCTTTTTTTAGATCGCTAAAAAAGGATTTCATCCAGAAAATCCAATAACTATTTTTCTCCCTTGTCTTCTCTGAACCATCCTCTACCTTATTTCTGCTCTGGCCCCTCCAAATCCAATAGATTATCCGATTAATCATCATATAAACTGGCTCTTTCTCAATGACCTTTCTATCAAATTTCAAGATTCAAAAGAATATCCAAAATATATAAGAAATAATGCATGTTATTCGCTGATAAAGCCCCTTATGAGCCCTCAAAGCTTATAAAACCCCCGCCTTCTGACTTTGATATCTCTTACGGACGTTGAGACTCGGTCGTGTACGAAAAAAGAGGTCACGTGAAAACTTATTCAAAGCAGAAAAGGGGATCTTTTAGGGTTTAAATGGGCTTGTTTTCTACGAAAAGAACATGAAATCAGAGGGTATAACTGGTTTCTTTTAAATTTACCGGAAAAAAACTCGTCTGATGATGCTACTGTTGAACAAAAAGAGTGATATCTTGCTTCTTATTTTTATCCCTATCTGTCACTTTTAACTCAAAGTACCGTTAAAAATGAAAGTCCTGGTGTCTACATTACCCTTAGAATCCTATTCTTTTGTATTTTTTTCTTATCTTCTTGATAAGATATCACGTGACTTATAGGAGGGTTGATCTAAAAAAGTGTATATTTGAGGAATTTGGGTATTTCTTTGAGTTTTTGTGTTTTTCTGGGTATTTTATTTATAGAAAGTGTTATTTTTAAGGGAAGTTTTTTATTTGAAATTTTCAAGCAAGATTTCATCTTTGATTTTTATACATAAATCTGGGCTTTAGATATGTTTTGGGGCAGGAAATATTCAAAAGAGCTCATTTAAGGTATTTTCTGTGGGGAATTTTCAATTTATTGAATACTGGGTTTTATATCGAGTCTCGTAGTTATACTGGAGCTTAACGCTTGAAAATCAAGATATGCACAGTCTGGGCCTATGAATAGGTAAGAGAGGCTAATTGATCGCCGATTTTCTATTAACAACGCAGTATTTTCTTTCTATGAAGGGTTTTCATTTTAAAACAGGCTCAGCAGCCTCGCTTTACAGGCAACTTTTGATTTATATTAGTTTTTTTGATGAGCCTGTAAGGTAAATATGAGTCTAAGGAGTGAAGAGGATAAGCAAAGAAATAGGATATATTTGAAGGGCTATGTCAAAATGAGATTCATGGCTAATAGGGATTTGAAAGATCCAGCACGTATTAAGAAGGTGTTTCGAGATGGTAAAATGGGATTGATATGTTTAAAGAAAGCGACACTGGGGGACCTTAAAAGCCTCGAGAAAATACTGGATTGGACGTATGGACGACGGGGTAAACGGAAACATGAACTTTTACGTGTATTTTTCCCCATTGAATAAGATAAAACATCAATCTTGTTTTTAGCCTTTTTTGGCGCCTTTGAGGAAAGGAGCTGCCACTATTCCGAGTCTTCCGCGTACGAAATTTCCAGTTTTATCTGCTGAATTTCGAGCTCTTGTTCAATCACAAAATTCAACTTGGTTATTGCGCTTGGAAATGAATCAATCTAATGGAAACAAAATACTTAATAGAAAGCGTCAAGCAAATATTCGTTGGAAATTTTTCTCATTTATTTATCGGAAAATTTTTCCACCATTACCTTTGCAAGAGATTCAAAAATTAGAACAATTTTGTAGAGGCGAAAAAATTGGACTAACTCCTTTGTTTCTTCGAAAACAGCGTTTACCGATTCCTCGTTCTACTGATGCACATAATATGACACTTAGATTTCGAAGAAGAGTCTATCAAAGACTACTTATGAAATGTCCGAGGCTTGTTTATCATACGGATGATGGATGGGCAATTGAATGGTCAAAAGAAGCACCGCCCAAGAATATGAGGGCAAATTTGATTCATCAAGATATGTTTTCTGATAAGAAAGTATGATTTTATACAAAGTTTACGAATTATAAAATGATAATCAATAATATATTTTTTTAAATGTGATGAATGATTTGTATGATTCTTGATATTTCAATATGTTTTATTGAGAATTCTTTAGCTCTTTTGTTTTATGCTTTAATAAGGCTATAGGCCTTAGTCGTAGCTAATATAGAACTTCTGCAAAATTTAGAGCCAATTGTTTTGAAAAAAAAGGGTAAAAAAGATATTAAAAAAGGTAATACGCCTTTGCATGAGTAAAGGATTGTTTATATTTATATTTGGGATAAGTTTAAGCGAAAAAACCGTTAAAAATGGTTAATCAGCACAAAAGAGCATTATCAAGACATCAATTTGGACCATCTTTCTCTAAAAGAACAAGAGTTCCATCAGCACAGCATGTTCCATTGAATGATGATATTGAGGAGAAGCAGTTACGTCGAAAAGAGCGCACTGAGCAGGATGAAAAGAACCGGAATATGCTTATTACTCCATCAACACCTTATAAACAAACGAAGTCTAAAATAAATTCTCCAAATACAACAAGTAATACGGATATTTCATTTTCTGGGTTTACACCTGCTCCTAAAGTTCCGGTTCTTGCTAATTTTGAAGAATGGATGAAAATGGCTACTGATAATGTATATAATTGTGGATATGATACAAGCTGTTGATAAAAAAACAGAAAATTAATGCAACTAATAGCTGGGATTTTGCACTTATTGATTATTTTCATGAAATGACCTTTTTGAAGGATGGTGATGGCATCAATTTTCAAAAGGCGTCATGTACATTAGATGGATGTGTCAAAATTTATACATCAAGAGTTGATTCGGCAGCAACTGAGACAGGAAAGCTTTTGAGCGGTCTTACATGCAGTGAACGTATCTAGAAATGTTTTCTTCTATTTGATAGTAGCGTTAATGGTTGATTTTAGCATTAAAAGTTGATGAAAAGGATGATCAGGAAAATGGTATTGATAATGATATGAATATGGATTTTGAAAAGCAAAAAAAGGCTAGGAATAAGGTTTTAGTTTGTTTATTTATATATTCAATGGCTTAGATTTTAGAGATCAGAGGCTACACTTGTTAAGGATTTTTCAGCATTGCAGATTAAAAAGTTTGATTTGGAGTTTTCTGTTAACCCTCTTTTTAAAAAAGTTTCAGCAGATTTTGATGAAGGCGGTGCAAAGGGATTGTTGTTAAATCATTTATTTATTGATCGTCAAGGTAGAATTATTTTTGACGCAGATGATGCTATACCAGATGAAATCGAGCCAATTTCTAATGAGAATGTTGAAGATATTGATTTAAATAGCCTTCAAGGTATGTCTTTTTGTGTTATTTAAAAGTCTGATATTTTAGAAAAAATTATGTTTATTATGCTTAATTTAGATCATAATGAAATATGTCCCTCATTCAAGAGTTTAAATTTTGGAGTAGATTTTTCTCTTTCTTCATTAAAAATTACCAATGATTTTAATGAAGAAGAGAATGGAAATTTTCTAATTAATGACACTGTTTTACCTGATGAAGATGGATCAGCAGATGAATATGATATTGATAATAAACAACTTCCTATGATTATTGAGGGCAATTGTTCTGATTCACAACCATGTAATGTTTGGGGTGAAGGCACTATTTTAAATAAATTGGAGGATCATGATGAGAAATCAGATCCATTAAAAGTCTTGAATGGAAATGATTTTAGTATTACAATGGATGAAACAGATGATAAAATTTTTGAATATTTTGATCAAGCTTTAAAGAGGAATTGGATTGGACCGGAACATTGGAAAATACAGAGATTGCATAAAGGCAAGATTTTTTATAGTATTTTTATTTATTTATTTATTTGTGATAGGAAAAGCAGATGTTATTGAACCAAAAAAACAGAAAGAAAAGAAAGAGCCCTTTTTAATTGATTTTTTTAATGATAGCAACATTGATTTTGATTCTTTATTTTCCCCTGGAGGGACAAATATATATCTTCCTAGAACACAATGGATATCAAAAACTCGAAATCTTTTGCCTGATGATATGTATTTCAATTCAAAACAACTTTTGCGTTTCTTTATAAAACCTAAATCAAGAGTCTGTGGATTTATTTGTTATGAGATAATTTATTAAATTGAATTAGATATTTGGAAAATATACAGATTCTCAAGAAGATGTTGAAATTGCTCCAAATTTTTGGGCTAAAACTAATGTTGATAATGAAGAAAAGAAAGGTAATGAGCTTTTTTGAAAAAAATTATATGATTATTAATATTTCTATGAATTTAGATCAATCGACTTATGATGCAAGTTTTTTTAATAATCAAGATATAGATGTAGCAGGTGATATTCATGATGATGATCACTTTTCGGATGCAAAAGAAGAGATAATTCCTAATGATGATGAACATAAAGCTGACGTAGAAGTTTTTAATTCGTTTATTACATCTTTTAAACCTAAATCAGACCAATTAAATTATGCAAAAACTGCTAAAAGGGTAGACGTTAAGCAACTAAAAGAACATATTTGGAAAGAATTGGATTTTGAAGATCTAAAAAATGTATGTTTGTTTTTTTATTATTGTTTCTAAAATATATAAATATAGAACCATATGTTACACTCTGATTCTAAAAAAATAGAAAGGAAATTTACAGATGTTTTAAAAGGATTAAAGAACATTTATTCTGAAAAAGAGATGGCTGATATCTCGATTAGTTTTTGCTTTATATGTCTACTTCATTTGGCAAATGAAAAGGGTTTAATTATTGAAAATAATGAGAGTTTAACTGAACTAAAAATTATGTTGGATACGACAATCGAGCCAATCTGAGATACGGTATTCTATTTTTGGATCTATTTTATAACCATATCTTATTAAAAGAAGTATTTTTTTCTTCAAAAAGGTTTATACTTTATTTTTCTTCAGATTTACTTATTCTATATAGTCTTCTGCCATTTTCTTCAGCTCCCATTCACGTTCAAAGTTATTACGCAATTGTGTAAGTTGATAAAGTAAGTCTCTGCCTGCATTGCTTACTGCATCTCTTGGTTCATAACCTTCTTCTGTTTGAACTCGGAGGACAAATTTGTGCTCTAAAATAGGATGTGGAACTCGATATCCTGCAAATAATACCCTCTCATCTTGAAGCAACTGTCTATGAAGATAAATAAACTATAAGTTGATTTTTTGAAAAAGATTACTCTCTTAACATATTTCCAAGTGTATGGTCTTCATTTAATACAGTAATATTTGCAGCATTTGGGACTTTTGGATCAATATCAAATGTAACTTTCTTTGCACCTTCAGGAAGTAACAGCAACTCCCATCTTTCTGGAATATTTGACATTTTTTATATATTTTTTTATAAATGAGCGGCTTTTAAAGATAAGAAAAAAACATAAGATAATGTTTTAGATATATATTTGTTACTCATTTCATTGTGTTTATTATATTTTGTTCTTTCAAGACATAACAATAGATAAAAAAGATAAATTTTGATGATTTATAGTAAAAATGAATAAGAAAAACCAAATATAAAGAATAATATTTATAAAACCTGTATATTATTAGTTTGTTTTGATATATAATGAATAGGGAATTATACTTTCCCTACAATACTAGAAGAACGTGGATGAATAGCTGGTGTTTTTTTGAGTTTAGTGCCTTTTTGAATTTGATTTAATAATGCATGTCTGTTAACAATAGAAGATGAGTTTATATTTGCCGGTAAAGGAGGAGGAGTTGGCAAAGATGAAGGAGATGTATGTAGTTCTGTCATTGGTGATTTAGATATATTGCTTTTAGATGTTTGCGGTGATTTTTTGTTTGTTTCCATATTTCCAAATAGAATAGATGCAAGCTGAGCAGGGCTTTTTTTAGCAATGACACTATCGTCATTACTATCACTCTCGTATGTATGTTGAGATGTAGACCAGTTATTTGAATCTGTTTGATAATCTGAATGAGATGTTTTTAATACTGGTACTATTGGTGGTGATGAGCAAAGTTGCGCACTTGATGCATTATGTAAAGTGTTTAAAGAACTGGATTTGCTATGACTTGGTATGTTTGAAAACGGGTTATTTAGTTTATTTAAAGATGCAAATGATTCTGAAGTGTTAAATTGAAGAAATGGATTAGTTCTTGATGTATGTTGCGTTTGTATTGAATCAACTATAAATATTAATTGAATCTAATGAAATGTTCAATTATTTTTTATACCTTTTGATTTATTATTTTCTTCTATTTCATATTTTTCATTCTCTAAAGAAAGCTTTTTTATCTCTTCCTCCATTTCAGCTCGTTTACGTTGAAGTAATAGTTCTTCTTGTTTCTTGTTTTCCATTTCTTCTTTTAATTGACGTATTTTTTTTTCCTTTTCAAACAAATCATGTTTTTCTTCTCTTCTTTTCATTTCATATGCTTTTTCTACACTTTTAAGTTTTATGACTTCTTTAAGCTTTTTTATACGTTCTTCCTGAGCTTCCTTTTCTGCAAGTAGTTCTTTTTCTTTTTGGGATACTTCATTTAATATTTCTGATTGTTGATCTAATGTACTTTCCTTGGCTAAATTTTGTTGAGTTTTATAAAGATTTAACTTTTTAAATTTATTAATTTCTAATGAACTTTCTTTATGCTTTTCAAGTTCTTTATTTTCTTTCTTTTTCCCTGTCTCTTTTATATCACTTAATTGTGTTTTATTAATAGTTGAAAAGTTATCAGATACTGATGATCTTTTATAAGGCTCGATACCCATTTCTGCCAAGCGTTCATTCATACGACGTTCTGCTTCTGCTTTAATCCATGCTGCTTTATCTTTATTTTTATCAACAGAAGTAAAGGTATTTGAAGTATCATTTTTATATATAAACTCTGAATATTTTGTCTTTGAAGGATTAATTTTTGATTGTTCTGTAGAACTAGAACTAGAACTAGAACTAGAACTAGAAGTGTCTAAGAATTGGTCCTTTTTGAGATGACTGTTAAAATTAGAGAAACACAAACATGATATTGAACATACTTTGAATCTTTTTTTTCTTGAGATTTGCGTGTTTTTTCTAAATCAAGAATAAATTTTCTAACTTCATTTTGAACACTAACTCCTTTATTCCATTTTTCCCGCTCATAATTATTCTGTAAAAATTTGTCCTGAAAATCTTTGAGTTTAGATTTCAAATCTCTTTTTAACTGTTCAGCGCTTTCTTCTATATTAGATATTGTATTCTCATTAGATTGTCTTTCTTTATTTATATGAAATAATGCTTCAGTATAACGTTTTTCATAATCGTTATCTTCTAATAATGTTGATTTCCCTGTAAGAATTGCCGTTTGAGCTTTTAGTATTACTGCTGTTTTTGTTTCTCTTTTATCTATATTGTCTGTTTTGTTATTTTTAAATTTTGTAACTGATTCAGGATGACTTTTAGCATCACGTAACTTAAAAAGCTCAATCTTTGCATCTGCAATTTCCTGCTCGACTTTTCGAATTTTGGAAATAATACTTGGGAGCTCTTCAGATAAATCTTGTAATTCTCCCGTAAGAGTTTTATGTTCCTCTTCTAAATCATATAATAATAATGATGATTCTGGATGTTCATCAATCTCCTGTTGTATATGACGAATTTGACGATAAAGATGTTTTATTTCGTTTTTAATTTCTAATTCATGTTTTTCATCCTTAGTATTAACTATATCTAAATTTCTTTCTTTATTTTTAATATTTTTGCTTGATTGAATAAGTGGCTCTTTCTGCTCTGTAAGTATAAAAGGTGAATCAAAATCTTTTAGAGGCTCTTTTCGACGAGAAATAGGAATATATCCTACTTTATTATCATTGTGTTTATACGTTGATGTTTCTTTACGATACATTTGGAAAGGATCGTCAATAAATGGAGAAGGTTTTATGTAATCTGTAGCATTCGATGATAAAGATTGTTTTTGTTGAGAATTAAAGTCACGTAGAAGTGATTTGACCTGATTAACCGATTCTGAGAAATTTTTTGATGATTGTAACATAAGTTCTTGTGGAAGCTTTAGAGGTATTTCGTAGCCATTTAATTTGCGGTATATCTAATCAAATTATTAAATAAAAAGAAAATATATTTGTTTACTAAATGAAGAGCTATAGAGAACTCGTCAATATTTAGTTTCCCAGAATTTTCGGAGTCTGCTAAATTCCTAAATGGATTAAAATTGTTCATATAGCTAAACTATTATTACCATATTAATTCTAGGTCTTTTTTTGAAAGGCCACTTTGACTAAATATTTCAACAGCTGTTTGTCCATTGATAAAGCCTGTATTGTAGCCATCCCATGCCTTTAATTAAGTCTATAAAATTGTGTTTTGATAGGTGTATTACCTTAAATATATTATCGTATACTTGTTTTTCTTCTTTTGTTCTATCATTATTAATAAAATCGTATATTTTAAAAATAAATATACATAGTCCATGTTAATTGAGTATTTGCATGTAAATTTAATACTGAGAGTCCTTCTTTTCCCTTCCGAGGCATTAATTGTGATTGCAATGCATCTATTCCAGATAGTTTTCCTTGATTTCTATCTGTTACTCCCCATTGTTCTTGAGATGCTACATTTTTAAATTGTGTAGGATAATTTAACACTCCTGTAAGAGGTGATTGCATAGATGACATATAATGTACTGGTGTATGGTGTACCGGAGGTTGAATATTTGATGTAGAAGATGAAAAAGATTGAAAATTTGTTGGTAGTTGTAAAAAATGTGTTTGGGATCTTCCTGCTTGTTCCACTACAGATGTTTGTGATATTTGCAGTGGTTTCATTGTTTGAGTAGTTGGAAAAGATGATGCTGTATGTTGAGATGTAGAAACTGTTTTCAAATTTGTTTCATTTGTATTGGATGGCACTGAATCCGGTACTGAAAGTAAAATTGATGAAACTACATCAAATACTTCGTCGTAAATTACATCTGGAATCTTATCTGGTACACTTTTCCCTGACATTGCCATATTACACAAATGCATTGCCAAAACAAATTCTGGCATCATCAACTGCCCTGATTTAGTTGTATCTGCATGCTCCCTATTCTATTTGTCAGGCCTTTCATTCTATTTTATTTAAATCATCTTTCACCATATTTTTGAAAGAACTGATGGTGTAAGACATGATTTAGACATAATAGATTTTGCAATTTCCCCGCTAATCACAATACTATCTCCAACGGCTGATCTAAATAACTCTTCAAATTTCGCTTGATCGCTTGCTGTCACAAATGAAAGCCTTACTATAAGACATCAATTTTTGAAAATACAAGTGTGAAAATAATGACGTTTTCCTGTTTTTTTCTCTGTTGTATCTGATGCATCTTGAATAGGTGTAAATATTCTATGTGTAGTTCCTGTAGATGAAAACGGTACTGCAGATGACCTGATTTCTGGAGTCTGAGAAAACGATGATTCCCTTAAGCTTCTTGAGCCCGTTAAAAAAGGATGATTTGTTTGATTCATAGGCAAAGACGTTTCTTTTAAAAACAATAAGTCTTATATAAGTCTTAGCCGTAGCCACAAAATAAGCAACAAATATATAACACGCTGCAAAATGTTTAAGAACCCTTTAAAAGATGCTTATATATTTATTCCTGAAGAATTTAGAGAAAAGCTGTGTATTTTTATTAAAAAAATAAAGTAGGAGGCTCGAGGTTTATTAAGGGCTTGTATGTATTATATCTGCTGCAAATAAAACGTGTATTAAACACATAAGAATATTTAAAATAAATAATATAACAAAAGAGATAAATATAAATTTAATTAAGGATAAATAAAAGAGATAAATACACGTTATTTAATATACTTTAATAAAATTTTTGTATTATGTTATGTCCATACAAAATAACGCTTTAAGATACAAGTTTCTTCATATAAACTACTTATTTGTGACTTTATAACTTTTTTTTATACATTTTTATTTGGGTTTTTCAAAGAATGTTCAGGTAAAAATAGAGTGATAAAATAATATACATAAAAATGGCATTAAAGGGTTGTTTTGTTGTTTATAGAATATGTAAATCTCCTGTAGTTCTTTTCTTTTCTGATTTATTCAATAAAAGATCTCATTTTAAATCAAAAAAAATATTTGATAGAGATCTCGTGTTCAACAATTCTTTTAATCTTTTTGGTACTCCTTGCTACTCCTTGTCATCCCTTTGGAAATCTCCTTCTCCGCCTGGAATTAACTTTTTTTACATATATTTTAATGTCATGCTAAAAAATATATATTTATACCATACAAACTCCATTGCCATTAAGTAAAAGTTGTTCATGTTTTTCCAGCGTCCCTGTAGAAACATTACTATATCAAAATATAAGCCAGATATTGAGAATAATAAAGGACTCGTTTACTATTCTGTTACATCTTCAAGAACCATATCTTTCATGATAAATACAAAGGAAAGAATAAACTGACAGAGAACTTACTAACATAGTCGTCAAAGCCTAATAAAGTTCCTGAGAATTCTGTGTTTCCTTTCATGATAATCCATATTCTTGAGCCTATGCACTTGTCTACTAATTCTATTGAAATATAGGTTAAAATAAAATGATAAAAAGAAGGATAGAAAATAGATTTCTTACCGAGTGGAAGAAGCGTACATGTTGTCATGTTAGGGTTCAAAAAGCATATGATCTTATGTCTGCTGTTTGGTATTTAATAAATGGTTAACTTCGAGAGATGAGACCTCACCTAATCATAAAATTAAAGGGCTTTGTAAGTATATAAAAGCTTAATATTAATAAATATAGTAATAAATAAGAGGTTTCTAGTTCTTATTATTGTTAAACCTATTTCAAGAGCTGGAAACCATTTTTTGCGGGTTAAAAAAAGGATATTTTAAAGATTAAAAAACCATTGAAATTCTTAAGGATGTTTTATATTTCATCATAAAATATAGTAAATTTTTCTTACATTTTTATATTTTTTATAATTTTTTTGGGTGCTGGATTAAATAAATAAGCCAAGGACATCTAAGAAATCGCTTTTAAAAATCTATTATGCAAAAATTATTCAATGTTGTCTGTTTTTATAGGAATTTTTCTGTTAGATCTCAAAGACTTGCTTTTTTTCTGAAAAAAAAGGCTATTTATTCATTTATCAAAATGTCTGTTCAACGTCTATCATCATGTTCAAATGTGGAGAAAATTGATGCTTTTCCCAGTAATAAGGATCCAAAACAAGTTGTTGAACCGAAAAAATACCGTTATTGGAGTTATTTGGATATTAAGAATAGTCGGGGTAAACCTCAAGCTAAGATTCATTATATTTTGAAATCATCTGGAGTTCAAGATGCAATATCTCTTCTTAAAGGGCCATATCTTGGATTTGACATGGAATGGAAGCCTCATGAGGATTCTAAAATTGCTATTATTCAACTTAGTGATGCAAATTCTATTATATTATTTCATTTATCTCAAATGGATTTAGAAGGTAAATAATTTTAGTTTATATGTTTGTCATTTATGTTGAAGGGACATTTCCTGCTCCTCTTAAAGATTTGCTGGAAAATCCTTGTTTTATAAAATGTGGTGTTGGTGTAAGAAATGATGGTTATAAGTTATATAAAGATTTTGGTATTATTGGGTCTGGATTTTTGGAATTAAGTCATTTAGCAATTATGGTCGATAAAGATAAGTGGGATCCGAGTTTACGTCTTATTGGCCTTACAAAACTGTCTCAGGAGTATCTTGGAAAACCTCTTTATAAAGGTAGTGTAAGATATAGTAATTGGGAAGAAGAACTAATTTTTAAACAAATGCATTGTATAAATATTTATTTATATTTTTTACTTTTTCTAACTTTTTAAAGATGCTGCTACAGATTGTTTTGCTGGACTTAAAATATTTGAAAGACTTAACTATTTAAGACAATCTTCTGATGTTCCTTTAAATATTCCAGAACTTATTGATATGAACTTAGATCCTTCTGTTATTGATGATATCCAAAAAAAAGAGAAAAATATATTATCATAGTTTAAAAAAATTATAAAATTCTAATGAATTTATAGATAATTTAATATTTGAAAAACCCTTTTTTCATTTAATTCATTGATTAATTGCTATATATGGATTTTTTATAAAATATATATTTGAGTCTAAAATAATTAGATTGTTTAATGAATGTTTATTGAAACAATATTAATTAGAAATGGATTTTATTTTTATTGTTTCAATTATGGAAAGATGTTAAGTTTAGTGAAATTATTTTGATATTTAATATCAATGATTAAGAAATTATTTCTAAAAAAAGAGTATGTCTATTTTTCTATATTTATAACTATTGTATTGTGCATTTTTTATATTAAATAATTATATGGACTGTTTTTAAACATTCTTTTACAATTTATCAATTCAATTAATCTCGTCTTTTATGAATACTTTAACAATTTGAAATCTTATTTTATTTAATACTAAGATTTTTAGATCAATAAACATGTTTTTATTTTGTTTAAAAAGTTATAATTTTTTAATAATTATTTGATAAACTATTTTTTGAAACATATTTATAATTATATTTATAACTATTTGTTTTGATAGTATTAATTTCATAAGGCGGTTAATTTTGTATAATTGTATTTCAAATTTTTATTTTATATTTATTTATTCATTATGATAAGTATATATACAATAGTAATAATAAGAAAGATGTCTTTGTGATATTAAATACAATCGATTTTATGAAAATTGTTTAATATATCTATATAATAAAATTTCATATCTTTATATTTATAATATTTTAATAAATATTGAAAAATAAGTTCCCCGTATTAGAAAAATAGTGCTTTTTTTGGTTTTAATTACTATTTGAAATACTAAAATTATTTATAAAATATTATATTTTATAAAAATATATTTAAATAAGTATTTTAAAGAAAATCTAGACTAAAATATAATATAAATCATAATGAATATTAATTTAGAGTTAATAGAATTGATTCTTTTGTTAATTTCTTATTAAATAAATATTTTTTAAAATATAAACTCATGGTTAATTTAAATAAGATTAAATCATTTATACTTAAATATTAATAATTAATGATATATGTTAGTATAAAATTAATAAATATAACTATAATTCCAAAATTAACTTTTATAAATCTTTATTTTTGACAAGTAGTTATGATTTTAATATATTTAATATAAATCCAAAGTATTACCCTTTTATCAAGCTTTATATAAGATATTAATTTTTTAAACTTTAAAATTGAATGATTTTAATATTTAGGGAATGAATTTATTAAAAAAAATTAATTTTCATTCAACATTTTTAGACCTAGTAATGAACTTTTTGAAATACCAAGAGCTGGCTCAATCTCTAAAAGATTATTCTCGCCAAAAATAGAGAGTGCAGCAAGACCGAAATAAGAATGCATTACATCTAACACATATTAGCAATTTAGATATTAATTCTATAAATAAACCTGGATATTCGCCTTCAGATTTTATAAACCCTCCTATATTATGAGTTCTATTTAAAAGAAATTCTTTACAGGATTCTTCAGAGATTAAATCCTTATCTCCTTGAAGACACTTTTTAAATTAGAGTAACATAATGAATTTTAGCTTTATACTTTTAATGCCGCTCCAACCCAAAAAGAATAACAAGTATCAGAAGATTTATTTGTTCTTCCTGAAAATCCTCCATAATCATCAATATTTGATAATTGTTTTTTCAGTAACCAATTTATAGTTTTTTCTAAACATAAAGAGGATAGTTTTTTATTTGTAAAAGGCGACATGTTTTTGAGTAAACTAAGTGAAGCAACTGCA
The DNA here is from genome assembly GCA_017301755.1 of Pneumocystis wakefieldiae. Taxonomy (NCBI): domain Eukaryota; kingdom Fungi; phylum Ascomycota; class Pneumocystomycetes; order Pneumocystales; family Pneumocystaceae; genus Pneumocystis; species Pneumocystis wakefieldiae. Next base: position 64,503 of record CP054538.1, on the reverse strand, counting down.
CAATAGGTATACCCTGCTTTAAAATAAATTAATATATATCTTGAGAAATTATTGCAATTATTACCATGCGACTCTTTTTTTGGATTCTCTGAAAACCCATGATCATATGACTAAATCTAATTATATACATATTCAAGTAGATAAATAAGAAACCTACCTTGCAAGATCCTATATATTTCAGAAGAGATTCTATATGTATAAAATTATCTATATTTTTGCACCCAAGGATGTAAAGAGTAGCAATTGAACAATAAGTAAATCTTATGTCTGTTTTTTCTAAAAGTTGTATATTTTTGTCCCTTGATAAACATGAACGAAAACTTCCATCTTCATTCTGTAATTGTAGAATCAATTGTATGATATTTTTCCTATTTAACCTTTTCATATCATCTTTAAGAATTATGAGAATACATATTGCAAAATATGTAGAAACTATATTCACTAAATCATGACATGAAGGCTGAAAAGATTCTGTTGAAGGCCAATCACGAAATCCGTTTGATACTTGACATGAATATACCCAATTTATCCAATTTTCCCTTTGTGAAGATGTTGTAGATGTTTGTAATGAACCAAGAAGATCAAGCGAACATATACAAAAAAAACATATGCTCATTCTGCTCGTATCTGAAAATAAATAGTCATGTGGAAGCATTTTTAAGTGTCGTAGATGAAATTTTGTATGTTTATCAATATCTAAAGACATTGAAGACTGAATTTTAGTATGAGACCAAGGTTTTAACCCAATTTTTCCTTTTTTTGAGTAAAGCAACCCTTTTACCAATAAAAAAAGATATGCTGATATAACAATATTTTAAAAGACTTGACCCATTTATAATTAAAATTAAAATAGAACGATCCAGTAATAATAAGCATTATTAAAGAGCTTATTAAGACAAATGGATTTAGCTAATTCTGCTTTTTCGTAGTCATATACTATAAATATCTGAGATAGTTTATTCACAAATATTATTAATTTTATATAAATATGATTAAACCCTTATTTCTTTAAGACATATACATAAAGTTAAGGGTTAATATGGTTTAAAGCTTAATAAAATCAAAGAAAATTCTTAATATATTTTTATTAAAATATAATTTATCGGATGTTAAAAACTCAAGGTCTATCCTTTAATTAAAACATTTTGAAAGAACTCAATATTACATATTCGAAAATGTTTAAATATTTGCGTATAATAGAGTAGTTATAGAAAAAGAAAAATGCAGAAAACGGCATCAACAATATATGATGATATCCGAAATAGACGTTTTTATATTCATGTAAAAAAAAGTGATATGCAATATTAAAGACTTTCAAGTTGTTGATTAACTTCATCCAACTCTGCTTTGACATGCTCATATTTTCTAGCCATTTCTTCATATTTTGCTTCAATTTCGTCGCGTTCTTTTTCCAATACTGATATCTTACGTTCAAAATGTTCTGTCTTAACGTCCATTAATCGTAATCTTATGATATTTTAAAAAAATTCAAAAATTAACATATTATTGCTTACGCATCCGTTGTTTTTCGAAGATTTGAATCATTTAATTCAAGTTCTTCTTCAAGAATTTCAATTTTTTTTTGAAGACTTTCATTTATATTACGACATCCTGATTCATCTTCTACTGATATTTTTACTTCCAATAATTGTGCTTCCAATCGCTCAATTTCAGCTTCTAAAAGTTCATTTTTATGCACCAAACTCACACACTCCTGCTCCTTCAGCGCCAATTCGTATTCTAACTGCTTGATCCGAGCTGCTGCCTCATCTGCTCGTCCATTCGCCTCATCTGCTTCCATACGTAACGAACTTAATTTCTATTATTTATATAAGTATATATTGATTCATTCCTGCACAATCTCCTCAAGACAGACACTTCTTCCTTAAATATACTTATAATTTCTAAAACTCATCCTTAAACCTTCCTTAAACCCTCTCCATCTTGCAAATCTTGTGCGCTTAAAAATATCAACTCACCTCTTTTAACTTCTCCATATCAAGTCCTATTCAAACCCTAATCTCTACCCTATAGATATTTTAAAATCTGTGTTGTTTCTCTTAAAAACTTGTTAGAAATTAGGTTTATTTGGAAGTATTTAGTTACCTTCAGCACATGTTGATTCGTGATTTCCCGTTGTTTTTGTATTAACCCTAGCCCCATCTTATAACCCTATTCCCTCCACTGTAGCTTCTAACGTAACCCTAACTCTCCATTTATCCCTAACCCTTCTACCCCTAATTCCTCGCTTACCCTTAATTTAACCCTAGTTAACTCTTGTTTAACCCTGGTTAACCCTAAAGTTACAGGGTTATATCTTCGATGAAGGGCAAGGGTTAGGATATGGGGTTTGAACATATCAACAAACAAATCTTTTTGGAAAATAACAGCCAAGATTTATAGAAAAAGCACAGAGATTTCTTATAAATCCGTAGGAATTTTGTGAGTACTTTCTTCTCTAATATAAATATGTTTTTAACGAACTTAACAGGTCTAATTAACTCGCAGTATTAAGTTTATAAGAATATTTTGAAACTTTTATCTTAGAAATTATAATTAAGAACTCAAATCTTTATATCATTGTCTTTAGGGGGTCTAATTGCTAGTATACTATAAATTTATATTTCATTTTTATGCATGAAGATAAAGAAAATATTGTTGTAAGAGTAACACAAACTCCAGCAGCAAGAGATTTTTTCGAAAAGGCTGGTTATTCAGTTAATTTGCAGAAGCAGGATGCTGCAGGATTTTCAAAGACGTCATTTGTTACGCCTCTTGGTAGGGCTAGTTGAATTTTAATATTTTGCGTATGTGTTAATTGGACAATTAATAGGGCCTCGCCAAATCCTTGGAGGCAAAGACACAAATGTTAAAAATATGTCTGTTTCTGTGTTAGGGGAGAAATCGAGCTTATTAAATACTAATTGGTTAATTAAAAATAAGTCTTTATGTGCAACATCTACAAAAAAAACGGAGAACAAGTCAATTCATAAATCTTTACATGAAAAGAATACTATTGTTAACCCTTTTAAATTAAATGAGTCGGCATTGATAGAAAATTTTGAAAAAGTTGCTGATCCAGAATATATGCCTCCTAAACCAAAATGTAATCAAATATATTTCTTTTTCATGATTGCTGTTCATTACTGATGAATATTTTAATAGCATTAGAGGATAATATTCCTGGATTTTCGCCTGTCGACTTGTCAACATTGCAATTATGGCCGCTTTATAAATCCTATTTTAATAGGCTAGATGATCAAGGTCAGAGTGAATTAGAAAAAAGTCACAAGGCTATTCTTGGTGAAACATCTTGGAAATTGATTAATTTTTCAGTCCAGCCATCCGACAATTGCATTAAAAAACAAAAAAAGTCTGCAACTAAATTATATGGCTATCAAAAACCAACACTTTCCTTTCAACATAAATGTAATAAAAATCTTTTATCAAATTTTGCTGAAAAACCTGATTTTATTGATCTTGAAAAACAATTTGATTTATCTTTAGATGATTTCGGTTTAACACAAAAAGAAACGAATCCTCTTGATGATTCTTTGATATTGGAAGATCCTTTTCCTTTTGAGTTTTAATTATTTACTTATTACTAATTATTTTTATTCTTATTTCATTCAATCTATTTTACACAATTAAGTAATGTCTAACTATTATAAGGTATCCTCTTTTATTACAATTCAAGCTAATATCTCTTAACTAATCCTTCATTTATATTAATATTTATAGCTGGTCTCATACTGCTATCATTCGATGGCGCGACAATGTTTTATTTTGCACAATATTTTATATTTTCTCGTCTTATTAATAAATATTCATAGGATATCTTGCTTTGAAGACACATCTCCCTTTATTTTTTATAGACCTTATAGGTTTTTAATAAGGATTTAGATCTTTATTCTAATAAATATAGTCCTTATCAGTCTGTTTTTCCAGCTCATATATCAACAACACTTTCGGGACATGCTTTTCAGTCCTTAATAAGAGCTTCTATTGATTGTGAATCAGACTATTATGTTTTTGTTCTGCAGCCGGGTTTGCACGCAGATGATCTAAAACATATAGTAATGCCATGGATTAAAAAATCTATTGATATGGCACCAGAACGCTTGGTAGTTCCATATGGATATGGAGAAGTGGATGTTGAAAATATTATTAAATATGCGGAAGACAAATGTAATATGCATAGTATTTTAATTAATTCACAAAGTATGGTTTTTCTACAAATAAATCTTTTGGTTCATTTATATTCACATATAATTTCTATCTAGGCGGAGAATATCCTCTATTATATAATATGACTGAGAAAATATTTGTAGTTCGGTTTTCTCCTATATTAGGTACTTTGGAGGAACGACGAGATTTATTAACAAATCATGGTACGTTTTTTCAATCTAATTACGATAACAAGTAACAAAGAAAGATTTATTTCTTCATTATCTAATATCTTCATTGCCCCATGAATCAAAATATTCTATGATTTATATATCTACACCTAGTCCTGTAATAATTCAACATCGAGATGCATCTATTTATTTGGCACCCATGATTCCTTCAAAATATAATTCTAATAATCCTAAAGGGCTATTTTCTAGATATTCGTTTTTTTCTGAAGGAATTTATATGATGTATTTATAATATCTTTTATTTTATATTTTTACTTACATAAATATAGTTTGATAGTATTGTTTATTCTTTTTCCTATATTTATAGTTGCTTTAACTGTCATTTCTTCTATCAAAATATCTTATGGCTCATTTGAATTAAAAAAGGACGTTATTAAAAAAAATAAATAGATAGTTTCGACACTATTTAATATATTTCACAATGTATATTTAAGAAGTGTGACTTTAACATTGATTAATATTTCCAATTATTTGAATCATTGCCTTAAAAAGACCATATTTTAGTATCTAATAGATTAAAATTGTTATTTAATTTTTTAAAATCTTATACCTTTGTCTCTTCCTCCTGATCCTATTCGAATGCCATCTGGGCTCCAATCGCAAGCAAATACTTCATCAGCGTGCCCAAACAAATCGCATTTTAATTTTTTTTCATGAATATCCCATACTTTTAATGTTGTATCTTTTGACGAACTAACAAGCATTCTGGAATCGTTTGACCATGAACATTGATATACAGATGCAACATGCCCTCTTAAAGTTATAATAAATCTAAAAATTTAAGAAAAATTTAAGATAAATGAAATATTACTCTCCAGTTAAACCATTCCAAATTTTTATAGAATTGTCAAATGATGCAGATGCAATCCATTGCCCGTTTGGTGAAAATGAAACATGATTAACTAGATTTTGGTGACCTATAATCATATATATTAAAATCTTTATTCATAAAAAAATACCTGTTAATCTTTTAATTGGCTTAACAGATTCTTCTGGAATCCAATAATACATAGTAAAGTCGTCACTGCCCGTAACTAATCTTTCTCCTTTATTTCCCCCATATGCAATGATTTCATCATATCTTTTTTTTGCTTTTAATTTCATTTCTTCAAAAGATGATGGTATGATCCCAGTATAATCATAAGCACCTGTTCTTGAAACAAAGTCAGTAGATAATGCTATAGTATTAACCCAATGTGCATGAGCCAGTAACGTGTGTAAAAGTTTCCCCTTGATATCCATCAAATAAAATATGAATAAAAATATTATATTTACAGTCTTTCCATCCCAGATTTTTACAGTCCTATCATGGGATGCTGAATAAATCCATCCATTTCCACCCCATTTTACACATGATATACTCGACTTGTGACCAGATAATGTTAATAGTACACATCTTAAATTAACATCCCATATTTTAACAGTAGTATCTTTAGATGAAGATGCAAGACGATACGAATTTTCTGTTGATCTAGATTTATAAGGAATGCAACTTAAAAAAAGTAAGTCATTTACAGATGTATAGGTTCCCATGATAATGACGTTATCCATTTTGTATGACCCTTAAGTGCTTCTCCGAGATTTTTTCCCTTTTCAGGGTCCCATAGCCGAATCTATCCCCTCTTTTAGCATCAATTAATTATTTTAAAATAAATATACGGTATTGTCCATACTTCCTGATGCAACTAATTTTGCATCAGGTGACCAAGATATGCAAAGAACCCAGTTTGAATGTCCTAATATATATGTAAACTTGAAGAAACATTATTAAAATAACCTTTTAACGTATGTAACGGTGTTCCTGTATCGCAATCCCATATTCTAACATTTCCATCACCACTTCCCGTTGAAAAATAAGAGCTACTCTTTGGAGAAAACTGTGCACAAAGAATTTCTTTATTGTGTCCACTTATTGTTGCTGTACAACGATTGATAGGACGAACACGAAAGATTTCTTGTGGTATATATATCAATGTTAACTCATCCTCCGTTGACTTCAGATTATGATGAAATACTGAAGAATAAAGATTTTCCTTTATTTCGATCCATTTTCCATCTATCTCTGCTGAAAATAAGTATGGTATTGGCTCGTTCTTTTTAAATTATACAGATTGCGAGAAAAGGCCGAATATCTTACATTATTTAAAAGCTTGTTCAAAAGTTTCCGGAGATCTTCTAAGGATATATTCCCTGGAACCAATGTAGACGGTATAGTACTATTTCCATCTAATCCTTTAAATCTACAAAGAACACTTGTAAAGTTTTCTGGAATTTCAACAGAAATAGCATTTTTCGCTGGATTTTTTTGTTTCCTCAGACTTAGTGGAGGAAGAGTTGCCATTTTTATAGTATTTCTACTGGTTAATAGTCTTTATACTGCCCATTTGGCAGATAAAGCTTTATATATTTTTTTTGAAGTTGAGATCACGTGAAATATACGACTACAGTCTTGATACTAAGATAAAGTATTAAATATTGTGCATTAAATAGGTTATGTAGAGTGAATTTTTGAGAGAAATTATATGAAAAAATAAATTTTCGTAGTGGATTTATACTATGTTCCTTAAAAAAACGGAAAAAATATGTCAATTATTGATGAAAAAGAACTTTAACACATTTCGTGTCTGTATTATTGGATCAGGACCAGCAGGGTTTTATACAGCAGATAAATTGCTAAAAAATATTTCGGGATGCTCAGTAGATATGTATGAGGCTTTTCCTTTTCCTTTTGGATTACTTCGTTTTGGTGTGGCACCTGATAATCTTGAAATAAAAGTAAAATTTTTGTAATTGATATTATATGTCTGATATTATTAAAGAATCTCAAGAACAAGTTTTCAAGGATCGGAGAATATGATGGATTTCACTTTATTGGAAATGTCCGTGTTGGAAAAGATATTTCTTTGCTACAGCTTAAACCTCATTATGATTGTTTAGTTATGGCCTACGGTGCTTCAGAAGAGCGTAAATTGGGGTTAGATTTGGAAGATAGTCTTCGAGGAATATATTCTGCTCAATCGTTTGTGGGATGGTATAATGGGCATTATAAATATCAGGAATTAAATCCAGATTTGGAGTCTAGTGATGTTGCTGTTATTGTTGGTCATGGAAATGTGGCGCTAGATATTGCAAGGATTTTGCTTAGTGATGTTGATGAACTTTCAAAGACGGATATTACTAAAAGGGCATTAGAGGGTCTTAGAAGAAGTAAAATTAGACATGTAAAAATTATTGGACGCAGAGGTCCATTACAGGTTAAAATATTAAGTTTTAGAAATTGATTTTGATTTTAATTTATAGATGTCTTTTACAATAAGTGAACTTCGAAAGCTTATGGAATTGTCAAATATATCCTTTTCTATGCCAAATTTGGATTCATATATTAATCAATATGTATTACCTGAAAATCTTACACGTTTTCAAAAACGGCTTTTTGATCTTTTATTGAAAAAAAACAACTTAAACCCTGATATGACCAATAGATTATGGTCTCTTGGGTTTTTACTTTCTCCTCGTCAATTTATAAGGGATGAATCAAAACTAAATATTTTATCAAGTGTATTATTTGAAAAAAATCTACTTGAAAAATGCCCTAATAAAAATATATTAAAAGCTATTGGCACTGGGGAAATGGTTAATATAAATACCAGTTGTTTAATTCGTAGTATTGGATATAAAGGTACAGCAATTGAAAACTGTAGCGATATTGGCATTCCTTTTGATAACAATAGAGGCATTATTCCCAACATTTCTGGAAGAGTTTTATCAAATAGTGAGGAGAAATTTGCCTACGTACTTCCTGGAGTATATACAAGTGGCTGGATAAAAACAGGGCCTGTAGGCGCGATAGCAAATACTATGTATGATGCTTTTGAGACAGCTAATTCTATTATTGAAGATTGGAAAAGTAAAAAACCGTTTTTAAATTCTACTGGTAAAGAATCTAGAGATGGGTTTGACACTCTTTTATCTTGTTTTAAAGAAAAAGGCATTCGATTTATTCAATGGAAAGATTGGAAAAAACTGGAGGATTTAGAATTTAAAAAAGGAAAAGAACTAGGAAAAATAAGAGAAAAGTTTATATCAATAAATGAAGTACTAAAGATTTTGGAATAATATTAAAAACTACTATTAAATTTTGTATTGGGATCTTTTTTATACAAGCGATTTTTATATCTAATTTTTGTTTCAACTAGATTTATGTTTCCGTATCAGCTTTTAATCGATTAATATATTGTTAACAATTATTCATGTTATCAACCTTGTGCTCAGGTTTCAAGATTATATATTAACTTGGCTATGTTCTTAAATATAATTCTATATTTTTAATATAATCGCTTTGAAATATCAAGATATTTAAAAGATTTTATATATATTTTAATATTTTTAAAAATAACTCTCAATAATGATCAATTACATTGTAAAGTATATATTCCAAGATGATGTAATTGGATTTAAGAAAATGAATTAAATTATAATCTTAATACATCTTTGTTGACCTTTTGTTTTAAGAATAAATAATATTTTATTTTTTATATAAATTGTTACTTTTTAATGATTTTTTAATAGATAATGGAATGATCTTTGTTCATTTCCTTTCAAATTAAAGCAATAAAGAGGTTTTATATATTCTTAGTGGGTAATTATCAATATTCAATTTTTTGATTTATGTTTAAAATTATTTATAAAAAATTATCTAAAATATAAGAAAATATTATTCTCTTATATTATTATATTTTCTATCTATTTTACTATAAAACTAGTAGATTCTATCAGTCTTATATATAGTGTTTCTTTTTTACTAAGTTCTTTTAGGTTAGTAAGTAAATCGATAACAGAGCGATAACGACCTGATAAATTTAAATAGCAATAGGAAATTTTAGGATATAAGATAGGATATTTAGATTCCTATACTTAGAATTGGATAAAACAATTAACGATTCTAACTCTAAGACATTAAAGTCTTATATATCTTTTAAAACAGGGACAGAGGATAGATAATTAAAGAATTAGATAAGGCTCTCAGGAGAAATGGAAAATAATGATGAGATATATAATAAAAATTATGGACATCAGCATTGTGATGGAAAAGAAGGGTTTAGAAGAGGTACAGGAAGATGTGAATCATGTGTAAAAATTGCACAAGTTAGAGAAAAATGCCGCGTTAGTCGATCACGAGTAACACATATGATTCATGAAGAAAATACAGGAGCAATTGTTGATATTACAAAAAAATCATTTAAAGAGTATATAAGATTATGCGTACGAAGGATTAAGAAGTTTGCAGCTACAGGTTTTGCTAGAATTAATGCATTCAGAAAAGATGATATATCCAATATTGTTTTTGTAATGGTAGATAGAACAAATAGTCGTTCTCGTTGTTCATTTATTCGAATTGATTCAAATGGTAACACACGGAGAATTCCTAGAGATTCTATTCTTGGAACTAATCTTCTTAATTCATTGCCAAATATTCTCACATCGTCGTCAGATCAACATAGCTGTCATCAAAAAATAACCCATAATCCAAATTACTTCCAAAATTCTCACAAAAGATTGCATGCACCTCAACGACTTCGGTTTAACATTGCTTCTCCCATACTATCTATTCGATCTACAAAATCGACACGTGTTAATATCTCTAGAAAATGTACAACACCCTACAACGGTGACCATGATATTAATAGATCTAACAATTCTTCGAATGAAATCTCAGATACTGCGACTTCTCAGATCTTTTCTACAAAAGCACAATTATCACAATTGTCATTTTTCTCTAACAATCAAACAGATTTAAATACACCAACACCATGCCCCATAAAAAATGCATCTTCAAGTAGTGTTTTAAAATGTAAGATTTGTAAAATTTGGAAAAGAAATTAATTATTTAGCTAATTATATGTTTAACACTAATTCTGCTACATCTACTCAAGAATCTTGCAATTTTGATAAAGAAATAAGATACATGCGTCTTCAGCATGCTATATCACATGAACTTAAAGATCTAGTTGCTGCTAGTCATGGCTTAGAAAATCGTAATGATTCTGCTTTCAACAGTACAAAAACTATCAACACTTATCCACCTATTTCTTACAAGACTTCTATGATGAATTCAAGGAGATATGGAAAAATATTTTCATCACCAGAGAAGAATTTTCTTAACCGGCCAGAATTTGTATATTTTTCATATAATGAGAAGATTGCTAAAATATACCAGTTCTTAACACCACGTAATTTAAAAATGAAAACTCGTTCTACTTATGCTACAGAACCAATTGATTTTCAGATACCAACTTTAGATTCTGCTAAATCATCTATAACCACATTTGACAAAGAAAGCGATACTTCTCCACCTCTAAGAACATCTACTGAATCTACAGTTGTTTCTTCTATAACCGCTTCTATAAAATGCCAAATTTTTTCAAAAATTGCAAAAGGAAGAAATGCTCTTATTCCTCCTAAGCTTCCAGCGTCAAATAATATAAATAAAAAAACATCTTTAGCTAGCAACACAAAACTAAATAAAGGAAATCTAGGAACTGTTAGTAAACTTGTTGAACTTTTTGAGGGTCTTACATGGAATGAAGAAAAAAAGAGATCTAAACCAGTATAATCAATTCTTAATAATATCATTCATAACTTTATATAAAAATTGAGTTTCAAACATTAAACAGGAGGTTATTTATAGCGTCTGTAGCAAACCATTTAGTCATGGTATATGAATTCATCCATTTTTATGATACTGATAAATATTGATTTAGTAAAAAGAAACAATGAATAGTTTATATATTGACAATTCATACGCTCTGCTTAAATTTCATGATTAGAGAATAACGTTGTGTTCATATTCTAAATAACTTTCTGGACTTGAGCTTTTTATTAGTTTACTGGTTTGTTTAACATTCTTTAGGAAATATACAAATGAGTCATGTCAAATAACTCGGCTGTTAAAGTCTTTTTTAAACTTTAACAAGCATAACATATTTATTATATATTAATTATTTTATTTATCAAGTTCGGATTTCAATTAAATTCATTTGAATCTTCCTATATTATGGTTTTTTATCTTTATTTTTTGCCTGGTTATTTCTTTGTTGGGTTAATCTCTAATTTCACGATTAATGGTCAATAAAGCGTAGACTATATTTTTAAAAAGTCTCGATTACCTCTTGATTTAAGCACTTCATGACTTTTCTTTTCAAATCATTACATTTTCCAAAGAAATGGCCAATAAAATTGGATTCATGACATTTTTTTAATTCTTTCATAAGTTCATGGCAATCTACAGAAATATTTATATTTAAACTTTATAAAAATAGATAAAATACCAGGATGCTTATGAGCTGATAGAGGTGGATGCATTGTTTTTAAAAAAATAGTTAATCGGCGCCTAAAATATACTTTATCAGTCAAATCTTGACTATTTTCTATTGATTAAGAGATAATAAGAAAATTATTTCGAAAAATGTCTATAATCCACTTTTTAGGCAAAAAGCGACTTATCTGTTTAAATATTTTCTTAATAAAACAATATCGTCTTAATATTCAACGTTTATTTACAAAAGATGCTTTAGAGAGAAGAATTTTCTCTGGAATTCAACCTACAGGTGTTCCTCATATAGGAAATTATCTAGGTGCATTAAAACAATGGGTCGATATTCAGAATAGTGCAGAACCATCCACTATTTTGCTATTTTGTATTGCAGATCTGCATGCTATTACTATGTTAAAGAAATCAGTTGAATTAAAAAAATATAAAAGAGAAATGTTTGCTTCTTTAGAAGCAATAGGAATTAATATGGAAAGATCTATTGTGTATGAGCAATCATCAGTAATTTATCTTTTTGTTTGGTTTAAATTAACCATATAAAAAAGGTTTCTTATCATTCTGAATTGGCTTGGATACTTAATTGTGTACTTCCTGTTTCGCATCTTCAGCGTATAACTCAGTGGAAGGTATAATTTAACATATATTTTAAATAATGTTATCATTGATTATAATAGGCAAAGTCTTTGCTTAAAAATAAAGATTCTATATTAAATCTAGGACTTTTTGCTTATCCAGTTCTTCAAGCTGCAGATATTCTTTTGTATAAGTAAATTGAAACAATTAAATGGAAAGACATTCATTCTTTTAGAACAACAGAAGTACCGGTAGGGGAAGACCAAATTCAACATTTAGAACTTGCTTGTACAATAAGTCGGCTTTTTAATAACGCTTTTTCAAAAAGTATATTTATACCTCCAAAGGCTACTTTAAGTATATATTGTTGTGTATGTTTTGGTGATTTAAATGTTATTTTAGCACCTTCAAAAAGAATTATGTCTTTGAGAAATCCTTATAAAAAAATGTCTAAGTCAGATCCAGATTTAAATTCGAGAATCTTAATAACAGATCCCTTGGATGTCATTGAATTTAAAATTTCTCAAGCTACAACAGATTCGTATTATGGGATCACATACGATCCAGATAAACGCCCAGGCATTGCTAATCTTCTTCGAATTATATCTTCTTTAAGTGATCCAAGCTTAGATCCTATTGAAATTGTGAAGGACAATGCAAATATTAGTCATAAGGCGTTTAAAAACTTAGTTGTGAGATCTATTGATACATTTTTTTCTCCAATACGTGAACGCTATCAATCTATTATGGCTAGAGACATTCTTTCATATATTGAACAAAATAAAATAGGAGCACAAAGGGCACAAAAGTTGGCATTACATACTATGGATCAAGTAAAAATGTATACAGGTCTTTCATAATAAAATAATTAGGTTTTAATCAGTTTTTTTAATCAAAACATTTTGGAATTACGTTAAAGCAATTTATGGTTCTTCATAATGATAAATGGAAGAAAAAAGCTAATAAAAAACATCATAACAAGAAAAAAAAGGCTCCAGGTTTAGATTTAAAAGGATCTTTGACAAGAAAAACAAATATTTCTTCTGAGGACGATAATCATGATTCTCATGAATTACCATCCAATAGTTGGAAATATGAAGGTAAGTATTTCCTTTTTTTTTAGGTAAATAATTTTGTAGAAACAATTATTTCTGATGAAGATACATGGGTTGATTATACAAAAGTTTTTGCAAAAGAGTTTACGTTGCCTGAGCCTGACATTATTTCAAATGATGAACTACTGGAAAATCGATTTGTAAAAGGAAAATTGATATATGAAGATCCAGAAAATGCTTACCATTTGCGTCGCCAAGCAGAGAATGAAGCTTCTTTAAAAGAAATAAAAAAATTATATAATTCCAGAGTTAAAGTGCGTACAGTCAAAGGACTTTATTTAGATACAGAGAAACAAGAAACTAGCATTGAAGATATTGATGAGCTTCTGAGAAAAACGGAGTTTGTTGGTTCGATTATCTTGTTTCAATTTTTTTAGTCTAATTATTTTAAGAACAAATAGATGATAACATTACTCAACAAAAATCTATACAGATGAATACAATAATTAAAGATAAAGAACTAGAAAATTTCTTGGATAAGTTGTTAAATTAAAATGATAAATGTAATTATATTTTTATAAAAAAAATATATAGCTCATAAAATTTTATCAAAAATTTGAACCATCTTAAATCTTAGATCTATTTTAATAATTATATAATTGCAAAAATTAGCCTCGAATAAATATATCTATTTTGAAAAATGCGTAATTTTCGAATATAGAATAGTTCCTGTTATAAATTACACATTTTGGTTGCTATATACATTGCCTTAGTTTAAGAATTTCGAAATATATTTTTTGAATTATCAAGTAAATATTGTATACCGACATTTTTAACTTGAATATCTACAATATCTCGCGTACCTTTTTCATCTCTTAGCAAAGTAGGAGAAAAAACTACTGCGAGATTTTTTGAAGGCATCTAATAAACAGTAAGATATTTTCTTCAGTATTAAGGACCAACCAAATTTTTATCTGAATGCTCAATTATTCTATTAAAATTAGAAATATTAGAAAATATAAAAATTATTTACCTGCAGAGATGCAATATCAAAAATTCTAAACAGTCATAGTGTGCTTTAGGAAGAATATTTAAAATATTTCTTATTGATACTAATTTTTCCTTGGAAGCTTTATTAGAAGCTAAAAATATTAGATATATAATATCTTATAACAATTGCATCATTTTACCAATAATATCTAAAAATGGTATATAGATTTCGTAAGTAATAAGAGGATTCGGAAGTTTACGAAAATATTGTTTCAATACGCTAGTCACAACACTGATATCTTCAAATATGGATTGAGATAAATTATCAACGTCATTATTATTAAATGCATCAATGAGTATACGCATTTGTGATGCACTTCCGGATTTACGATAGATACCTTCAAAAAATATTCCTGTTAAATATGAATGATACTAAATAATAGAACCTCAAAAATATTACCTCTTTTTTCTACTTCATCAATGCATTTTGTTACAATAAATGGAATGTCTCTATTTTCTGCTTGAACTTGTTTTGTTAAATCATTACCAAAAAGGGTTGGAACTATAATATTTTTATTACAAATGTGAGATAAACTATCAGGACATACCATGTAAATTCATAGAACTTGATATATATAGTGAAACATTTTCATGATATGGTAAATATTCTATATTTCTATTACAACTAGTAGTAATATCACCGATACATTTAATATGGCAAGGTAACCCGCATCCTAGTAATATTAAAATTATGGATATTATTATTCAAACTTTATACCTAAACATCGCATTTCATTACCCCAAAGTTTATTTCCACAATAATCACATCTAGTAATTCGAAGAAATGTATATGTAGAAAATGTATGCCTTAAATCATTAGATAATGATTTTTTTAATGAAAGATTAGCCAAATTGGTTGAAAGATTAACATCTTTGCATTCATTATGCGTATCACTTTCAGATGATCGAATTTTATTAAACCCTTTAACAATATTTTTAGCTAACGAGCTGTTTTTTTTCCATGAAGATATTTTGGATCGTAAGATGCTGAAATCATTTTTATCATGTGCCTTTGAAAATGAATTATCATCGCTGGACTCTGTATATTCTAATTTGGTTTTCTCGCTAATTGGAGTAGAAACGCTTTCTGTAGATGAAATTAAATCAAAATTATCATTGTTCGATTTCGACATAAACGTAATTATTGGAGGTAATGGTTTTGCCTTTTGATTGTCAAACGCAATATTTTCTTCTGGAGAAATATATGTGGAATTTTTATGAGCCCGAAATTGCTCTTGAATTTTTTGTGTAAGTTTATCATTTAAATCGTTTAATTCTGATTTCTTAAAATTTAATTGACGAATTTCCTGAGTTATCTGATTTTTTATACTCAAGAGCTCTGTATTTTTTTTATATAAAGCATTTCTCTGTAAAATAAGTGTTTCTATATCCGATTGAAATTTACTTTTAAGATTTGTTAACGATTTCAAGAATTTAGAAATAATAGAACCATTAAAAATATCGTCTCTAGATAAGACTCTTATTACAATTAGCTTCAAAATGTTCTTTTAAGCAATTTTATACCTGTCTTGATTAATTAATTGTTCGTTTTCAAAAATTCTTAATTCTCGAAGAGTAATCTCACATTTTGCATCAAGCTCTGCAAGTAATGCTTTTTTTTTTAATATATCTCTATCTAACATAATAGATTCGTTATTCATCTAAAAAAAACATAAATTAAATATCAAAACATTAAAATACATACGAGCTTCAGTTCTGATTCTTTTGATTGAGATAAATTTATAGTTTCCTGAGAGCCATCTTCATAATTATCTAGAGTTTCATTCAAATTATTTAAATCTATATATGGAGGTAGCTGTTGAAATCCATGAGCTCGAGATCTCGAGAAAATATTATATTTTGATGTCTTTTTTTTAGATTCACTAGCACTTCTTCTATGGCGTATAGCATTTAATATTCTTGAATATGATTGATTAAAATGATTTTTTTGTATATTTTGATCTTTAACAAAATTGTTTTGGTAATCATAAGTATTTTTTTGAAATTGATGAGATTTTGAATAGCTTGTATTCGAATCCTTTGAAGATGTATTAGAAATCTTGAAAGTTAATGGATTGATATTGGTTTCCTCCAATACAGAATGTTTGATAAAAGATTTTGATGATTCTAAATTGCTGCTAAATGGAGATGTTGATGTTACATTAGAATGATCCGATGGAGTTTCAGAATGATTACTATAATTACGATTTTGTTTAGGTGAAGCAGCAAATTCTAAATTTCTTAGTTTGTTTTTATTACATGATTCAAAGCTGAAATCTTCAAATTTATTTGTTTCATTTGTAGTAGATGAAGAATTAGAATTGATGTTTTGTGTCTGTATTCTAAGATCGAGGTCATGTAGAAAATCTGATTTAAAAGAAAAGTCGGAAGGTATATCTTGTTTAGAATCAGATTGTGTATTTTGGAAAGCGTTTCCTATGGGAACAGAATAATGATTTCTACTATTTTCCATTAATGAGATGCTAGAAATACTATTCTTTTTTTGATGAATTAGTCCTTGATCTTCGATATCCTCTTTAAGATTAATATTTTTATCATATTTCTTTGTTTTAGAAGATTCCTTTAATATTCCTTTGACATGCTCTTCATCAGAATGTTTCACAATCTCCTGAACACTTTTTGTTTTTAATGAATCTTGAAAATCCGATAATTCTATAGAATCTTTATGATTTGATAGTGAAAGAGAAGTGTCAGAAGAAATTGTAGCAGTATTATTTTCAATCTCACCTGCTTTTGGGATATTTCTGGTTTCTAAATTCATGCTAGTTTGAGGAATATCTAAAAAAAAATCTAAAGGCGCAAAAGGTGGCCAAATAAATGAATGCCTTTTTGAATTCCCTTTAGAATTCCGCTCTTCCTCATTGTTGAATTTAGAAAAAGTTTTATTGAAATTTATAAGTTCTGTTTGTTCTAAGAAAATCATAAGAAATTTATAAATATATTTAAAACAAAACAATTACCTATATTAAGAAAAAGATCTATATATGGTTTTTCTTCTTGCTTATCATTAACAGTAACTTCAGAAACCTAGAATATATTATTAAAATAAAAATTATTTTAAAAAAAAATTACCATAGATGCTTGCGAATTAAGCCGGCTCAGCGTAGAAGTGCTAGGAATAGAAGGAAGAGATTTATTGAAAGATAGCGAAGGAACAGATAATTCTATATCTCTTTCATTTTTTTTATTTTGCGCAACCTTATTATTATAACAAGAAATACAATAAATTGTCTGATTGGTTTTTGCGAATACGAATTCCTCAATCTTTTTCCCGCACGCATTACATTGAAAATATTCATAATGATAGCTTTCACTTTCTAGATCCATATAAACATAAAATACTGTATTTTAATGATACTAAACCTGTTCTAACTGTAAAATCGTCGTTATGCTTTCCACGTATAGAGCTACAAGAACATTTTTCACAGATTGGATTCTTATTATATAGGAAAAAAAGATTTGAATTATGATTTACTTGTGCATTACATCTCATACAACGAAAACTAAAGATATGAATATTTCAGCAAATACTCGACATCTTACCAGTTAACATGCCAAATATACCCTCCGAATGCTACGACTGAGCCTTCTTCAATTATCTAGCATAATTAAGGCTATTTTTATAAATTCCAGCACATTATATACCAAATTACAGCCATTACAACTAGGATCTAAAATTTTAGAATCTTGATCAGCTGATTCATAACTGGAAACATCTATGAAATCTTGTTCTAGAGAAACCATATTCTATTATAAAGTTTTATTGTAAAGTTCTACTACTTCCGCCTTATATTAATAGCGTCATATATAACTTAATATTTCCCGTATATTTCTATGAAGGCTCTCCGGGGCGTATTAAATTAACCTAACTCGCGTCAATCCGCGTTTTTATTCTTATAAGTGAATTAATTTAGTGGTTTTTTTTTAATTTTTTTACCTCAGTTTTATAAGTTGTTTAAATATATATATAAAGAAACCGAATTTTTTATATAATCCGAAGTCCAATAAAAATTAAAGATATATCATCAAGTTGAAAGAAATATTAGGGTTTCGTATGGCATTCTTGCTTAATATTTAAAGATTACAATATAAATAATAGTAAAAAATTAAGATATAAATGTTTCTATATTGTTAAATATAAATAGTTATGATATGTCTTTTCATATTTTTTTTAATTAATAGATTTTGAAAAGAGATGTATGTCCCTAAAAAATAATCTATTAACATTATAAATATTAGAATATTTATTATTTTTTATGTGGATTTAAAAATTAAAACCAAAATGTTATATATAATCCGACATTAAAATTCCCAAAACTTCCCTGTTGATGCAGGAACAGGTGGAAAAAGCATAGAATTGAAATGCGAAAATGAATCATATGCTTTAAAACGTGATACATTTCTCGCGTCTTCTTTAAAACTTAGATGCAATGGAATGCTATGTTGAATGAAATATCCAAATATTACATTAATAGCTAAATCAAGATATGACAATTGGCCTTTAGGAAATGACAACCGAAACACATGGTACCTGACATTCGGATATGTATTTGTATTTACATTGTTAGGAAAAGATGTAACCTCAATGCAATACTTCTTGCGAATATATTCTACCACACAAAATTTGTATTCTCTAGATTCGATTATGTTATCCAAAGCTTTACTAGATACTATACGAAATTTATATTCATCGATAATACTTTTCTAATAATAATTAGCATATTTACAAGTACGATAACAAGGTATTTGCCATAATCATGTCAATAGCTCTAGGAACTTGAGCTTCTGATCCAATAACAGTAATATAATTTTTATTAAGCTCATTGTTTGGGAAACGTATTATACAATTTGTACTCTGTTCGACGTTCTGAATAATTTTGTTATTTCTATTTTTGAGCATCTTATAATAAATGTAAGGAACGTAAATGTTCTCGGAAATATAATCTTTGTCCTATCTTATATTAGCATCGTTCAAAGCAATTAAATATGGCTTGCCTTATAATTTACCATATTCATCAGAGTCTCTTTGAGCTCAATAAGGTTCGCTGCGTTTTTTGCTGGGCATCTAACCAAAACATTGTCATCTGGATAATTTTGATGTCCTGGAGCCATAAGCGCACTGGTATTCGAAAATTTAACGAAAACGCCATATTGTCGCATAACAGATTGAATAGTGTTACCACGAATACCAATCATTCGTCTATGATATTCTTCAGGAATATAAAACGTAATCTCCCTAGGGAATTCATCTTCAAGCATACTAAGACAATGCATTGCTTGCTCAAGATTTTCCGCGATGATATCAATATAAAAGCTCCTATCAGAAAAAGTATGAAATTCTACAATGACACCAACATTCTTTCGGATAGCATTAATCTTCCCTTCTTTTTTACCCTGAATGAATTCATGATACTTGCTAGAAAATTCCACCGTAAAACGTATTTGTTGTGGTCGGTTCTAATATTGTATATTAATTGTTATACATATGATATTGTGTAAAGGCCTACTTGCACATTGGGGATTTTTGAAATGCTTCTAACGACTTTTTTAATTTCGTCCTTTATGCCTGCAATTTCGAAACAACCATGTTTATATGTTATTTCTACCGGATGATTTTTAGTAATTTCCAAAAGTATTTTTTGAATTTCCAAATCAGTAAATAATGATTCGTAGTTTTGCTGATTAGAATGGGGAAATATCCAATAAGTAGCATTATAATAATCAGACAACTATAGTTTATTTAAAAACAGCCATATCACCAAAAAAACTAACCAAACTAATAAACGAGTCAATCGTATTGTCAATAAGATGATCGTGAGTAGAAAAAACATCTATTTCGATATTTTGTGACCCAAGCATTGGGAATTTAATATAAGAAACTAATATCATGAATATACTATAAAACACTCATTAAGAAGCGTAACCATTATTATCCATGATATTCTTTATATCATCCAATTTTTTGATAAGCAACCAATCTTTTTTAGATGCCACGATAACAATTGTTTTTGATATAAGAGTAAAAGATTGATACTAAAAACTCAATAAGTCTGAAAATAAATAAATCAATAAATGTACCGCTGCGTATATTCTTTTTTCCGCGTTAATGATATTTTCCCTTTGTCCTGTGATATAAATCTCATCGGACACAAGTGGAGGGAGATGTCGTCTAATACTCAAGACGTTTGCAAATGGCATAGGCATATAGATATTCGTATGTGTTTCTTCCATAATATCCTCAAGATTGGAACGCTTTCGTCCACAGATTAATGGATGAAATCGAGGATCGATTTCAAGTTTTTTTACTTGCATCCCCATCTTAAAGCAAATCAATACAAAACGCTTAACCTACTTCGTTATATACACACCAACATATCTAAATGGACGAATATTTTAACTAACGCATATTCTAATGATGCCACATCTCCCGAAACTAATATAGAAAGTGTTAAATCATCGGGCAGCATAACTTTCTTATAAACCGGAAGTGTTATTGAAGTCCCTCCTAGGTTAGTTTCTATTTTAGACGAAGTCGACGTATGAAATGATAATAATGATACGTCTGATTTTAAAATATAAATGCTTGTTCCAGTATCTAAAGCAATTTCGTCAAGTTTTGTGAATAACTGAGGACCTATAACGCCTTCTTCATTCAATAAAAGGTATCTCGAGACATCAATACAAGCTTGACGCTGAGATAAACATGTTAATGAAGTTTATTTAAAAAAAGGCATTATTCCACCTGAGGCAAACATTCTGAAAATATTTTTTCTCTGATCTCAGCAACATGATTACTCTCACCTGAAAGAAAAATCTGCACGAATGCTGCATTTTCTTCATCCAGGATAGACAGAGGTGGTAACGACTGAACCGCGTGGACCGCATCTAACGTACCAGACGCCTCTCGACAGTGCTGCGCCATACGAAGAACATATGGATCATGGCTATGACAGCTAGTATCTGGCGAAAGACCTGCAGCAGGATAAAGATTAAGAGAATGCCGCGAAAAAGAATAATAGCACATCTCTAGATTAGGAGTTGCTGGAAATGAAGGCGGTAAAGCAAAAGCCATATGAATCTTGTGCGGTACATGTCTGACACCCTCTGTCATCCTCTCAGGCTAAGAGTTGTGCTGTTGTGATCCAGAGAAATCTTTGCAAAAAAATTATGGTAAATCTCGATGCATAGAGAAGCCGCGCACACTGGACGGTCCGAAAAGACTATCGGGAAAATTCGAAAAATGTTAGATAAATATTAAGTTATGAATATGTTGACTATTTTTGCTTGTCTTTCTTATATGTCTTTTAATAGAACTGCTCGTGGTGCAGCTTTAAAAGATTAATATGAATATCTATGAATTTATGTATAAATTGAAAAAGAATTGGTGCAGTTCCAATTGAATCAACTAACACGGTTCCAATGAGTTGATTCGTTGTTCATATCGCTTATAGAGCCCTTTGTATTTAGACTAGATTGTTGAGTATGTAGATATGATTCGTAGGGTAGTATCGTTTCATATTGTTCCCTAAAATTCAAAGGATGAGATATAGAATGATCCATAGATAAATCATAGTTTCGTAGATTTTCCCATTCATAAGTGCTTCGAGAAGGCTGATAAAAATGGCCAGAGTCGTAAGAAAAGGCCATTGAATCATCATATCGAGGTAAAGGATGCTGTGCATAAGGATGAGGTGGATATGCCGGTGCGAAATGCCTATCATGAGTGTATCTGTGCATAGATGGAGACTGAGGAAATGGTGAAGCATGCGGAAATCGAGCTAAATGTGGTGGATAAAGATGAGTCATTCGTGGTGATAAAGATGGCCTCATTGGCGGAAATTCCGACATATAGTATGGATCATAGTCATATGGACCTGTATAGGGATTATGTGGTCCAATTGGTGGTGGAGGATGTGTTGAAAAATATGCTCTATCCGGATAATATGTGAATGGATCATCTCTTGGTAGATAATGGCTTAAATAATTTTGTGGACCATGCCATGTAGGTGTAGATCGTCTTTGATAATATGGATAAAAATCGCGTTTCCAATGCATTAGCCTTGGAGAGGTTACTTGTTTGTAAGATTCATAAGGATGTTGTTTAGTTGAGTTGGATATATCATCTCGTTCTCTATAGTCATTTATCCTTTTATTTTCCTTCAGATTTTTCTTTTCATCTTCAATTTTCGAATCTTCCTTAGTTGCATGAGAATAATGTAATTTTGATTCTGAAACGGATTTGGTTTCTGTTAATTTTTCTGATTCATTAATATTTTCTGCCGCTTTAGGGGATGATTGAGGGAATAAATGAAGACGAGAAGTCGGCGATCGTGGTTTATATTCAAAGGAAGATGATCTTGAAGTGTTTTGTATGTTTGACTCATATGTTTGAAATTCATGACATGTTAATTTAGATTCTAAAGATAAACTGGGAGATTTGATAGACGAGTTACTCGATATAGCTATAAATAATCAGTATTTATAGATATTTTCATATTAATTACGTTTATTATTGTGCGTACTTTCTTTTACATTTTGTGTTATTGTAGGCATTGTAGATTTTTCCATATTTTCTTCATAAATATGACTAGAGACTCTTAATCCTGGAATAGCCATAGAAGATGAAGAAAAATCGATGACTTGTTCACTATTTTCATTGCATTTTTCATCATATTTTGATTCTTCGTTATGGTAAGAAGAAGACTTAGATGCCGATAATTCCTGAGAACGTTTAAGGTCGGGAGATGAACCTTTCTGAGTGTCTGAACAGGACATAATTGTATCGCAACTAGATGTTTGTTTGTTTTGTTTTATCTCCTCCCATGATTTTATATTTTTTTTATAATGAACTTGACTTGGAAATGTTTTTTGTTCAATATGCTTTTTAGAAGGTTCCTGGTCCATTAATAGCTTAGCATCTGCTTTCCTCTTCTCGATCCTTGCGCGAAGTATTCGCTCAAGTCTACTTTTATCATCTTCTAGAGAAATTTGTGAAGGACCTGGTAGTTGCTTATGCTTTAAAAATGTCTTTGATAAGGCTTGAGGATATCTCTGAGGCCCTAATGGCTTTTGTTTTAAAGGAGGCTTAATCTTCATATTTGAATTAAAAAACTCCATCCTAGATGACTGCATGGTTGCTTGGATATTCATAAATATTTCATCCCGAATTTTAAAAAGTTTCTTATATTCTTCCTTTTCATCAAAACCCTTTGTTTCATGTTCCATTATGAAGCTTATTTCTAAAGATTTTGGCTATTTTTATTAGTTTTGTCATTTTCTATGACGTTGAAAGCATCGAAAAATATAATATAGTAGAATAATGTTATATTTTACAAATATGTAGTTGTACAGAAATAAAAAGAAATGCTGTCAAATAAACTTAAATCAAAATGACTATAAATATCTGATTAATGTGTAGATTCCTAAAAACATGTATTAAATGAAAGATCGCACTTTTCCAAAAAGTTTATAATATATAATTAGTTATGTTTAATTGTCCTTTTTTTATTGGAAGCCCAATCAGTAAAAGCAGATACATAATGCCCTGCTTTATTTTGCATATCTTCGAAATGAGATGCTATAAATGGTAAGTTATCTATTTTAAAATTAATTATCTTACATAATTCGGAACCAATTAAGGAAACAGATGTAATATATTGATGATGATTTTCTTGATAGCGTTTCCATCGTTCTTCTCTATATGATTCCATTTGATCTAATAGGGATCCTATTACCTGAGATATTTTTTGACTTCCATTACTCAAACTTCTATTTATTGTTTCTTTAGCTACCGCCGCTCTTTCATTAAATTTTAATTCTTGTACTTGTCTTTTAGAATTTATCAGCGTTATTATTTAATATGAATATTGATAGGTACTTTGAAATTTTATGTTGTACATCTAATGAAGTCCTAGGATAAATAACAGGATGCCTAGGGTCAATTATATCAAACAGTTCATCATCTGTGTATTTATTCCATATCCGATAATTTTCAGTAAATTTCCATTGTTCAATCCAAGATTGGCCAAATTCTCGAATTATATTTTCATCTTATAAAATTAATATAAAATAGTGAATTATATATACGTACATGTGTCTAATGATGTAATATTAAAATTTGGTGAATTTTTAATTTTAGTTAAATAATTATCGTATTTTACAGTAGAAGCAAGAGCTAAAAAGTACTCCTCAAATTGCGCTCGTAAATGTTCTTCGCTACTCAAAAAGCCCATTGTTTTAGGTCTACTCGTATCTGATTCATCCCAAGAATCTATTACAGACATAATAATATTATTAATCCATTTTCTATCCGAAAAACTTAATGACAATGCATTCTTTAATAAGGGCTGAAGGATGTCCACTTCTCCTGTATCAATATTAACAACAAGATCGGCGTATTTCTTTTTCATTTGTAAAAACAAACTATTTGTACTCCCAATGATATATGATTTTGTAGTTTTATTGTCAAGCATTTTTATTTGTTGAAGAGGCGTATAAGGACCAAAAAAAGAACCTTTAGCAAAAATTTGAAACGGCATACCCATATATGAAAGTAATGACTTATGATTACTTGTAGATAAAGATGTAGGTTTTCTCAACTGGTTTTCAACAGTATTTAATAATGGATCGCTTGCATCCTGTAGATTTTCCAATAATTCAGGAATAAGTGACAAGAGAGAGTATTGTATCATACAAAGTGTTTCTGAACGTGTGCCGTAAAAAAGTATCCTTTTCTCTAGAAGCATAGCCTTTAATATTACAAGAGTTTTCCAACGAAATTGATATAAAAGTTCCCGAAGAGGTATACCAAGATAAATATCGTAACCATTGATTTCATCATGGGATATTTGTACAAGACTATTATATAAATGTATAAGAATGTTTCTGTCTTCAAAATTACGCTGAGAAAAATACGCCTGTGTTACTGCTCTTAATTTTTCCTTAATATGTCCAAAAACGGGTTTTGATACAAGTACAACGATAGATTTTTGTATGGTCGAACGGGTCACATCGACAGGCTTATTAATAAGCTCAGAAGAAAGCAACTGTCTTGTGCATGATATCCCATAAATTGTTAATAGACCGGGATTATTCTTATTAGTCGATACATTTTTTTGGTCATTTTTAATGCAAAAATATGAAAAATCTTCTTCGTTCTTAAAATAATAATTAGTAGACGTAGATAAGCCTTATAAATGATTTAAATATCTATACCAGATGTACGCCATCAGGAAGTGCCATAAATGGAAGAAGAGACCATGTTGATGGGGTTTCTTGTAACTCAGGATAACAATATTCTATTTCTGGTCCTCTTGCATGATGACTAGATTAATCAGTTATTTACATTTAAAATATATGTATAATATGACTTACAATCCCACACAAATTATATGAAGTACTGATTGCTTTTCTTTCGAAGGACTATTCATTGTTATTTTATAATCCTTCATGCCTTTTAAATCTGCGGAGGTTATCGAATGAAATATGTCGAAAAAAGATTCTTAAAATTTATACATAAATTATAAATAAACATGGAACTATAGTTTTATGGCTTTGTTTGTGATTATAAAGAAGTATGTATGATGTTTTTTGTATCAAATTGATATCCGTCAAATAAAAAATATATATTATCTATGCAATGTAAAAGATAATAATACAAGAGTTATTGTGATAAATATGAGTTATGAAATATGCCTCTTTTATATTTAATTGAAAATAAAGTTTTATTAATATATATATTTTTAATTTACATATTTTTTAACAATGCATAAATTTTTTAGAAAATGATGAGAATGCATTAAATAATTCAATTATTTAATTATAATACTTTTTTTCCGCATTCTATTATTTTCTGGGAATATGTTTCTTGTATATACATTAAAGATATTTTATATTCAAAGTTGTATATTAGAATAATTTTTTAAAAAGACCTTTCAAACGCTGTTTTATTAAATAGATAAACAATCATATAAGGAATTAGGTTATAGTAGATTATAGATATAGTTGTAAAAATATGATCAGACTTTTTTTTAAATTATTTAGAATGATTTTTGAATCATCGCTAAATAAAATTATGGGTTATATTTTAAGTATGAAATGGTATAAAAATGAATGAAATTTGTTTATATTTTATACTGAAAACGTTCTGGAAATTTAATTTTCATGTTAAATGTAGTTTAGATTGTTTTTTATAATATTTTCAAATAATTTTTCCTAAGTATTCTAATTTTTATGAATCATTGATAAATTTGTATTTAAGAATTGAAGCTATATATTTTTACAGATTACATTTAATATGATTTATAGAACATATGTTTGTTAAAAAAGATGTTTATTTGATATATTTAATATTTTTTGTCTATCCAAATATCTTGCCCAGTTTATACTATATAAACCACTCGATAGATAATCTATTTTTTAATAAGATCTATTAATACACATTAATATTATATGAAAAGATTTTGATCCTAATTAACCCCATCTTAATATATGCATATTAAATATGAATATTTTGATGATTTTTTTTGATTTTATTTCACATCATTTTAAAATTGAAAAACTAATAGATCGAGGACTATTAAAATTCAAGACCCTTAAAAAATTCTTAAAAACTGCCATGTCATCAACAAATTTTCAATCAGAATTAGGAGAGAATGAAAATATAATAACAGTTCGTCACAGGAGAACACATACAGGTTAGTCTATATTATAAATAGGAGTAGAAGTTTTAATTATTTAGGACTTGGTAGAGAGCAGATTAAATTTCTTCAAGAGCAAATCCCTGAAAGCCAAAGAAAGGCTTGGGAAGCGTGTATTGAGAGAGATCTGAATACAAAGGATGCATTTGAAAGAGATTTTGTTCGCTATGTAGAAACAACCCTTGCTAGGTCATTTTATTCATATTTTTTTATATTGGTTGATAATATCTAGGTCAATGTACAATTGTGATGATGCGTAATAATTGATTCTGGCATTAACCAATGGAATACTTAATTTTATAGGGCAGCGTACCGAGCAACAGCATATTCTGTTCGAGATAGACTTATTACACGGTGGAATAAAACGCAACAAACATTAACACTAGAAAGTATTTTTTTAATAAATTTTAAATTTTATGATTTAATTTGAATAGATCCTAAACGGGTTTATTGTATTTAAAATAATTTGTGTTTTTTTTGCTATTCTTAAATTACTATAGACTTGAGCATAGAATTTCTTATGGGGAGAACTTTAGATAATTCTATGATTAATCTTGGGATAAAAGACATGATAAGAGGTTTTTATGCTCGTATAATGTTTATTTTAGTTTAATTTTTGAAAGAGGGAATTAGCGAGCTCGGATTTAATATCGAGGACATTATTGATGCAGAAACAGACGCTGCCCTTGGAAATGGTGGTCTTGGTATGAAATATATTTATTAAATATATATTGATATATATTAATTTTTTATTGATAGGAAGATTAGCTGCTTGTTTCTTAGACTCATTAAGTTCCTTAAATTTACCAGCATGGGGTTATGGTAATGTTCTACTTTATCTTAAATGGCTAATAATCTAACAATCTAAGGTCTTAGATATCAATATGGTTTGAATTGATATTTATATATCTTTTTAATTAGATTAGGAATTTTTAAACAACAAATTGTCGATGGACATCAGATTGAACAACCTGATTATTGGCTTCAATTTGACAATCCATGGGAAATGCTTAGACATGATGTTAGGATCCCTGTTAGATTTTATGGTTATGTTAGAAAATACATGTGATCTTATTTTTTATCTTAATTTTTTTCTTATAAGTAATAGAGATGAGGAAGGGAGAACACGATATTCATGGCAAGACGGTGAGCAGGTTTTAGCTGTTGCTTCAGATGTTCCTATTCCCGGTATTTTTTAAAATATTTCTATTATATATTATATTAATTTTAAAGGTTATGGAACAAATAATACAAATAATCTTAGATTATGGTCTAGTAGACCAATGAGTGAATTTGATTTTAGCAAATTTAATGCAGGCGATTATGAAAGTTCAGTTAGAGAACAGCAGGTTTGTAGATAAATATATAAATATATATATGCATGTTAATTTAAAATTACATAGCGTGCTGAAACATTATCGGCTGTTTTATATCCTAATGAAAATGTTTATCAGGGCAAAGAGCTTCGTCTTAAACAACAATATTTCTGGGTCTCTGCAAGTTTGCATGATATTATAAGACGTTTTAAGAAATCCGGAAAACCCTGGTGCAAATTTCCAGAACAAGTGTTTATTCAATTAAATGATACACATCCTGCATTAGCTATTGTTGAACTTCAACGAATTCTTGTCGATTTAGAACTTCTTGAATGGGATCAAGCATGGAGTATTGTTTTAAAGACATTTGGGTTGTTTTTTTTGGATTTTATTAATTTATTAATTTTTCTAGTTATACAAACCACACCGTTCTTCCAGTAAGATGAATTTATTTTAGGAATAATATTTATTATTTAGGAAGCTTCTGAAAAATGGCCTATTCCGATGTTTCAGGCATTACTTCCACGGCATATGCAGATTATTTATGACATAAATTTTTTCTTTTTACAATCAGTTGAAAAAAAATTCCCTAAGGTACTTGTTTTAAATTATATTACTTTATTTCATATAAAATTAGGACCGAGACCTTTTATCACGTGTATCTATTGTTGAAGAATCATGTCCTAAATATATTCGCATGGCTTTTCTTGCCGTTATTGGGTCATCCAAAGTCAATGGTGTAGCAAAATTGCATAGCAGTCTTATAAAAACAAGTATTGATAAAAATAACAAATAAAACAAGACTAATTATAATTAAGCTATTTTCAAGGATTTTGTTAAAATATTTGGTCCCGATAAATTTGTTAATATTACAAATGGAGTTACTCCACGTCGATGGTTACATCAGGCTAACCCTAGTTTGTCTAATTTAATTTCAAAAAAGCTTGGGGGATATGATTTTTTAACTAATTTGTCTAAACTTAAAGAATTAGAAAAATATGCGTGCGATAAGGAATTTCAAAAAGAAGTTTGTTATAAATAATAATTATTTAATTATTAACGACATTCAGTGGAGAGAAGTAAAGCTTTTTAATAAACTTAGATTAGCAAAATATATTGAAAAAACTAAAGGATTAAAATTAAATGTAGAATCATTATTTGATATTCAAGTAAAGTATGTTTTTTTATTTTTTTTATATATGCTGATATTTAAGGCGTATTCATGAGGTTAAATGTGTTTTGCTGTTAAGTCATAAATTAACATAGTATAGTACAAAAGGCAAACTTTGAATATTTTCGGTGTAATCCATCGATATTTGAAGTTGAAAGCTATGTCCAAAGAAGAAATTCTGAAACAAGTTCCTAGAGTTTCTATTTTTGGAGGTCAGGGCTTTTGTTTTCTTATTTATAATTGATATTATTTAGGGAAAGCTGCTCCTGGTTATTTTATGGCTAAATGTGTGATAAAATTAATCAATTTCGTTGCAGATGTTGTCAACAATGATGAAGATATAGGGGATATTTTTAAAGTTCATTTTATTGAAGATTATGTTAATATTTCCTTTAAAATTTTTAATCTTAATCTTACAGCTATTTAGAATGTCAGTAAAGCAGAGATTATTATCCCTGCAAGTGATATCTCAGAACATATATCTACTGCTGGAACTGAAGCTAGTGGTACAAGGTAGATTTTATATTCTATTTATCTATATTTAATATTTAATATTTTAGTAATATGAAATTTGCACTAAATGGAGGCCTTATTATTGGAACCGTTGACGGTTCTAGTATGTGCTATTTATATATATCTGCATATGTTTATAAAATTTAGATATTGAAATTACTCGTGAAATTGGAGAAGAAAATATTTTTTTATTTGGAAATTTAACTGAGAATGTGAATAATTTACGCCATAAACATGTTCATGAAAATGTTCCTATGGATCCGGAATTAAGAAAAGTTTGTGATGCCATAGAAAGGTTTTTATTTTTAATAATTATTATAATGATATTTATTATTCATTATAGTGGGACTTTTGGTGAACCAAGTTTATTTGCTCCGCTTATAAATGCATTAACTTATGGACACGATTATTATCTTATAAGCGTATTTTAGCATTTTTTAAATATTCTTAAGCTAATGTTTTTACAGGACGATTTTCAATCATGTAAGATTTTTTTAATTTTATAATGTCTTATTGGATTTTAGATCTTAATGCACACGACCTTATAGATGAAACATATAAAAATAAAGATTTGTGGGTATATAAGACTATTGTTTCGGTTGCGAATATGGGTTTCTTTTCCTCGTAAAATTAATTCATCTAATTTATTTTATTTAACATATTTTTAGTGATCGTACAATTCAAGAATACGCAGAAGGGATATGGAATATTGAAGCATGTCCATTAGATGATTAACTTGTTTTTTATACTAAAAAATATTGAGTTTATCATTTTTTAGCTTATTATTTATTGGATGGTATTGTCAATGCTTAAATTATTAACTAAAAGGAGATTTGCACAATTGATAATTTATATTTAACAGAGTTTATTTATTTTTAATAAACATTTCTATTAAGGCATTTGAAATGATATTTTATTCTAGTCTTAATTATTAAGCCAAAATATATTAGTACTAAACTTTTTTTTAATAACCTTAAGTAACGACGAAGCCTACCTATTATTAAAACGTTTAATGAGACTATGTTAAATTCAACGTCAATATGGCTTGATATTGATGATGACAAGGCAGATCTTGGAGTCTTGGATGAAACACTGAAAAAAACAAATGAAATAACAGACAAGATTTCGACAATCTTTTCTACACTTAATTATCGTCTGGAGAAAGTTGAAAATACACTTAAGCCAATTTATAAGACAACGAAGTCTTTAATTAAGACATCTGAGAGTAAAGAGCTTCTTTTTTTATATATTTTGATATCAAAATAACATTTTTTCTTAGATATTCAAGGAACTATTGTAGCAATAGATAGGACAAGAAAATATTTTAATATTATTCCAGAGGCAGAAGAAATTATTAAGAAAGGGTTTTTAATGCCTTTTTCATTTAATAACTCTTAAACATTGATAGTCCAAATGAAGATTTAACCTTTTTTCTTAATACTTTAAAAAAAGTTAAAAATAGTCTTGTTATTCTTCGTGTATCAAATTTTAGGAGTTCAGAAAAGTCAATAGTTAAATTGGTACACTAAATATCTGTTTTTGTCTTCTAATTATCCATTAGACACAAATTTGGAAGGGAGGATGCTTGCAATTATATGAAATATTTCAAAAAATCTTATTAGATCATTCGGTTCCTATTGAACCATTATATTATACAACTAAAAGTATTTTAAATGTAAACATATTTCCTCTGACTGAAGATAGATTTGGAATTTCCTGTTATTCCGAAGGATCCGCTTTTAAATATTCTGCTTTTATCGTCATTTTTTTACTCTACTGGCTTTCCAGAATCTATAAAGGAAATAGAAAAGATTTATCATGAAATACGAGCAGAATATTTGTCAGAATCTTTAAAACTATTATCAAAAGGTTCTTTAAGTACTGCCCTCAAAAGAGGAAATAATATGTATGAAAGAAATAGCAATGGAATTATTATATATACCCAAGCATTGTTGGGAATGTTTAAGGTATTTATACATTATTTTTTAATCTAGCGTTTCTTATTTTGAAAGTCTGAATCTTTAATTATTCGAGATGTTTTTCCCAAAAATTATCAGAATGTTTTACTGAAATCAATTCATCTTGCTATTGTTACATATTGTGATACGGTACAAAGACTTAATCAACATATTCATCAAAATATGTCTACAGATTTTGCACTTTGTTATGAAATTATTGAAGAAATTTCAAAAATTATGGAATTTATTAATTCATATTCTAACGAAGGGCCAGTAATTGATGAATTAAATAAGATTATGAAAATAATGGAAAATACTGGAATCTATTCCTTGAGTGACATAATTGAAAGGATCCGAAAAAGGGTTTCCTCAATAACTTCAATGCCTACAGATGGTGATGTTTCTGAAATTACAATTGAGGTAATAATTAGCTTATTTTTATATTATCTTCACAAGTATAGTCTATTTCTCGCCTACTATATATAAATGATTACGAAGAAACTGTCATCTATCTAATTATGTCTATGAAAAATGAAGAATGGAATAGCTTTTTGTTTACAGATAATAAAAAAGCATTCGATTCAAATACAGATAAAAAAAATGTTTATAGGAATTTTTTCTCAGAAGTAGTTGATATTTTATATTCTCAGATAGACCAAAAGGCAAGAATTCTTTTAAAGAAAAATTCATATTTATCACTTTTTCTTTTGAACAATTTGTCTTATATTGAAAAAAATATTAAAAATACAAATCTATCAAATGCTATATCTTTAAATATTTTTGAAAAAATAGCAAAAACAAAAAATAAATATATAGACGAATATTTAGAAACGTAAGTTTTTGTTAAATTTGATACGAATAATAATTTGTTTAGATGGAAAGGATGTGCGGAAAACTTGTTAGATGTTACATATGTTAGGGGTGGAATTACAAATCCTGTAAAATTAACACTTGGTTCTAAAGAACGTGATGCTATAAAAGAGAAATTTAAGGTTTTTTTTAAATATAAAAAAGTTGTTTTAATTTTTTTTTAGAATTTTAATAATGAATTTGATGAACTTTTGAAATTAAATAAAATGGCTGTTATTCATGATACAGAGCTTAAATCTACTCTGGTTGGAGAAGTAAAACGCATTGTTGTTCCTCTTTATACACGATTTTATGACAAGTATCTTTTTCCTTTTTTACAATTTATAATTAATTTATTAGATACGTCAATAGTGATTTTTCTAAGCATCAAGAGAAAGTAAGTATATATATATATTACGTGCATTTCTAATTTATTTTCTCTAAAAGTATATTAAGTACGATAAGAATAGTATTGATATTAATCTTACATATCTTTTTAATTGAATATGTAAATTTTATTATTTTTATTTTTGATATAAACTGATAATTATGAAATATAATCTATTAAATAATTTGCCATATAAAAAGAAATACATGTTTGTTTGAAAATCTTTTTGTGATATACCTAATTGTCAATTCTTTTTAATAATTATTTTTTTATTTATATAATTTATAATTTATTTGTCTTAATATATTTTTATACAATCTGTATTATATATATTTATATTTCTTTGTATGATTTTTTAAGCATTTTGTAGGAATTGAAATCTGATAAGATTAGATATAATTTCTTTGATAAAATTTCCTTAAAAATATATTCTTTTAAAAGAATCTTTCATTTAACTTTTTTAATTTCATTTATATAAAACATATCAGCGTAAACAATTAAAGTACAAAAATAAAAGAATTGTTTTTTAACATAAAAGTTTGCATATTTATCATATAACATTTAATATATCTTTATTTTTTAATGTATTTTAAAAATATCTATGATTATATATTTATATTAAAAATAACAACGTTTATATATAAAAAATATATCCTTTAACATTATGTTTTTAATGTTTTTAAAAGATTTATATATATTCAATACTCATACAATTAAATATATACTGAATAAATTTAAAAGTCGTCTATTCATAGATCTTATAGATAACCAACAAAAAAATAAAAATATCTTTAATAATAAATATTATTATACAAGTCCTCACTGATTTGTTAAATATACAGAGGAAGAAATGTATTTTTGCTATTTTTTAATATTATTAATATTTAGTTATTTGTATTTGTAATACCCTTTTTAAGGTTATTAAGAAAATTATTTTCTATTTTCTATTTCTATTTGAGAAGTTTTATCATTGAAAATCCGTTAAACTACCAAGTTCATTTTTGATATCAAATATCTTGTATCTCTAAAAAGATTTCAAAGTATATAACTAGATAAAAATATATATATTTATACATATTTTTAAATTTCACTGTAATTAAAATAGATTTATTAGGTCGAAGATATAGTTATTGCTAATTAATTTATATTTTTATAATGAAATGCATTTGTTTGCAGTATAAATATATTTAATTATAAAGATTTACTAAATTTCTACTTTACCATTCTTTTTAGTTATTTTATCTTAGTTTTAGATAGATAATATAAGAAATTAATAGAAGCTATTATATGTTACTAAAAGACTTTTAATGAATATTCAATTTCTTAGTCTTATTGATCAAATGTAATATATTTTGAAAAAAACTTAGAAAAATGAACATTTATACAAAATAAATATGAATGTTTAACATTTTTATTCTTAATTACGCTTAAATAATTTTCTTAATTTTTACATATTTTTAAAGATTATCTCTAATCTTAAGACGACAAATGTTTAAAACTCGGTCTTTTCTTATCTCTGCCCTTTGTTCCCGCAGGTTTTCTTCTATTACTTATAATGTAAGATTAACGCATAAAATAAAGCTTGATCTTTGCTTTTTTATTATGAATTTATCTAACTTTTAGACTTCTAAAGTCTCTATTCTTGGTGCCGCAGGTGGTATTGGTCAACCATTATCACTTTTACTAAAAACAAATCCTCTGATCGGGCATTTGGCACTTTATGATATTCGTGGCGCTCCAGGTGTTGCTGCAGATTGCAATCATATCAATACACCTTGCAAAGTTAGAGATTTTTTTTTTTTCATCTTTATCTTAAATAATAGGTTGTTGGATACGGAGAAGAGGATGATGGATTAATTAAGGCCTTGAAGGATACCGATGTTATTCTTATTCCTGCAGGCGTCCCTCGAAAACCTGGTATGACTAGAGATGGTATAAATCACATTCAATATTTGAATATTTGATTAAATGAATCAAGACCTTTTTGTTACAAATGCATCAATAGTCCGGAATTTGGCAAAAGTAACTGCAGATGTTGCTCCTGACGCTCATCTTCTTATTATTTCTAACCCAGTTAACTCTACTGTACCCATTTGTGCCGAAGTATACAAAAAGAAAGGCGTTTATGATCCTAAAAGGTAAATCTTTTTCTATGAAACTATAAGTGTATGAACTGTAAAAGGATTTTTGGCGTAACGACTTTAGATGCTGTTCGTGCATCCCAATTTATTTCGGATTTAAAAGATATAGAACCAAAAGACGAACAGGTTCATATAGTTGGAGGGCATTCGGGTGTTACAATTGTTCCATTATTATCGCAGACTTCGCACAACTTTACAGATGAAGAAATTAAGTTTCTAACGAATCGTATCCAGTATGCAGGAGACGAAGTTGTTAAAGCAAAAAATGGTTCAGGTAGTGCTACATTATCAATGGCATTTGCGTAAGTTTTAATTAAATATCAATTATATTGTTAAGATATAAGTGCATCTCGCTTTACTAATTCACTTTTACGGGCTATGTCTGGAGAAAGAAATATTATTGAACCAACATATGTAGAGTCACCGTTGTTTCAAGACAAAGGTTGTCATTTTTTTAGTACAAATGTTGAGCTTGGGGTATGAAATCTTTTTATAATTTAATTTTTAACAAAAATTAGCCTGAAGGAGTACATAAAATACATCCACTTGGAAATATTTCTTTATATGAAAGAGAATTGCTTGATCTTTGTTTTACCGAACTTCAAAAAAATATTGAAAAAGGGATCAAGTTCGTTGAGGAAACATATTAAATATTTAGATTTTATTTAAAAATACGTCATTGATAAAAAAAATTATTAAATGATTTACTTTGTAGATCATTTTTTTAAGTATTTTAAAAGGGTTTATTAAAGTTTTTTTATTATTAACTTTTAATATCTATTAAAAATACATATAAATGTTAATTTCATATTTTTATTATTAATTCCTCATAAATTTTGATGTCTTTGCTTAAGACCGACTTGTTTATAACACTGTTAAATAATATTAATAAAATATATAATAGATTTTCAATAAATAATAAAGAGAAAACACTGAATACATTTTTTCACTTAAACTAAGAAGTTTATTGTTGTATTAATTTAAAAAAAATATTTTAAAATGGCAAGTTTAAATATTTAAATCTTTCTTATTAATATTTTCAAGTTGCCTTTATCTTTATTAGCAGCAACACAAGGTCATCCTATGGTCTTTTAATACATATATTTGTTTCTTTTCTTATTTTTTATAGCTGGTTGAACTTAAGAATGGAGAAACATATAATGGGTATAAAGCTAAGAACATTATAATGATCTATACTTATATTAAGACATATGGTAAAATGTGATACATGGATGAATTTGATCTTAAAAGAAGTTATACAAACAAATGCTGTTAGCACTTTTATATAAATCTATAAGTATTTATCTTGATTAGGATGGGGATCGGTTTTTTAGGCTTCCAGAGTGTTATATTAGGGGAAGTAATATTAAATATTTGCAAATACCCGATGAGGTCATTTCTCTTATATATATATATATATATATATCAATTAATTTATTCAGATTATTAATATTGTTAAAATGCAAAATGAGCGAAGCCGTGATAATAGAAGTCAAAGAGGAATTTCGAGAGGTGCGAAAAAGTATATTAACTACTTTTTTAATATAAACAGGAGGGCGTGGTATTTCTGGTGGAAGAGGCCGCGGAATGCAAAATACTCAAGGACGCGGAGGGCGTAGCGATAGAGGTCGTGGTCGCAATCCTGCATAACAACTTCAGAATATCTAATAAACTAATACACTTGATATTTACTATATAAGGTACAATATGTCATCATTTATATAGAAATATTAGTCAAAATTATACTTAATTATATAAATTTTATAAAATGATTTTAATAATTTTTTTAATTTTCATATAAATATTAACCAAAATATTAAAAGGCATTCCCCATGGCAGTATATAATTTAATTGAATCCTCGATTACGATTTGTTTTCGATTTCTTGTGTCTTTAAAGTAATACCCTTTTCGATATTTTTTTCAAACAAGTTTTCTTGACTATCTAATCTACAATGTTTGTTTTCTTCTTTAACCTGAAACTTTGAATTTTTATCATCTCTTTTTCGTTTGTTGCTACTACTATTTTTACAAAGCTTACTATTTAATTCCATTTCCTTAAAAGCATTAAATGTAGCCTTTTTCTTTGTAAGTTTTTCTCGAGATTTCGCTGACTTCATATCTATATATTCCTGTTTTGACATAATTAAAAGGTCCTTCCCATTATATTGGGGCTTAGGCTCGATTTTTAAGAAATTTTCTTTAATTTCTAATTCTGCAAATTCGCAAAATACAGAACCCTTAAAATTTTATTAAATACATAATTTTTGACTCGTCTCGAATACCTTAAATGAACCATCATCTTCCCTGCGCAATCGTACGACATTAACTTTCCCATATTTTTTAAAAAAATCTTCAATATCTATTTGAGTAGTTTTCGTTTCTTCGCCGAACCCTTTAACATAGACGCTTCGCTGGATATAACTAATTTTTTCGCTCTCCTTAGGTTTAACAAGGGGAATTTTTCGCCGCACACATTTTCCGTCCTCGCTAACTTCCAAGAGATCTTTGCTTGTACGTAAAGCAGCAACAATCGCTTCTATAGGACGAAAACGCCGCATCCGTTTGAATGTTGAAATTAAATCAATATCGACCCAGCCATCGTTCTTCTGAGATGTGGACCATAAAAACTTATCAAAAGGAAGGTTTGAATCTGAAAAATAAAACTCTACTTGTTGAAGGATCTCTATAAATTTATCAGTCGATATATATTGGTGTTTAAACCAACTAACCATTTTGATCATCTGTTTGAGGGAGGTCCGAAGGATCAAATATACGTTTCTCCTGTACTTTCTTGTCATTCTTTATAGACATCTTGACATTTTCTTTTTTTTTATTTTTTTAATAGGTTAAAATCGATCAAAGTCTTGTCCCAGCTGTTATTATTTATAACTTTACAAGTGCCTTTTATCCTCTGAACAAAGGACCACTTTTAAGCACAGTATTTGTTTTATTTATATTAGACTTTATACACTTTTTAGGAATTATACATTTATTATAAATTTATTAAAGATTTATGGAAACACCTTTATTTATTAAAGAATACAACAGCTTTTATAAGGAAAATAAGGAGAAACTTAAATCTTTATGCATTCATTTGGAGAATTATACAATAAATATTGTAACTTTAGAAGAAAAGGAAATTTTAGTTGAATGGTCGATATTAGGATGGACAATTATTAGTATAGCAGGAAAAACGAATGGGTTTAAAAAAAAAACATATGAGAGCCTTGAAACTCTTCTTAAACATGTTAGTTTGGCTTTTGATGAGCAATGGATCAACAATTTATTGAAAAAATTATTAAAATATGAAAAAAGAGAAAGGATATGAAATTGTGTACGATAACTCTAAAAGGATAAAATGAAGCAAATTATGTTTTTAAAGGACAACAATAAATATATATTTTTCAAGTTTTCTTGAATCAAATGGTTTTTTACTCAAAACTGCGTTATTTTGAAGAAACTCGCCTTATTAATACAATATATTTTAATTCTAGGAATCATTTCAATTATTTTTATATATTATAATCAAATTTTCATTAAATAGCAGATTATGTGAAACAAGATGTCACCAAGGGTTAAATATTCAAAGTGTTTTTTAATAAAAAAACATGGTTTTGTTGCTCATAAAACAATTTCTAGAAACCATTTTTAAAGATATCCCTTCTAGATAATCTTAGATTCATGGTCTGTAATATAATATGCATTTTAAAAAGTCGAATACAAAAAAATAAAGGATTACTGTAGTTTTTTTTAATAATAATTAATTTGATATCTGAATATAGTAATGATAGTAATTTGTTAATCATAGTTTTTCAGCCTAATTGTCTTTACAAAAAGAAATGTATCATTTTTATATATTTTATTAGAATATATGATTTTAATTTTTTATTAAGATTTAAGATTTTTTAAATTATAATAGTTTATTAGACTTGTTTAAATAAGTGTTTTAATAGTAGTTTGTTCTTCCTTGTTTATCTTACAATTTTATTATGGATTAAATATTGTTAGATAATATTAAAAATTAGAACACGCTATTATATTTTTTTATAACTTGGTTAATCAAAACAAACATTTCAATTATCTATTTATTTGTTGATATGATTCGTTTAACACAACATATAATATCAAGACATTCAATTCAACATCATTACACATTTAAATATTCATTTAATTAAAACAGACCAATTGAACTATATTATTAAAACAAGAAAACATTTATATCATGATAAAATTGTGTAATTTAAGCAAAACTGTACAATTAATAAACATTTTTTATTTTTATGTTTATAAGATAAAAAAGTATTTTAACATTTTTTGATTATTAATAAATATTAATGAAAATAAAATATTTCCAATTTCTTCCGTTTTTTAATAAAACTATATTTTATATTTCAAAAGATTAATCTTAATCTTGACATGTATTCAAATATTTTTTCACAACCACACTTTATCACCACCTTTCGAATAATTATTAACCCATCAAATAAAGCTTTTAAATATAAAGACGTAAAAATCTGTAAAACTATATAATTTTCAATGCTTTATTTGTTCTAAACACCAACAACTGTATAAATGATCATTTTCAGACTATAAATATTTTTGTTGATATTTCAAACTATACATTTAATTATATCATTACTCTTATAAGATTAGAATTAGAATAGAAACAAAGATTTACAATTTTCTATAAAAAACATATAGAAAATAAAGAATATAAGTAAATTTAGCCGAATAAAAAAACAAGAGAAATGATATGAATACATTATATTTACATATATAAATATAAACTAATTATTTACTTGAAAACTTTTTATAAATACTATTATGCATTGAGAATCTTTGTATCTGCTCATTTAAAAGATATTTTTTATCTCTATAAAAAAAAAAAGATCATCTCGAATTTTCTCGAGTGATCGAATTTTCTCGATAACTTATAAATAAATGGGGTGTCAAAATTCTGAGCTTCAAGTATAAAGGGTTAGAAACCTTAAGAGATACTTGTAAAATGTCAGTTGTAGGAATTGATTTTGGGTCTTATAAAACCGTAATCGCAGTTGCACAGAGAGGTAATGTGGATATCTTGGTAAATGAGGTCTCCAATAGATCCACGCCGTAAGTCTCTTAGAGTTTTAAGAATTGATAATATAACCACATATAGATCTATGGTCTCATTCGGTTCTAAGAACCGATATCTCGGTGAATCGGCAAAAACTCAGGAAATTAGTAATTTTAAGAATACCGTTTCTTGCATTAAGAGGTTAATTGGTCGAAAATACACGGATCCGGAAATTCTTTTGATTGAAAAAGACTACGTGGGCGCGCAATTGGTTGATATTAATGGGCAGGTTGGCGTAAAGGTATTATATTGGTTATCGTTTTTCTAGAAGGAACTGATTTAATAGGTCAATTTCCTGGGAAAAGAAGAATATTTTACAGCTACTCAAATAGCTGC
The DNA here is from genome assembly GCA_017301755.1 of Pneumocystis wakefieldiae. NCBI lineage: Eukaryota > Fungi > Ascomycota > Pneumocystomycetes > Pneumocystales > Pneumocystaceae > Pneumocystis > Pneumocystis wakefieldiae. The sequence continues at coordinate 23,569 of CP054538.1, read as the reverse complement.
TATGTATTTTACAAAAATTAAACAGACATTTCAGAAAGAACAGACCAAGAGTATTCCAGATGTTGTCATTTCTGTGCCATCGTGGTTTACAGATTCACAGCGTCGAGCCATTTTAGACGCAGCTGAAATCGCTGGTCTTAACACTCTTAGAATTATGAATGATATAACTGCGGCTGCATTGAGTTATGGAATCACTAAAACAGATCTTCCTGAAGATAAGTCACGAATTGTATGCTTTGTCGATATTGGTCACAGCAATTATTCCGTGTCAATTGTAGCATTTAAAAAAGGACAGCTCACAGTTAAATCATCTGCATGTGACCGAAATTTTGGAGGTCGTGATTTTGACAAAATTCTTGTTAATTATTTTGCTAAGGAACTTCTGGATAAATATAAAATTGATATTAATTCTAACACCAAAGCTAAATATAGAATGACAGTTGCAGTTGAGAAGTTGAGGAAGATTCTTTCTGCTAATGCTGTTGCACCAATTAGCCTTGAATCTTTGATGAATGATGTCGATGTTAACACTTTAATATCTAGGGAAGATATGGAAAAATTGTCTCAATGTTTATTTAATCGTCTTGCCTTGCCTTTAAAGGAAGCTTTAGATAATGCAGGAATGACGATTGCTGATATTGATTCTATTGAGATGATTGGAGGTTGTACAAGAATGCCATCTATTAAAGAAAAAATATCCTCATTCTTTGGAAAACCTCTTTCATTTACACTTAATCAAGATGAGGCTATAGCACGTGGTTGTGCGTTTGCATGTGCTATTTTATCTCCTATTTTTAAAGTGCGTGAATTTTCAATTCATGATTTAACTCTTTATCCTATTCAATTTTCTTGGGAGGCTTCAAATGAGATATGTGATGAAGAAACAAGTCTTATTGTCTTTCCAAAAAATAACGTTGTTCCAAGTACTAAGATTCTTACATTTTATAGAAAGGAATCTTTTACTATTGAAGCTTCATATGCAGATCCATCTAATTTGCCTGGAAGTTTTAATACATGGATAGGAAGATATTATATCAAAAATGTCGTACCAGATGCAAATAATGACTTTTCTATTGTAAAAGTTAGAGCACGACTCAATCTGAATGGCCTTTTAAGTATCGAGCATGCATATGTTGTAGAAGAACAGGAAATTGAAGAGGTTATTTCAAAAGAAGAGCTCATTGATAAAGAATCAAAAGATGAAGGGAAAGTGAATGGCGTCGCATTTCCTGATTCAATGGATGTAGAGCAAGAAAAGCCTGAAACACGTAAAGTAAAAAAGTTGGTGAAAAAAACAGATTTGTCTGTTGTATCGGAAAATGTTTCTCTTAACCTAGATACATTGAAGATTCTTAAAGAAAGAGAAGAGGCAATGATTTTGGAGGATAAAATAATTGCTAATACAGAAAATCAAAAGAATGCGCTAGAGGAATATATTTATGATATGCGTAGCAAGCTATATGATGTGTATGCTGATTATGCTAGCAATGAAGAAAAAGTTGGTCTTGAGAAGTTGTTAAATGAAACAGAGGTAATACAAGATGAGAAATGGCAACATTTTTTAATTTTATTTATAGAAATGGTTATATGATGAAGGAGAGGATACAACAAAAGCTGTATATAAGAGTAAATTGGACGATCTTATAAAATTTGCAGCACCTATAGTTAAACGTAAATTTGATGCAGATGAAGTTGAACGTTTAGCAAGAGAGGAAAGAGAAATGGCAGAAAAGGCACAAAATCAAAAAACAGAAAAATATGATTCTAAAGAGGATAATTCTGTTTGTACAGAAAATGATTTTTTAGAGCAAGATACTGCACAAATACCATCTGCGCCAGATACAGCAATGAAAGGATCTGTTTAATTATATAATAAACAATAAGAAAATATATTTAAAAACAGTACCTTCTATTAATTTTTCATGTATAAAGATTGGCAAATTGTTTATTGCAAAAAAAATACTTTTGGTTAATCATCTTAATATAAAATTTTATAGCCTTATAATCGATCAACACTTAAATATTAAGTACTTAATAAAATGAATATATTTTATAATCAAGCACTTAGACAGACCCAGAACTTAAAAAAAGACTTGAATTCATTTCAATTATCTATTACAGATAATATTTCATCAACGCTTCCACTTCAAGGTAAAAAAATTAACACTTGTAAAAAATATATTAATTTTATACAATTAAAAAATCCTAAGAATTGTATTAGGCCAAATAACAGTGAGTCTAAATTCTCTTTCTAGGACTATTCATGAATATGAAACAATGTCAAAAAAAGAGATGAATATAGAAAAACAAGAAAAGGCGATTTCAAGAGTTAAAGAATTTAAAAAACAGTACACTGAATTGAAAGAGAAATTTGATGATCTTAAAATGAAATATAAACAAATGGTGTTATTATTATTTATTATTATTATTATTTTAATTTGAACAAAAGGAACATTTAAATGAAAGAAACGAACTATTAGAACGCCGAGTCTATACAAATACATTATCAGAAAACCCATATGAAAATATCAAATCTAATAGCTTAAATGAACAAAGAAATTCTAACTTGTCAACAAGTGATTTTTTAAAGAATACCGATTCGCAATTGGATGAATTTTTAGGACGAGGACAAGCCATACTTAATGATTTAATAGAACAAAAACTTAATATGAAGGTATATTATAAGACTAAATTAGTGAAGCATCTTATCTAAATAGCAAGTGCAACGGGAAATTTATAATATTGGTAATATTTTAGGACTTAGTAAAAGCACAATTAAATTTATTGAGAGAAGAATTATACAAGACAAAATATTGTTTTGGGGAGGAGTTATCTGTATATTATTTTTTTTTTATTTAATATATCATTGGCTAGGTTGAACGTTAAAAATTAAAATGAATAATGATATAAATTTATTACATTTAAAAAGATTTTTGATTATTAATTTGAATCTATGAGTTTTACAGGGAACTATTTTAGTATTGTTTCTAATCAATACAATTTTATTGTAGAATAAGTCAAAAAAAAAGGAATATTTGAAATACTTTTGCAAAATATCAATGGTTGGTATTTAAGGCAATTGTTATTATTGAAATTGCCGTATTTATATTTGTAAAATTAACAAAATATTCAATATTTCTTATGTTATACAAAAGTTAAAATCCTATCTTTTTATGAATATTTTAAATTCATATAATCCTTGAGATTGATGTTAGCAAATTAATATCCCTATAAGAATATGTATATTTTCAAAGTAAATTTTGACCATAAATTATAAAAACATTGTAAATTATCCTTAAAAATATACAAAAAATGCAAATATTAGATAATAAACAAAATATATATCCTTAAGAAGGTATAGATTTTTTAAGACATTCAAGAATAGCATTTGATAAAACCCCTTGAGAAACTAGATATTTATATATACTATTAGAAAGTTTTATTTGTTCGTCATATGTTAAAGATGTAATAGCTGTTTCAAGAACTGATCCTACAGAAACATGTGTTGCCTATAATAAATATTAATAGCTATTAATATAATTTTCAAAAATATAACCGCAATAAAGCTATGATAGTAAAGATAAACAAAAAATCCATTTATAAATTGACAATCAAAGCGATCAGTTAACCCCCCATGTCCTGGTATAGAATCACCAAAATCCTTGATTTTAAATGCGCGTTTAAGTCCAGATGCAAAAAAACCACCAAATGGGGCAATAAGAGATGCAAAAGTAGAAAATACCATTAAATGAAACTCGACTGGCCTTATAGTGATAGTATGATATGGAAGAGCTAAATATGAGATTATAAATTCTGGAAGAGGAAATTGCTGCAAAGTGAATGTTGGATTTGGAATACATTCTAGTCCAATTAACGCTGTAGCCCCGAGATCCTTGGTTTATTTGTTAGGATTAATAATATATATGACATATAGTTACTCTTAATGGACATATCATATAATTCCAATGTAAAATAATATTTCCCATAGTAAGCCCGAGAACAACAGTACATATCCACCCTCCAATGAATCCTTCAACAGTTTTTTTAGGCGAAAGTTTAATAAGCTGAGTTCGACCAAAAAGCTTTCCACATAAATATGAAAAAATATCATTACATATAACAAGGGAAGCAGGTAATAAAAACCTAAAAGATTAAAGACAAGCCCGAAGGAGATTAATATATTACCAAAATATGCCTTCGAATATATTATTAATAATAAAATGACTTTGCCCTACAATTAACAATAATATCATATGAGTCCAACAATACTGTGTGAACTGATATTTATAATGCCCTTTTTTGAGATTCATAACAAAAAATATGAAGCCTAGAAAGATGAATTGAAGATAAACGAGTTGCTATAGAATTACCAGCGATATAAAGTATAAAACTAATGAACCGATGATGAGTTGTAATAGTAAATAGAAATGCATCCACAATAACAATATGTTTAAAGTAATAGATAAGACTTTCACCGTATGCAAAATATAGAGTTGTACAAAGAAAATACCTATACCGTCTACTAAAGAAGGGGAAAAGAAATTAGAAAAATACCAATTCAAAGTTCGAAACCAAGGAAGTTTTTTTTCTTTATCTGAAATATTGACGATAGCAATCAACTCTTTGAAGACTATGACTTGAATAAAAGTGAGTAAAACAATAATCCATATATGACCAGCGGCAATAATGACGAGAAACCCAAAAATCATAGCAAATGTCCAAACTGTCCTTAAGAAGAAATTTGATCTATTTTTCATGAAACAAAAGCCTATGCGTTCCTTGAAAGTTTAGAATAAGATTTGATGAAAAATTAATTAAATATAAAAGGATTTGAAGAAAATAAGAGTCTTTAAGACTGATCTATGAAGAAAATGAAGAGATACCTGTTTATCTTCAGAACCTAACTTGGTATGTTTTCTGATATTTTTATAGGTTTTTGGTAATTTCTCACTTATTTTCTCAATATTTGTTAACTTTTTAATTTCCATATCTAATAATCTCAATTGCTGTATAGAACTATTTGAGAGGTGTGGAGAAAGCCTCTGGTGTGTCTTTCTCGATGGCATTTTTAACTTAGTTTTTTTAAGATCGTTTTTAACTTAATTTTTTTAACGTTAAATTTTAATCTTTTTTTAAAAATATTAATGAATACTTAAGAATGAGCCTAAATACATTGAAAGACGTGCAGGATGTTAGTATTTTCTAATAAATATTAGTAATTTATTAACAAAAACTTAGAATATAAACCTCCATTTCACTCAAGAAAAAAGGAAAAAACTAGAACTTCGTACTAGAAATATAGAAACTTGGGACGGAATTAAGGGTTTTATCACAGAAAATGCTTTCCGCTTTTTAATTTTGCTAGGAGTCTTTAAAACTGCTCCTAATCTTGATACAAGCTTGAAGAAAAATACCGCATTTATTAAACGTCTACGCACTGGAATCACTTCAGACGTCCATGATCAGCTAATACGCGACATCGAAACATTATCCCTAGAAAAATACATCTCAGAAATCGTGGGCGCAGTCGTAGAGGGCCTACAGAAGTCTAAAACATCTGCTGACATTTTTACTGCGATTGACGTATTTTTTGGTAGTTGTTTGGATTATTTTTATATTTTTAGGTTGTTTCTGCGCTTCACCAGCGATTTTCGACGTTGTTTACGCCTTTTTTGACTTTTCAAATAGCACGCGGCCTTACTCAGCCATTGAAAAGTTATATGGCATCATTAACGCCTGAACAGCGTGAGAAAGAAGATTCTCTGCGCATTTCAAGGCAGCGTATTCTTTTGCGTGTTTCTGTTGAGCTTTGGCTTGTTGGAATTTTACGCACTTTAAATGACGCAATTCCACTTGGACTCACTATAAACAATAATCCTCAATTGAAGTCGCTAAAATGTCAAAAACGCTCTGAGAATTACATGAATGAGCCATTTATTTATTCGATTATTAAAGATATTATTCTTCAAGATCGTGATTATGTTAATTTACCACTTATTATAACTTTTGTGAAAAATTTTGCAAGTGATATTTTTTGTATTAGTCAAAAACGCCTACGAAAAATTATTGATGGGAATACTTCTGAAAACTCTTTAGAATCTTTGCAACAATGTGTTGACGAGAATATTTCTATTTGTGCACCCGATATTAGAGAAAATATCAAGCTTTTACTACATAAATATTTTGATAATTTGAAAGAATATATAATAAAAGAGTACAAAGTTGGTATTATTTATTGAGTATTTTTATATAATATTTATTTAGAATCTTAAAATTCAAGAAAAAAATATCACAGACGCATCTGTTAACCGGGGAGAAATTAATGAAGATCGCCAAAATAATCTTGAACGTTTAGAAAAACATCTGGAAAGGTTAATTAATAATACGAAAATGTAATTAACCCATATTTATATGGACTACCCTAAATATTATAGATTAGCAGATATTTTAGGTTTATTAATGCCTGATTTAAAAAATCAGAATGAAGAACCTATAAATAATATTGATTCATGCATACGCTCCAGCAATTCTCTTCTACATGATAAAGAAGAAACTATTTCGAATTGTTTATGGGATGATGATGATCAAAGAAAATTTTATGAAGATATTATTGATTTAAAAGACCTTGTTCCTCTTTCTCTTTTGACTAATGATAAAAAACAAAACAAAGAAAATGAACCATATACCGAAAATAAGACTTCATCTTCTATAGATAAACTTGATGAAATGGATTTAGATATTACTGATGATAATATTGAAGGAATTGAAACTGAACTTAATGAAAGGTATAGCTTTCTCACTGTGTTCATACTTAAAATAATATTCAGTGATTTTTTGCAAGAAGATTCAAATATATCTAAAGGAATTAGCATGCAAATTGACGTTTACATTGTTCGTCTATCAGAACTTAATAACAGCGATATGATTGATCAAGCAGCAATAGATTTCTGCTTTTTGAATTCAAAAGCTTCCAGAAATAAATTGATAAAGGTTTGGAAAATAAAATTTATGTAAAATTTTCTTACTTTAAAGGCTCTTTGTGAACCTCCTCGAAATCGTCAAGACGTATTTCCCTATTATTCACGTTTAATTGCGACATTAGGTAGATATATATATAGTGTTAGAGATTCCGTTATCGAATATGTTAGTCATTATTACTTATTCGATGTTAATAATAACAATATTTTAGCTTATTAAACAGTTTAAAAGAATAATCTCCTTAGGAAACAGGGATTTGGAATTTCGTACAAGGGTAAAAATGATTGAACTCATAAAGTTTTCTTACGATTCAAGAATGCTCGATATTTGTCTGAGTTAATAAAATTTAATATTGTTCCTCATCATTTAATATTTCATTGTTTTAAAATAGCAATTGACAAATTTTCTAAACAAACTATAGAGATTTTATCTATTTTACTGGAAGAGTGCGGTAGATTCTTGTTTAGACATCCAGAAACAAATCCAAGAATGGTTACTTTGGTATAATATTTATTTTATTGTTTATAAAACATAATATTTTATAGTTAGAAACAATTATGAGGAAAAAAAGCGCACAAAATTTAGGACAACAAGAGCGTCTTATGATTGAAAATGCGTTTTATTACGTAATTTACTTTTTTTTTACAAAGAAATAATTTAAAATAAAAAACTAGGTCAATCCTCCTGAACAGCCAGTAATTCAGCGTAGAACTTTATCTGTAGAAGAGCTCTATATCAGAAAACTAATCTATCTTGATTTAAATAAAAAGAATTATCAGCGAATACTCAAACAATTAAGAAAGTTACATTGGGAAAATCCAGAGGTGATTTGATCCTAATAGTTTTACTTAAATAACACATATAAAGGTGGAATATACACTTTTTAAAGTTTTTTCAAAAGTATGGAATGTTCGTTTCAATAATATACATTTATTAGCTATTTTAATTAAAGGTCTATCTTGTTATCATCATGAGTTTACTATAAAATTAGTTGACAGCATTCTTGAGCAAATTCGAATTGGATTGGAAGAAAATAATTATAGATATAATCAAAAACAAATTGCATTAGTTAGATATTTAGGAGAATTATATAATTATAAAGTCATTGATACACCTGTTATATTTGATACTTTATATATATTAGTTATATTTGGACATGGTATAAACATAAATATTATTTATCTTTATATTTATTACTTTTAAATAGTAGGAGGAAGGCCTCATCCATATAGATTTACTCCAATTGATGCACCAGATGACTTTTTTCGTATACATTTAGTATGTACTTTGTTAAATACATGTGGACACTGTTTTGATAGAGGTTCTTCAAAAAAAAAATTGGATATTTTTTTATCATTTTTTCAGGTTATAAAAATTTTTTTCAAAGTTATTTATTTTTACAGAATTAGTATTATATTCATACTAAACTTCCACTTTCTATGGATATAGAGTTTATTTTACAGGATACCATACATTTGATTCGTCCAAATTTGAAGCTAATATCTTCACTTGAAGAAGCAGCAAAAGGAATTGATGAAATAATTGCTAAATATATTAAATCTTATGGTATATTTGATAAAACTATTTTATTTTTTATTAACTTTAGTAGATATTCAAACAAATTCTCATGATATTAATGATAGTACAGATACTGAATCATTTAACGATGATGATGTTCCTATATTTGATGATCAAGAGGGAGAAATTCAGGAAAAAGATGATTATTTAGGGGTAATATTTATATCTTATTAGGATTAAAAATTTATAAAAAAAAGGATAATATTAAAAATGAATCTCCACATATTAATGAAGATGATGAAATAATCATGTTTAGAAGGGAGAGAAATAAAAAAGAAGAAGAGGAATTTGATATTGAGTTTTCAAAAATAGTTTCAGAAAGTCTTGAAGCTCGTAAGTTTGATCGTAAAGGGATATTTGATCTTCCGTTACCAATTAAACGACAAAATTTTCATGTGAATTGTAATGAAATAGAAGCATCAAATGTTTCAAATAATAATATTACATTTGCACTTCTTGTTAAACGAGGAAATCGTCCAATGGTATATTTTCATAATATTATTTTTTTGTATTTATATTTTTTAGACTCATATGGTTGACATTCCATCCGACTCTGCGTTAGCTATATCAACACGAACAAAGAAAGAAGCAGAAAAGCAAGAACAACAACATATTAAGTCTCTTGTTCTTAAGTATGAACAAATGGATAATGATGAAAAAAAAAGAATATAATATTATAAATCAATTTATCTAGTTTTTTAAAAAAAATAGGGAAAATCAAAAACCAATCCTTTAAACTATCTATAATTAACTATGAAGAAATATCATATAAATAGCTAAATATCAAATGAAATAGAATTTCGACATTTAAACCATTAAATTTTAGAAAATGATTTATACCACAACTAATAATGTATTACATTTACGCTATATATTTTTATTTTGTTAAAAATATTAAAATTTTATCATTATATATTTTAAAAAAATACATTGAATGTATTATTATTATTACAATTTTAAATTGTATAATATGAATTTCAAGACATTTTTTGTTTATAAGTTATTTTATTTATTAAAATATTTATATTTATTTATAGAATGTTTTATAAATAATTTATATTTAAAGATTCTATTAGAATCCAATTATTTAATGCTAAAATTGAAAAAAAATAATATTAAAGTATATATCAAATTTTTAATTTAAAATATTGCTTTTATTTTTATTATTTGAAGTATTGAAAGTTTTCAAATATTATATATTTTTCTAAATAAACTTAAAATTTCAAAAGCACAAAATATATCTTTAGACATTAGTATATATTTCACAAAAAAATATATATTTTAGGATATCAAAAACTTGTAGCTATAATTTGAAAGAACATGATGGTGTTGGATTTAGAATTTATATTAAAATTTTAAATAAATAATTTTATATTTTAACAAGTAAAAAACTATTTTTCAAAAATTGTAGTTAGCGTAGTTTATTCTAAAATGCTGTTAATGGAGAAAACTTGTAGCTTTCTCAATTATCTTGCTTTTTTAGATCGTATAATGCTTAATTTAAAGTACAAGCCAATAAATAGCTCTATTTTATAATATCTAATGTTCTCTGCAATAGTATACTTGATATTTTACAGAAAAATATTAAAAAGGAAATGAGTATTTTTATTAAAATTTTATATATTTATTTAGAAAAAAATAGAAATAAGGTACAAGCTTTTACAATCTTTTAAATACAAACAATTCAATGGTTTTTGCCGAATTCTTATTCTAATATTTTTATTCCTCATAAAAATCATACTTTTATTTTAAACTCTATAATTTATTGATATGTTCGCGTCATTTTAATACGCGTCTTAATCCTTAATTAAATTATAAATAAATCTTAGAAATAGGTTAAATAAGTTAATTTATTTTGCTTAATTATGGGAATAGAAATATTAGACAGAGATTCGTCTGATAAGCTTTATGAAGAGAAAACTCTAATGAACTTGTCATCTTCTCCTTTATACTATCTTCAAAATTCTGATGAAAGTATGTCTAATCATTAACTTATTCATAAGATAGAAGTAACGACACTAGGAAACTCATATTTAACTTCAGATCTATCATCATGCATCGACTTGTGCCCTTCATTGTCTCCACAATATACTTATGATTCTTTTAACAATTTTCCTTTTCTTCGCTTAGATGAATCAAAAGCAGTCTATATTGGACGCTCTAGCCAATCATGCAACCTTTCTATATCCAGAAACAATAGATTTATTAGTCGTATTCATGCAAAGCTTGAATATCATTCAGAAAATAGGACAGTTTATGTCACGTGTCTAGGATGGAATGGTATGTTACTTCACATTCAAATGGAACATGAGCCCAGAAAAATAAGGAAAAACGAGACAAGTGCTATCGAATGGGAACCAGGCATTGGCTCTATTATTGTTGAAATTGCTGGATCATACTCTCGAATTTTATGGCCCATATCTTTAGAACTTTCAATTGACAATAAAACACATATTGATAGAGTCGACTCACTTTATACTAATAATGAGAATATTCCTCCATTTTCTCAAAAAATATATCGTAACTTGGGATTTTATAAAAATAAATCAGAAAGGTCTCCTTTGAAAGAGCTAACTTGTCAAGACTTTGAAGATACTATAACATCTGATCTGCCAATATTTCCTAATTCTAATGGGTTTTCTCAATCAACATCATTAAATAATAGCGATACTTATGTCAATCATAACTCAGACAATCCTTATTCAGCTTTTTTGCCTACAGATGTAACTAAGATAAATATGAATAACTCTTTGTCTCTAGATATCAAAAATTTTGGTCCGGAGTCTGATTCCACCGATTCTAGTTTGCTTGATTCTGTTTTAACAACTCTCGCATTTTCTCCTTTAAGCGCTGTACCTTTATCTACTCTTACATGTTTATTTCCTAGTACTTTTTTAAAAGAAGATGTCGAAAAATGGCTAAGAAATGCCGGACAATTTATTGCAGAAATAAAACGAGAAGGAAAAGATGCTAGTGGAAAGCCACTTGAAAATCAATGGTATTATGTCCCTGAAAGTATGATTATTAAAATTTTGATTGTATTTTTATCTTATTTAATTTAGAAGATAATAATGAAGAAAGGAAAGCAAGTCTACTGCCTTTTATGAAGCCAATTAGACAATCAAGAAAGATACATAAGCAGGTAGTTCATGATATTTAAATTTTTAAATTAAAGTTGATAAAACAGTATTATTGGAGAAAGCCTAGGTTACCTACTTCAAATAATGTAACAGCCCTTACATTTGTAAAAAAAAAAAGGAAAATTTCTCGATTAACTTAATTTTTTACTCCAGTTTGTAAATTTTATACGCAATTTCATAATATTTATGTTTATTGTAATCTATAATAATAAATACTTGTTTTTGCAACTTTAATATTTTTCAAAATTATATAAAGGTTTTTTTAAAAATATATCTTGAAATTTGTGGACATAAAATTATAAATTGAATTTTATTTTTATTTGCATTTTTTTTAATTGTTTATTTTTGTATTAATATAACCAAGTATATGTTTTTAGAATTATATTTTAATGCTAATGATTATTATTTTTAAATTTTACTTGGCTAATTGTTTTTATTTTCCACAAGATATTTATTTAGAAATATTATTTTATTATAATTTTTTTATATTTCAATAGACTTTAATATTTTTAAAAAGCAATTGAAAAATCCAAATTAAAGGTTTATTTAAAATTATATATTTTTAATAATTTAATGAAATAAAAATATCTATAATTTTATTTGTATATTACTGTGATTAAAGTTAAATAGTAATTTAAGACTTAAATTTATTTTTTATTTCATACAAAAAACCAACAAATTATAAAAAAATATTAAGCTTTTTATCTACTCTTATCTCTAACAATGCACATATTCTTAATAAAAATTTCATAAATAATAATTTACGTTTTTTTATAAAAAATAGATGTTTTAATAATACTTTAAAACTAACACATCTTGAAGAAATTAAAAAATTGAAATCTTTAAAAACTATTTTTTCAAGATCTTAAGCTATTAAATATAAATTGAAATTTAATCAAAAAATAGCCTATATTAAATTAAGTTAAATAATATAAACTGATAATAATAATTGTTAATTTAAAAAATATATACAGAGATAGCCAAAGGATGCAAATTCCAAAATATATCAAGATTTTTAAACCCATTTTTAAGAGCTAATTCTATCGAAAAATTAAAATAACTTATTATTTCTTAATTTTAATAAAATGAGATATAAAATCAGTCCTTTTTTTAAAAATCTTTATTTTTTAAAATTTATTCATTATACTACATTATGGCCTTCACAAAAAATGAATCATTCTACTTTTTTTTTTAAACTACAAACTCACACTTTTTTTAAAAGTTTTAAAATTTTATTATGCATACCTCTAATAACATATTCAATATCTCCTTTTATTAAAGCAGATACTGATAATGAGACAGTTATTTTTTCTTATTATAATATATAATAATTAACATTTATATAGTCAGAAAATACAAATAATAATAATAATGAAATTTCAACAATCTCTAGTTCAGAGAACAATGCTGAAGAATCTGCCTTTAATCCTGAAACAGGAGAGATAAATTGGCAAGATTATGTTACTCTCAATTGATAATATTAATAAATGTAGGGATTGTCCATGTCTTGGAGGAAGTAGGAAAACTTTAAAAATCTAAAGGCAAACTAACAGCATAGTGGCACATGGACCATGTGGAGAAGACTTTAAAGATGCATTTTCATGTTTTGTTTATTCAAAAGAGGAACCTAAGGGTATGGAATGTATAAAAAAATTTCAAGCAATGCAAGAATGTTTTAAGAAATATCCGGAAATTTATAATAATGGTAACTATCCTTTCATTATAGTTTTTTCTAAATGCAATAGAAGAAATTAACAACGAGGATGATACAAAGATTATAGAATCTAATGATACACAAGAATCTATTAAATCATCAAACACTTAATTATTATTTAAATTTCATAAAATATGCATTTATCTATATTAAAACATATTATAAATTATCTAATTATAATAAAATCATCAATATATATGAATAATGCCAAAATTTATGCATGATTATATTTACAATTATACTATTTATAAAATGTAGAATCGTTTTCTAGATTCTTGTAAATTAAAATATAAACTTTTACAAGACTTAAAGTTATGATATTTTAAAATACAAAGAATAAAATTAACAGTATATTTTTAAAATTATACTTAGAACTATATAAAAAGGTCAAAAAAGTTAAAATTAATACTAAATATTTAAATTTCGTTTTAAATATTCATTAAAACTAAATTACTAATTCACAAAATAAATGTTTTAAAATAATTTTAAATTTTTATTAATATATGAAAACTAAAAGATCTTAAAATTTTTATCTTTTCAAAAAAATCAAAAAAAAAAAACAATTTAAACTTAATGTATATAAACTTTTTTATAAATCAAACTAGAAATCTTTCAAAAATACAAAACTAATGATTATCCGACAGTTTTACTATCTATTTATTTGTCTATCTATCTATATATCAAATTAATTATGAAAAAAATAAAATATCATAACATATTATACAAAAAATTAGAAAACTATAGTACATTTAAGAATAATAAATATACTCAGAGTAGATATTAAAAAAAAAGTATATTGATTATCTGCATATTTTCTTAAAATGTTTTATCGTGTGGTCGAATTTCTATTGTAAATAAAACCTTTTCATTTGTTTCCACAATAATTATATTTTCAAAAACCAAATTACTGGTGCTGATAAGTCCGCCATATTCCATTACTTTATTTTTCATATCCCATTTCATTCCTTTTGTTGTTACAATACATTTTTTCCCAATTGGAATAAGTCCACAGTGAGGTCCTAAAATTGATAAATCTAAATATATCTTATTTATTCCTTGTAAGAGCAAAAAAGTAATATTATATACAGAAAATAAATATAAATTAATCGGAGGAGTTAAAAGAGATGCAAGATATGCTTGATTTATCGATTCTAAAGATTGATCCACTCGACCAGAAAATGTACCAAGAGCAATTACATCTGTAACCTTACATTATTTAGAAGTTATATATATATGTAGCTCAACTACAGGAAAATTAATTGATTTAATAAGATTCATACATTTTCCAAAATCAGTAGAATTCTCGTCAAAATTTTTTATAATTTTTACACCCTTTAATATTAATAATTTAGTTATAGAAGTAATCTATATACTTTTGAACTATAAGCCTCTAAAGTGCAATTGGACAAAGAATCCATATCTCCAATAATAAAATCTGGAAGCTAAAAAGTTAACCTTCCTTCTATTAAGAAACTTCAAATCAAAATTACAATATCAGGATTATATTTGTATAACATATAAAGCTGATCAGCACCACCATCAGCACATATTTTCAAGGACGCTATTGTAATGGATATATATACTAAGAATAATACTGAAAAATAAATCTACCTCTTTTCCATAATAGTAAAAATTTATTATGCTCCAAAGGTAACGGCTGATTTAAAATAATAATAGCATATTTTTTAAAAGTTGATGTCATTTCTTCTAACAAAAATTCTGAAGGAAACCAGCAATATTCCTTCATTATTTTTAAAACAATGTTTTTTCTAAACTTATTTTTTACGTTAATTTGAATTATTGAACATTTACATCTTAATTTCTAATTTTATATCTTTATATTCATCATAATCTACATAATATAGTCATCAATATAAATCAAAGATATATTAATTGGAAATATCAAAAAGATCATATAATTCATCACCTTCTTCTGAATCCACAACTATTTCAAGAAGATCTCTAGCAAATTCTATAGTTCTGTCATTAAATATATATTTTCCATAATCGTCCTCATCAACAAAGCTTAAACGAGTCATTGAAACAATATACGAATATCGAGTCCATGGATGTGCGAAATGCAAAGATATGTTGTTAGGTGAAATAATTTCATGAAGAATAAATACAATAGATTGGATCAAATTTATTCTTTAATCATAAGCAAAAGAAGTCATAAAAAATATATACCTTTGTCTAGAAATTTCAGATACATCATGCAAACTTATCAATTCTGATAAACAACGACATAATTGTGATACCAGAACAACATTTAAACTAAGAAGATCTTTCCCGTTGACAAGAGACGATATAATAGTATTGAAGAATATAACAGCTTCCAATTTTAAATCCATGAGCTATCTGTAATTTAATTTATTTCTTTTAGTAAAAATAGTAAACCTCAAATATATCATAATTTTCATATTTTTCAGTTAAATATTTGCTTACAATCTCTAGTATTTTCGAAAAATAATCAGAAAAACATATTAAATTGTCCTTTTTAACAGTATACTGAATACATTTTAAAAGAATGCACTTATTTAAAAATTTCAATGTTTTTTTAATGAATAATAAATTATGTAAAGGATTTAGCAATACCAAAATCTGATTAAACTCTATGAATAAGGAAATCCTAATTAAAAATCAGATTAATATATAAACACAAAAAAATGTACTTATATGCAATTTCTGTATTTTCTTGAGATAAACTTACAATGATATTTAAAATTTCTAAACACTTTTTAATAACGTATTCATCTATGTATCCAAAAACTTTTGTTTCTTTTGTTGCTTTTGTTATATATTCTATTAATGTGTTTTGCAATAATGTTAGTAAAGATTCAATCTTACCAACAGTGACTAACTCCTTAAAGATATGTGACTGAAAAACAAACATAAAATGCACAAATGATACCATATGTCTAATTGGTTCTTTCTAAAGACTTTAGTCATAATATGATAAAAATAAGATACAAACATAATTTTTCTCTAAACAAATTTTCCATATAACCATTACATAATCCATTAAATAAAATAAAAAAACTAAAACAGAATTTAAAGTAGTAAGAGATCTAGTAATAAGCTTTACGACAATTGACGAAACAGATACTGAAAATCCAGGTAACGTATATGAAGAAAGTATATCAAAAATTGTGCTATCATTATATTCGAAAATATAATCGATACGATAATCAAATAATTCCTCAATAAACTATATCACAATAAACACTATTTCTTTTACTCATTTAATGTTCATACTTGAAGTTTTTTATTATTACTCATTTGTTGAAGCATTGCTCTTGATATTACTTGTAACTCTAAATTTTCATTGTTTTTTAAATAATAATTCCCCATAACACATTCATATTCATGAACTGTATTATCTAAAGAAATATATCTTTTCAATCTTCGTTTTCGTTTTACTGGAGGATCTATAACCTTTTCTTCTGATTCAAAAGCTTTTTTCGTTGGAAATTCAAAAGACATATTAAACGAACAATTCACTTGTTTTTTGGAATGCCCTGACTGAGTAATTAATTCCTCTTCTTCTTGAAGTCCTTTTTTTTGAAAACTATTTTCACTAACAACTTGCTCTGAGTCAGTTTTCATTTTTTTCTGAGTAGTAATATGTTTTTCTGACGAAAATGCATATTGTTTTTCAAGATCTTCTGTAGGACTCATATGAAATTGTTCTTTCTATTAGCTAATTAGACTCTTAAAGATATAAACAAGTATAAGAACTTTATTAAATAAAGTTTGAGTTATTGTAAGCTCTTTAGATTTAGATTGAGCTATTACTTTAAACTTATCTCGTTCCAACTGAAAACTTCCGATATATGATTGGGACTAGATATTTTTAGAACTTTTTAGTATTGTGTATGAAAAACCTTTGTTGTTTCATCGTGCAAAACCGTTTCTTTTGCATCAACCACTTGCATTTCTTTAGCATTCAATATCTGTTTATCCCGAAAAATAGATTTCCCTCATCAAATCTTAGACTTATGCGTTAGCCAACTTGATTAAATAGTTGTACCATATTTATCCCGTGAACTAACATTAAACGATTGATGAATATTATCCCATTGGTTTATACAATCATGTTTATCAATATTAGGAGAATGAGCATGGATACTATCATAGAAAGTATTTTCCGTGTTTAAAAGTGATATATCTTTCTGCATGCTCTCTTTATGAACATTATCTTGAACATGAATTCGATCATATAAATGAAGAGGATATTTTTTATAAGTATCTCTTAAAGTATCAACCTTATATTCTAAGTTCATAACATATATTGGGAATAATATTAAATGCGTACCTGATACTTTGCTTGAATTTGATCTTGAATATCAGCTTGGTTAATATAAAACTCGTACAGATTTTGATTATAATGCTGTGAACAAATGTTTATTGCTTCATTTTCAAGTTTTTCAAGCTCCACAGAATCCAAGTTTTCAAGGAGTGACGGTTCTAAGTCTTCTAAAGAAGATAACTCAGAGTCATTATGAGCCAAGTCCATATATTTTGGAGCAAAATTATCAGATCGGAATAAACAACTAGGTTTAGGATCAGGTTTAAATTTTTAAAATTAGGGTCAGGGTTATTTCTCAGGCACGTTAAATTTATGTAGATATGAATCATTATAAATCTCTAAAATAGATGGAGACAAGGCCTTTGTTAACTAAAATAAAGAGTCAATGATATTAATTTTATTAATAAATAAATAACTTTTTGACGGATTATAGACTCTGTAGAGTGCAGGCAGTTTAAAGACATTAAAAAAAAGTTAGTCGAATTATTAAAATATTAATATTTTTAAAAAAAAATTTTAAAAAAATATTAAAAAGGGCACATTTTTATGCTTTGTTATTGTCCCATAAGCGAACCTAGTAAGGGAATTGCTTCAATTTTAAGTTTTGGAGATATTAAAATTCTTTTGGATCCGGGCTCAGATGATCTTCTTTCAGAGTTTGTAGTACTGGATTTTGTACCAGATTTAATTCTTTTTTCTCATTCGGATATATTTCATTTAGGATCTTTTGTTCATGGCTTTAAAAATTGTGGATGGCATAATGTACCTGTATATGCAACACTTCCTATATTTAATATGGGTAGAGTAACAATGACCGATTGTTACAAAAACCTTTTGGATAATAGTATATCTAAGGAGGATATTGATGAAGCTTTTGACTCTATAATTGCATTACGTTATTCTCAACCGATGCCTCTTTCGGGTATATTATTTTTTGTACAATAATTATTATTACAGCGTTATCTAGGGAAATTGAATGGTATCTCTATTACAGCTTATAATTCTGGTCATTCTCTTGGTGGAACTATATGGAAAATTACAAAGGATTCTGAGAATATTGTCTACTGCGTTGATTGGAATCATTCTAAAGACAGTCATCTTAATGGGAGCATCCTTTATTCCAATGGTATTGTGTTAGATGCTTTGAGCAGGCCAACAACTCTTATAACAGATTCAATAAATTCTAGTGTCTTTATTCCTTCACGTAAAAAAAGAATAGAAGCTTTTTTTGGTAAATTTATTTTATTATATTTTTTCATAACTAATTTTCAAGATTCTATTAGAATTACCCTTACACAGCTTGGAAGTGTATTAATTCCAACGATGCTGCAACACGTTCCCTTGAATTTTGTTGGATTTTAGAGCGTTATTGGCAGCAACACAATCTTCAATATCCTATTTATTTCCTTACTCATGGTGGAAGTAAAGTAATATCATATGCTCAAAGCATAATGGAATGGATGAGTGATTCTGTTATCAGTGAATATGGATCGAATGGAAATGTATTTGAATTTGCGTAGACAACTTTTTATTAATATTACTATTTAACAATTATAGACATATTAAAATTATTTCTAATGTGCATGAGCTTTCTACTATGGTATCTGGTCCTAAAGTTATTTTAGCAACTAGTGCAAATATGGATTGTGGATTTTCTCAAAAAATATTTCTTAATAATATTGCAAGCGATTCAAAAAATTTAGTTATTCTTTCTCAAAAATCTATATATTATGAAAATTCTTTATCAAAAGACCTTATGGATCGTTGGAATTTGGCTACAAAAAGTTATAATCAATCCATAGCTTCATCAGTTGTTTTAAATTTTAGCAGAAGTGTCATCGTAACAATGTTTGATTCTTTTATTTTTATTAATTAAATTCTATAGATTCGTGCTTTGGTGCCATTAGTAGGTGACGAATTAGAAAAATATCAAGAAAAAGAGAAACTTTCTAGAGAAAAAAAAACAACTGAATTGATTTTAGAATTTCAAAATAGAGATCTTTTTGATAGTTCTGATTCTGATTCAAATGATGATGACAATAATAACAATAGAATCCATTTCAAAAATGATTCTATAGTGGCAAAAGGCTCTGCATCTTTGTTAAATCCTGGTATTCATGATTTATATCTTCAAACTAATGAAATAAAGAAAATGTTGCCACGTTGTAAGATGTTTCCAACTCTTGAGAAAAGGAGGAGATTTGATGATTTTGGCGAAATAATTATACCAGAAAAATTTGTTCGCGTGATGGAAGAAGATTTGGACTTTAATATTACTAATGAAACTAATAAATCGATTAATACTCTAACTAAGAAGAGAAAATGGGGGGGGTGTTTCTAATAACGTGCAAATTAAGGAAAATATTGATAAAGATATTCATATTCCTAGCAAAATCGTTGTTAGTGAGGAGAAAATAATGATTAAATGTTCTGTAAGGTATATAGATATGGAAGGATTACATGACGGAAAAAGTTTGAAAACTATAATTCCAATGGTTAATCCAAGAAAACTTGTAAATTTTTCATGTTTATATTTATATTTTACTAATGATAAAGGTTCTTATTCATTCCAATCAAGAGACTAGAAATAATATGATGACTACATTTAAAGCTTTAGTTTCTTTTACTAATGATATTTATTCGCCCCTGCAAGGGGAAATATTGAAAATTGGCATAGGACTTAATTCTTACAATCTTAAGCTCTCTGACGATATTATAAATACTTTAAGATGGAAGAAGGTAATATTTTTATAAAAGTGGGATATTTCTTGATATGATAGCTTGGAGACTATAATGTATCACATGTTATTGGGAAACTTAAACTTTGCACAAGTTCTGTTCCTAACGAAACAGATCTTCCTACTTTAGATGTTTTGCCTATGAACCCAGATTTAAAAAGTATTCCCCAGTCTCATCCATTATTTGTGGGTGATGTTAAACTTGCGCATGTTAAACGAGTTCTTCAAGAACAAGGGCATGTAGCAGAACTCATTGGTGAAGGTATGCTTTTATGCGATGGCTTAGTAACAGTAAAAAAAATCGTTGGAGATAAAGTTATTTTAGAGGGTGGAATATCTCAGGAATTTTATGATGTAAGAAAGATAGTATATGATAGTATTGTGGAATTTTTATGAAATTCATGTTATATTTTTAAATTTACTAAAGAAACTTTATTATAATTAATGATATTTAATACATAAAAAAATATAAATTTTTAACTTATAATAAATTCAATTGCATCTAAGTATGTATGTCTTTGTTTAAAATAGAAACTATTTGAATAATAATGCTTAATATATTTTAAAAACTTAAATTATAATTTGTTAAAAATATTAATGTTTTCATCAGACTATTTAAATTTCTTTTTATTTTTATTAGAATAAACATTTAAATATTGAATTATTTTATAGGAATTAAATCAAAAAATCCTTTTAATATTTTTAATATTTTGATTTTATAATTTTAAATTAAAAAATTTTACATCTTAAATCATATTTCAGTAATTAAATCTTCATTTTATTATATCATTTTTATAGGTTCAGAAATATTATTTCAAAATCATAAAAATCAAATTCTATTAAAATTTAAGCAATTCCATTTTTTTCTAAAAAATTTATTAAATTATGAGAATTTATAAATATTTAAAATAATATTATAATAAAAAATAAAAATCTAAAAGTTTAAAGAATTTATAATATAAAATATTGTTTAATTTTGTTGCAGATCCTGTTTGAATTTTACAATTTTTTTATAGTAAACATCTTTTATTAACAAGATAAAGAATATATTGACACATATGCGAACGAATTATCTTAATACTTGTTTAAAATATTACTTTATGGTCATTTATAAAATAAGTTTTTAAAATATTTATAAATTGAAATATGATGTTCTGATATTTAATTATTTCTGATATCAAAACAAGATTTTTATCTAACTATTATAAAATCCAAATCCAAATGTTTAAATATTTCATTCAAGTATTTTAAAAAATAACAGATTTTTAATATAGAACTATTCATAATAAAAAGGATTAATACAATTTCTAGTTCAAATATTATAATTTAATATCAGAAAAACTATTAAATTTAAATTAAACACTAATAATTATATATACATTAAATTAAACTATTATATACTTATACCGATTATTGGTCAATTTTAAACATTACATATATGTATCTATATAATATAATATAGGTTTTTTTGATACTACTATGTTCCATATAAATATTTATAGTGAAAATATAGCTTTATCAATAAGCATGTCAGAAGAGATCTTTTTATAATGAATATTTCGTTTTTCATTTAAACAATCCGTTAATAATAATTGTCGATATTTATATATAATCCAAAAATGTTTCATTTTTTCCCTATTTTCAATACCCATAGATTCTTCTGGAATTTCCAGGGAAACAACATCATTATAACTTATGGAATATTTTTTCATTTTAAAATCCTAAATTTTGTATGATGTCTTTTGTTTAATAAATCATAAATGAATTGAATTGAATTTCAATTGTCTTTTAACCAATGCTTATTTACATTTTTCTAAGCATTTCTATATTTAAATAAGCAAATATTTTTTGATTAAAAGTGAAGATTAAAAAAACTCTTATAAATCAATATTGAAAACAATGTAGCGATTAAAAAAGGGTTAGGAATTAGTTAATGAAATAAAGAAATGTTAAAAATAAGGGAAACATTGAATTTAAGAACATTAATATAGTATTAAAAGTAATAAAATTATGAAATGAATTGCAATAAATCATCAAGAATCGATAAAACAAAAGAAAATGCGTATATCTATATATTACGTAATACATATTATGAATATATAATTTTATAGAAAATTATTGAATAAAGTGAAAAAGAATACATAAAAAACAGGAGAAACAGTAATCTGAATTTATAGTCAAGATTTATAATTATTTTTATTTTTAACCTCTTTTCGTGATTTTAAGGTTATCGAAATTCTTATCTATTTAAATAAACTAAATCTACTTATAAATAAAAATATTAATGAGATAACTTTTAAAATTAGTGAAAAACCCAGCTTAGATAGATATTGCTGGTGTTTATATTTCATTTTCCTTTATTTAAAAATAATATGAAATGTTTTATCCTGTAATTTATAAAATTATAGTGGTAGGAGTATTTAATTTAGTTGGTAATTATATATTAGATTATTATTATTATTAACTATTTTTAGCCTTTACTTATGGTGATAAAAATGCCGATTTGAATGTTAAAAGCTCTCAAATAAGTACGGTGGATGCGTTATTTAAGAATCTTGCTATTGGGGAAGAAGAAATCTTTGCTTTTATTTTGAAAGAAAATTATAAAGATCAAAATAAATGCAAAGAAGGACTTGAAAAATATTGTAATGAATTAAAGGAGATAGATCCAGATTTAGAGAAAGTTCATACTAAAATTAAGGAAATTTGTAATGATAGTAATAAAGAGAAAAAATGTAAAGAGATAAATACAACTCTTGGAGAAAAATTAAAATCATTTTCTGCTGAGCTCCTTCAACTTGCAATAAATAAAACAGTAGGTTTCCAAATCTGTGACGAATTTCTGCAACGTTGTTTTTTTTTTAATATAGCAGATCAACGTTCAAATGGATACTGCTTAACTATCAAACATTATTGTATTTATAGAGACCTTTCAAAAGATATAGACGAAATTTTTATAAGAGCTTTAGGCAATACTGCTACTAATCAAACTAATTTTAAGGAAAAAATGAAAGAAGTTTGTCCAATATTGATTCAGCAAAATACTGGTTTTTTCTCGAGATGTCTTTATGCTGATTATTTTTTCCAAGAATTAAAAAATTATACCGATTAT